>CM035160.1:149366047-149966047 GCA_020205615.1 Panax quinquefolius
GATAAATGAGCAAGTAACCAACCTGATAAAATGCGCAAGTAATCAACCAGATAAATGAGTAACTAATCAACCAAGTAAATGTGTAAAGTAAACATGCTCTTTGAGTTTGTTATGCACATTATAGAAGTTACGTAGCATTATCTTCTAGTTCACTGTACTGGTTATTTCTTCATCACAATTATTTCAGCTAGCACTGATAGAGCACAAAAGTATATTGTGTTTCATGACTGTTACTCAGAACACATTTCGTTTCAGTTAGTGCTACATAGTCTAAAACACAAACACAGTATGCTAGAGTAGTTTTCAATGAGTGCTTATATGTTTTATAGAAGATTTTCAGTTGAATCAATAAGTTGATTGTTTTATAAATAATTTAGCAGAAATTTAATGTTTGAGCATCTAATGCTAAGTTAGAATATTGAGATTTTTGAATTATAGGTAAAACAACTAATATATATTTCGGTATGGTAAATTTTGAGTATTGGTACGTAGGAGTACCATGTTTCAGAACGCAAGTACCAATATGCGGTTCGTTAGGTTAATAAGAGTATCTAGTAACTTTGTAATTCACGACAAAAAATGAGAGAGAGAGTATATTGTGTTAAGAAGAACGGAAAAGTGTAAAACTTAATTTAACCACAGATTCCATTAACCTGAAAAATAACAATGATTAAAGAATGTTTGTATTCCATAAGCACCAAACAGATTCTAATGTTGCATCTTTCGATCACATCCTTTCTTGTGAGAGAGATTCCACAACATGTGAAGTAATTTTTTGGATATATTATATGTTTCAACCAAACCAAAAGACATCCTTTATAGATTTCCAGTTGTGGCAACTCGTGCTGAAGAAGAAATCTGATGTAACGAAATGCATAACAAGAAGCATTAGGCCTGTGTAGATTCAGGTAGAGATTATGGACCATAATATCTGTGTTAGAGGTGACTCGGTTGTTGATCTTAGTTGGTCAATAGAAAGGGTTTTTTTTTTCTGTCCTCTCATACGAACAGATTATTCTATTTTGGAAGTAGGGTCCTTTTATATTAGTCAATGAAATCTTCAAATGTGGAGCTCGTAACTCCTTCTGTGCTGCAGCACTTTACAAGCTTTATTGCTTGTTATCATGGAATATAGAAGGAGAATGTAACCATGGAATATTCATAATTTTGCGGGTTTAAATTTTAAGAGCACGATGGAAGTCTTTTAATTAGTGATCTGCTTGTTGATGTAAGATGTAGACAGGTTATATGGGAATCTGCAACACCAAAGATATGATACGCTTATGCGGATTTAGTATGTACAAACTTTTTGTATCTCTAGTTCTGTATACTCTTTGAATATGGTCATTTCTTCTGCCATCTGTTACAGATTTTTAGTAAAGAAGGATGCGCCTGGATTGCAAGCTACAAAAATGGAAAACAAAATTGGCCTGAGAATGGTTCAGAATGGAGATATTCTTTTAAAGAATGTTTTTGTGCCTGATGAAGATAGATTACCGGGTGTCAATTCTTTTCAGGATACAAACAAGGTATGGGGAATGGTGATAGGCAGGTTTTGAGTAAACGATTTTTTCTTGTGTCAGTTACTTGCATTTTTAGTGTTCTATGAACAATGTTATTGTTTTCAGTTGGTTTTTGCTGGCTACATGTATCCAAGATTGTTTTGAACAATGTTATTGCTTTCAGGTGAAACTGTGTGTCACTTCAAGATTATTCTTTAATACTGTATACCTCCATCGCATTTTAAAATTTTATAGTTTGACTTTTATGGTCAACTTGACCATTTTTAGAATTAAGGAGTAAACATATTTATTTAGATTTTTCAAAATAACAAACCTTAGGGTTAGTAGCGGTATTAGCTGATACGTAACAGTCTTCCATTCGAGATTGGTATATGTAAGTTATAAAAAGAATTTACAACTGTTCATCAAGAAATGTTAACAAGGTCAACAATTATGTATCACATGACTTACCTTTTATCTCTATTATTAACAAGGGCAACAACTTTACTCCTGGTTTCGTTGGAAACCAAATGTGCCAACATAAGTAAAACTCTAGGTTGACATGTCTTATAAATTCAGCAAATGTATAATCCCTGTAAGCTTGAAATGTTTGGTCCCTGTTGGTCTTTAAAAATATTCTGGACTACCACAAACTGTGGGAGTTTTCCCGCAGGAGAAATCAGTATCTTATTTTCTTCATTAGCTTGAAGTTTACCACTAAACTAATTTTTACTATTTCTCCATTAAGTTTGAGACTAGGATTTTCCCACAAACTGGGGTGGGGGCAGGTGGAATGGGGTGAATACTGAATAGTGGAGGGGGTTGGGATGAGAGCAGCTATAAGATAAATGGGTCTGCGGCTCTGAGGGTGATCTTTTTACTTCATTGCCAGTGACATGCTAAAATGAATCATATTTCTTCTTATGTTTCTCTAGTCTACTTTTTCTTGTCAGTCTTTCTGCCAGTATGGAGTCTTTGTACTTTGATTCATGCATACTGCTTTAAAAAATTTATTGTTATTTTTTCATCTCTTGTACTCATCTAATCATCATTATTTGGTCACAGGTGCTTGCTGTTTCACGTGTCATGGTTGCCTGGCAACCTATTGGCATTTCAATGGGTGTCTATGATATGTGTCATAGGTATTGTAACTACTTTTTGCTTGATATTACTAAACAAAGTTTTTATGTCAGATTTTTCTGCTATCTAAGACTAAGAATTATGGGTTGGTAAGATAAGTAGATAACGATAGAGAAATTTCCTGGTAGCGAGACTACTGACTTCCATTTCTGACAACAGCAAGTTGTCAATCTTCCGCTGTTAAAGGGACAACTCCCTACTAATAAGTAATAAAATCAGAAATGCTGCATTGCAGCTGACAGAGTTATACTTTTTTTTAAAGAGAACATTACATTTTTTGTTGTTGTGATTTTTCAAGCTTCCAAGCCTGGTGATTCACTATTACCGCCCCCAAAAAGAAAAACGGAATAAACCAGAGAATTGTGCAAACCAGGAAAGTATTGATTATTATAGAGATAGAATTATGGAAGTTAACCGAAATTATATATATTTTTTGAAAGTTGTTCAATCGTAACTGTTTGTTCATGACTTTTCTTTTGATTAATTAAAATCTTAGGTGTACTACCTAAAGCATGTGTTATTACTTTATCCATCTTTGTGAATTGAAAGGTACTTGAAAGAGAGGAAGCAGTTTGGAGCTCCATTGGCAGCTTTTCAATTAAACCAACAGAAACTAGTTCAGATGTTGGGTAATGTTCAAGCAATGATTCTTATTGGTTGGCGCCTTTGCAAGTTATATGAGGCGGGTAAAATGACTGTTGGTCATGCTAGTTTAGGAAAGGTAAGAGTTTCTAATTCTTCTGTTTCTTCTAAAATTTGGGTGATACACCGAGTGAATCAGTTGCACTGAAGACAAATTTCTTCCATATGCAGTCATGGATTACCGCGAAGGCAAGGGAGGTGGTTTCCCTGGGAAGGGAGTTACTTGGCGGCAATGGAATCTTGACTGACTTTCTAGTTGCAAAGGTTTATAAACATTCCCTGATTTAAAATTCTTTTATACCCCTTGGCCTATAAAGGGTTTAGAAGCTCCCTAGATAATAAAGCAGTTTGTTAAAGAGAAACTAAAGTTAAATATTCTTCATGTTAGTTCATCCCTGGACCTAAACTGCATTTTATTAAGCTGTTAAATTGGAAATGCTTCCTGTCCTGCATGTTACCAGACTTGCTGAACACCTTGGGGGAATTCTTATTGAAAAAACCTGAAACACATGCCCCCTTCCTTTGCTGCAGCCTCGTAAATTTGTTTATAGATGTTTGCATCATTTGGCTGAATTTAAAATCATTGCCAAGTAGCACATACAGGGTTCCAATGATGATCAATCATCTGTTTATATCATTTTAGGACTTTTAATACGTGCCTCACATTTGTAAGGTGCCTGTATATCTAGCATGTTTGATCTCTCTCATGAATCTGATAGCCTCATAGGTGAGAGTGGTTAGTATGAAGTTAATTTTGGTCAATTCACCAATACAAGATTAACACGCCAGTAATTTGGGAGGTGATTTTCTCTCTGCATGCCAAGATCTGTGTGGTCAATTGACCAACTTACCATGAAGTTAACTTCATGGTACCCGGATCCTAGGTAAAAATTAATTCAACTTCACAATTTTGCTTATTCTGGACATGCTAAGTGCAAACCATGGAACTACTACGGCGAAAGCCTTTTTAACGGGATGAATGCTACCTTTATTTCTTCTTTCCTTAATTACCAATTGGATGTTACATCTCATCTTACATCTTTTTTTTTGTGTGTATCAGGCATTCTGCGATTTGGAACCCATCTACACATTTGAAGGCACATATGACATCAACACTTTGGTTACCGGCAGAGAAATCACCGGTATTGCTAGCTTCAAGGCTGTAGCATCGCACCAACGGAGCCGCATTTAATAATGTAAACTCTTCATTAAGCTCTACAGGATATCTATTTGTTGTTTTACACCCCATATATACTAAGGTTGTGTTTGATAAATAAAATTGAATGTTAAGATCTAAACATGTTAGACATCTGAATAATGTAGAACATATGTCTGGAATTGTATCTGAATGAAGAAATGTTATTTGATAATTAATTTTTATAGAAACCCAACACTATCCATTGCCACCAAAAGGGTTTTCTTTTTCAGGGAAGTGGAAACTCTTAAAGGACAGGTAGTGTGGTTCAAACACTTCCATGGATAACAATTTTTTTTTACCAAATAGCTTTATGCCTCTAAGCGAATAAGAGGTGGACTGTTAAGATATATCAAGATGCAATTAAACACCACCTAAGTAGCTCAATTGCTAGAAATAATATAGGTTGACATTCTTTTGATGAACAATAAAGGTTGACATAGATCCATATATTTTGAAGATTACTACAAAAATTATATATAAAAAGTAATAATGCACCTATTGTTGTCAAGTAGGGTCTCACCAACCTCATCAATTTGGATGTGCCTCTAGCCTTATCAAGTTTCTTTTACTAATAATTATCTTACTTATATAAGAAATTTGACATCATTTCCTCATAAGATCTTGCAATTTACTGCTACAAGGAAAAAAAATAATACTGCAATGTGGATTACCAATCATCTACATATGTAAAAGATGAAAAACAAATTTATAGTAGATACATTTTAAGAGAATAAAATGTAGGGAGATATATAAAATGCAACCAAGTTGTACAAAAAATTTATTCTAGGATTCCATTATATGAGTGATTATAATTAAGAATTCTCGTAGAATTAAAATGAACTAAAACTAGGTTTTATAAAAGATTTTAGCTGAATGTTGATTATTTTATAAATAATTTAGTATAAATGTAATGTTTGAGAATTCAATAATTAGGTAAAACAACAAAAATATTCTGATACGCTAAAAACTAAAAATTAGATTATTGGTACCTAAAAGCACCCAATATTTTTGTTTAAGAGTACTACACCTTTTTTTTGTTTTGTTTTAAAGTTCGATAATGGAAACTAAATACTCATGCATTAAATTATGCTGAAAATTATTCTACATAAATTAATTCTTCGTCTTATATTTTAAAATTTAAATTTATAAGTGTTGGAATTGGCGATATTTTATCTCTTTGGTGTGTATATTATTTTATTCTTTTAATTATTCTATTGGGCCTTCATTATTTGAACTATGAAAGTCGTTCGTTAAGCCCAGTCATCATATTATTTTCATTTCAAACTATAAGACCGGCCGGGTCGATGGATCAATCCTTTAGACATTTTAATATCTACATCTTCGACTTGTAATGATGAAAAAGCATGTTCATTGACTAAATAACCGCCATGCATTAATGTGGATGGGATCATAATCATTTCGAGTAATAATGATGACCAAAGGCGGTGGATAAACTACATGCGCAATCGGCAGGATCCATCGTGAAAAGGGGGTGTGTCGTCGGTAGTAGTGGGTGGCTTGTAATTCAAAAGAAGAGGTATAACTTAGCAAGGAAGTCTTCACCAGGAGGTACGTTTTCATACACTTCATCATTCGAATCACATACACACAGAGAATTATCATTTTCTCTTGATCTCTATATACACTAAAGCGATATAGCCTCCGCTTTCGATAAACCTTGTGAACTCATATATCGACTCTCACGCCGAAGCTATCCCCGACGACGAACCGTCGTCCAAGCTTCTTGTGGTGTTTATTGTGTTTACGCTGCGGGATCGGGGACGTTTTATGTGATTGGGACGTGACAAAAGATCTTGGCGTTAACATTGGCGCTAGAAGGAGGGCTTTTTCAATCACAATTGTTTAAATTTACTTCGAAAGATGATGAGGAGTAGAGATGGTACACCGGAAGGGCAGGCGATGGCTGTTAGTTCATCACTGCCTCGTATTTCAGTAAAGGATCGCCTAGGTCCTTCTAAAAGCTCGTGAGAGCACGGCGGCCTAAGCATAACTCGGAAGAACTTCGTCCGAAGATCCATGGTGGAGTCAAACGGAAGTTAGTTTTCAACGCTGATAAGAGGCGTGATCCCCATCAGGAACGGGTAGAAGGTTCGCCGACCAGGACTCATCGCCGAAGTGGTCAAGAAGACAGAGCTACCAAGTTCGAGGATGGCGGACGAAGCGAGATAAGGCTTTGGAGGTTCTGTTAAAACAAAGGGAAGATATAGCCGAACAGATGCTTCGGGTGAATGAGTTGAGGGACGAAGCATCTAGCCATGTTCATTCCGAAAGACGGAGTAGGCATAAGGAGGTACCCCGTCGGAAGGGTAAGGAGCCGGAACATTCTATGCATGTGTCTAGGGGTCATTCTCGCAGTAGGAGGAGATCGAGAAGCAGAACACCTTTGGCTTCGAAGAAGACACTGACGGTCGTGGGATCAATTCATCGCGACGATGAAAGACGAAGAAGCAGGTCGAGAGAAATTATGCCAGAAATCCGAAGAGGAGAATACTGTCACAACCGCTTCTCATCGTGAGGATGAGATCAGACGACCTAGTAAATCAAGAAGTCCATGAAGGCGATGAAGATCGGCATGGAAAGGTCGATCCATTCCAAGGCCTAACGTCGCCCAGGAGAAGGAGATCTCATCACAACCCGAAGGTGTTGATTTTTTGGTAAGGGAGTTGAAAGAACTCCGAAAACAATTGGCTGAGGTCCAACAGAGAAGGATACTTACGGAAAGAAGGCCCCTTTTTTCCTCTCGATATTCTCAAGAGAGAAGCGGATGTTACAAAAAGTTGCCTCGTATGGAAAAGCTATGATGGGTCAGGAGATCCTTATGATCATAGTCAAGCGTTCAATTCGACTAATGGATTACTATGACTTCTTACTTGATCTTCGCTAAGTGTCACACTTTTGTCACTACTTTGAGAAAAGACGCCGACGGTGGATGGGGACTTTACCATCGGATTCTATCTCCTCGGGGTGAACTTTGTGATAAGTTCCATGCACGTTTTGAAGCAAATAGAAGAAGGGAAAGCTTATGTGCTCTTTTTTAGCACAGTCCCGTAGTTCGCCAATGAATCCTTAGCCAATATGTAAAGAGGTTTAGGAAGCGATTGGACAGTGTCCGATCTTAATGATCTTCAAGTCGTTGGTTTGTTCCGAATGGGCTAGACCGGTTAAATCGGAGAAGTTGGTAAAGAAATTGATGTTTCACCATCCGAAAAGCCTAGCAGAAGCCTTCGATAAGGCAGAGGGCTATATTGTTGTAGAAGAGGCTATGAATAGTTTGAAAAATCCTTTTTTGAGCCAATTAAAGGAGGTAGATATTCCCAAGACTGATGTTGATCAAAGAAGAGTGGGAGGGTACAACCAAGGGGCAGAAGGTAGTTCAAAGAAGTACGATAACTCATGGCGACAAGGCAGCAATCGTACACCTGTTTCTACCCCGAAGGTTAATAAGGTTTACACCCAATTGAATACAGAAAGATCGATAATTTTGGATCAAATCGTAAACTCGCCTTTTCTTTGAACCACCTCGTGATAATTACAAAAGCGGGACACGGCAACCCTCGTAAATATTGTGGTTATCATCAAGTTGCTGGTCGCGTCATACACTAATGAGTGTTGTAATTTAAAGGATTTTGTAGAGAGTAAGATTAAAAGCGGCTTCACTTTGATATATGTGGTGAGAAGGACCGTCGAATACGCAAGAAGTTGTCAATCGTCTTTGTTCAAACGGTTCAAGTACCGCTTTATTCAAAATGCTCCAACACCACCACCAAGGCAAGTCGTTGATGTAATAACCTGGTGGGTCCATTGGGAAGTTAGTAGGGAAAAGAGGAGGTCTTATCTTGATTGATCCACGCCAAATGATGATGCTACTCAAGATCGACAGCCTTTTCCAGAACAGATTATATCATTTACGGATGCGGATTATCCTTCGGAGCCCATCGAACCGCATGAAGGGCATTGTGATGATCGCAATAAGTAGGCTCGATGGACGTAAAAACGCATGATGGTAGATAATGGATCTTGATGGACATTCTTTATGCCCATGCTTTTCAGAGGATGCATCTCGATGGGCACAAAATGGAGGTTGGACGGGAGGCTCTCTCTATACGGCTTCTAAGAACGACCAGTCAAAGTAAAGCGAGCACTATTGAACTCCCCGTTATCTTCTAACGGCCCAAAGCCAGTGGAGATAAACTGTAAATTTTATGTTGTGCATGTGGATTCTACCACAACGCCATTTTGGGAAGACTACATCGTGACTCTTGTTCGTGACTTCCATCCCACATTTCAAAATCAAATTCCCCACAGCGCATGGAGTAGGTGAAGTGATGGGTGATTTAGACCTGGCCCGGCGATGTTATCGAAACTCTGTTATTTCGTCCGGAATGGGGGTTAGTAAACAGAAAAAGACGATGGCAATTGAGATCGAACCCTTCACCGAGAGCAGCTCAGAACCCTTGGTAATCCCTGCTGGGGGGACAGAGGAGATTGAGTTGGTCGTCGGAAAGCCGGACAAGACAGTGAGGATTGGTTCAGGTCTACCAGAACCTCTTCGGACAAATCTTATGGAACTCTTGCGATGTTATGTTGATATTTTTGCATGGGAGCCACAAGACATGCCTGGAGTTAGCCGGAAGGTTGCTGAGCATAAGCTGGAGATAGATCCTTCGAAGAGGCCAGTTCGTCAGAAGAGGCGGATATTTGCTCCAGAGCGTCAGAAGATCATCGATGAAGAGGTCTTGAAATTGTTGGTCACCGACTTCATCTACGAGATTGATTACCACGAGTGGATAGCAAATGTAGTATTGGTGCGTAAACATAATGGAAAGTGGCGGTCCTGCATCGACTACACCGACCTCAACAAAGCTCGTCAGAAGGACTTTTATCCTCCGCCTCATATCGATCAAACTCATCGATGCCACTTGAGGTATGCATTACTAAGTTTTATGGATGCTTTTTCGTGTTATCATCAAATATCCATGCAAAGAAGACATTCCAAAAATAAATTTATTACACAGATTCGGTGTATGTGTATAAAAAAATGACTTTTGGCCTCATTAATGCTGGAGCTACCTACCAAAGGATGATGAACTTCATATTCGATAGGCAGCTGGGGAGGAACATGGAGGTTTATGTAGATGACATGATCGTGAAGAGTATGCAGATTCAGAAGCATTTGGACGATCTGGAGGAGTGCTTTCAAACTATTCGTTATCGCTCGTTAATTAAGGCTTAACCCACCAAATGTACTTTCTACCTTAGTCTTTGGAAAGTTTCGGGTTATCCGTCGGTCCAAAAGGCATCGAGGCCAATCCGGAGAAGATCCAGCCATCTCGACATGAAGACTCTCGGTCATTCAAAGACGTTCAACGTCTGGTGGTAGGATGATTGGCTTTAAGGAGGTTCGTCGCCAAATCTGCAGAGAGATGTCTTCCTTTCTTTGACACATTAAAGGGAAAAGAAGAATGCTAAGACGTTCCAGTGGACTTCCGAGTGTGAAGACGCTTTCCAAGGTATAAAGACGATATCATCTTTGGCTCCTTTATTAGTAAAGCCTCTGTCCAGCGAGAGACTTTATATTTGTATTTCGCGGCAAGTTCCTTAGCTAGATTGGAGCGATTTTGGTTCGGGAGATCGGTGGGAAGCAAAGATCCGGTCTATTACGTCTACCACGCCCTACGAGATCTTTGAAACCGGTATCCAAACATGAGAAATTTGCCTTTGCTTTAATAATTGCCAAGAGAAAGCTTCAAGAAGATTTTTAAGGTCGACTCTCTGGTCATCTACACGGATCGACCATCAAGAAGGTGATGGGCAAACCAGAGGTCTCGCAGTGCGGACTAGCGGCATGGACTATGGAGTTATCCCGCTTTTTATCGAGTATCATCCCCGAATCGCCATCAAAGCCCAAGCCCGGCCGATTTTATGGTAGAATGCTCGTTCATCAAGCGATCTTGAGTTACCTAAGTGAATCTTTCGATCGCAAAGGGCGCGTTCTTCAAATAGGTCAAGGCGTGGACGTTCAGATGCAGATGGGTCCTCTACGATGCCAATTAGTGGAGCGAGAATTATTTTAATAAGTCCGGAAGGATTCAAAGTCCAAAGAGCCATCGATTCGGGTTTAAAAAGCAAACGTAACAACGAAGTCGAAAGAAGCGGTGTTAGTAAGAGTGTCCGATTAGCAAAGAGTCTCAAGTCCAACAGATTAATTATCTATAGTGATTCTCGGTTGGTCGTTAAACAATTTGTCGGGAGATTATGAAGCTCGTGGAACCCGAATGATCAAATATCCGCGTAATTAAGAAACCAACTTCAATTTTTCGCTTCAGACGAGTTTCAGAGTATAGAGCGTAGCAATGACAATTCTCATCGCCGACGCATTGTCGAAACTAGCCACCACTACAGATGCGATGTCTTTCATGGATCGGTGTATTTGGAAATTTTACAAATACAATGAGTGTTCAAAGACGAAGTCATGATGTGTATCGACCGAACAAACTGTTGGATGACCCCTACATCGAGTATTTGGCGAGATGGCGTCCTTCCTTCCGGATCAAATGCTAAGCAAAGAAGATCAAGTACAAGAGTACTAATTTTAGTCTTATTGATGGGATCTCTATCGATTGGCATTTTCCTCACCATTATTGAAATGTTTGGCTCCGTCAAAGCCGAGTATGCTCTTCGGGAAGTTCATGAAGGATTTTGCGGTGATCATATGGTCGCCAAGTCTTTGCACATAAATTACTTCGACAAGGTTACTATTGTCGACAATTTTCAAAGAAGCTACAGAGTACGTCAAGAAATGCGAAAAATGCCAGCTCAATAGTCCGGTCCCACATCAGCCACCGGAAGAGTTATACTCGATTCTATCTCCTATACCCTTCATTTGTTTGGGGTGGATATATTGGGACCAATTACCTAAAGCTAAAGGTCAAAGTTAGCTTCATCATAGTTCTTTATTGATTATATGACTAAGTGGGTAGAGGCAAAACCACTTCGGTCGATAACAGAACAGGAGTGCTTAAAGTTTATAAAGGAGTCTGTGGTGTTTCGCTTCGGGATCCCTAAGGTATTGATATCGGACAATGGACGCCAGTTCGTAGGTTCAAAATTTGAAGAATTTTTGAACGATTTGGGGATTCAGCACAAGAAGACTTCTGTGGCTCATCCACAGTCGAATGGGCAAGTTGAGGTAACCAACAGGACGCTGCTGAACGGAATCAAGCGTAGATTGGATGAAGCTAAGGGGAGATGGCGTAAGAATCATTGAAAGCGTCTTTGTGGGCATACCGAACTACACCAAGGACTACTACGGATTTGCCCTTCCGATCGCCTATGGTGCGATGCCTTATCCCGATCGAAATCGGATCTCCAAGTCTTGGTAAGTCAATTCAAAGAAATCTACAACGATGAAGGATCGAAGCTAACTTGGACACATTAGGCGAAGTCGAGAGGAAGCTTTAATCAAATTGGCTGCTTATCAACGAAGGGTGGCCAAACATTATAACAAAGGCGTCAAACTTCATAGATTCGAAGTGGGAGACTTCGTTCTTAGAGAAGCCGAAGCTTCTACACCTCAAAACACGGGAAAGCTAATGCCGAATTGGGAAGGGCCATATGAAGTAATTGAAGTACCAAAGCCAGGTACTTATCGATTAAAGGCACTTCGATGGTTCGAGATCAAGAATACTTGGCATCGCCAAGGTGCTTCTAAGTATTTTCAATGAAGATTAAGTCAGTTTATCGGAAGTCTGTACACAATTGTTTGATATTAATAAAAGATCACTTTTCCACAAATTATCACTGGTCCTATTTATCCGATGGTCACTATGGTGTAAGGAGGTATGGTAGGACTCGCTGGCCATTCGATGGTAGCCCCAGGTCCTTTTGGTCCTATATTGATCTTATCTGGGTGGTAAGTCAATGGTCACTGGTCCTATTTGTCCGATGGTCACTATGGTGTAAGGAGGTATGGTAGGACTCGCTGGCCATTCGATGGTAGCCCCAGGTCCTTTTGGTCCTATATTGATCTTATCTGGGTGGTAAGTCAATGGTCATCGGTCCTATTTGTCAGATGGTCACTATGGTGTAAGGAGGTATGGTAGGACTCATTTGGCCATTCGATGGTAGCCCTGTGTCCTTTTGGTCCTATATTGATCTTATCCGGGTGGTAAGTCAATGGTCATTCTGTTGTCCAGATGGTCACTATGGTGTAAGGAGGTATGGTAGGACTCGGTTGGCCATTCGATGGTAGCCCCAGGTCCTTTTAGTCTATATTGATCTTTATCGTGGTGGTAAGTCGATGGTCACTTATTAATCCTTATATCTTGGTTCTTATCTATTTGTCGTCCAAATTTAAATGCGTATGATCGATCTCACTCTTCTGCAGAGTGAGTATAAGTTATTTATTTTGTTTAAGTGTTGAGTTCAGTTTATTTAGTTCACTTAAGTTGAATCCTGTCCGTAAAATTCAATTCACTTCATTGCATAATTCAACTGATATATGCCATATCTAATTCATTAGTTCAAATTTATTGATACTAAATTATCGACAAAGAAACCGATCTAATGTAAGTCATAATCAAAGACAGTTAAAGATTTTTCAATAAACATAAAATACTCATTTCATTTAAGTCAATTATAAATTAATTACATGAATGTGAAAAGTTTAAAGTAATTAAATATTTACATAAAACCAAAAACATGATATATATTCAGGCACCGCCTTCATCATCGGAATTGAGCAATGCCGAGTCCAGCTGAGCAGCCGATAGCTTTTCTTTTCCTCGTTCCCGACAGTCCTCGTATCCCTCCGAATAAACCTTCATGATCTCAACATTAAGTTCATCCGAATCCCTATACTCTGCTGAATACGCTCCGTAGCTCTTGCCGTAAGCGAGGCCTCGTCCTCAAGGTCCTTTATTTTATGGCGAGCTTGTGACTTGGCCTTATGCCGCCGAAAGCCATCTTGAATCCTCGCCTCGACTTCACCAAGTTGTAGGACTAAGCTTCGATTGGTCAAGAAAACTCCTCATTTTTCGCCTTTCAGAGTAAGTTCCCTTCAACCAAACCAGCATTCAGGTTGGTTAGAGTTTGTTGGATGGCTTCTGACGCAGCCAACCCATCCCTTGTGGCCTTAATTCGTCATCAGATGTCTTCAAATCCATCTTAGCCCGATCCAATTCTATCTGAAGACCGTTGATGGTATGAAAAGCATCTTCACGATCAGCTCTTTCTCGGTCCAAGGTCGATTTCAGCATATTTATCTCTTGTCGCATGAAATCTTCCTCGGCCTCTCCATTTTGTGTGTCTCGGACGCTTGATCGTCCAGAAGACAAAGATTAGCTTTGCACATTTTCAAAATATTCAAGTCAAACGTCTAAAATGATCAAAGGAAAATAGAAATGTATAGGAAGAAGTGATTGTTATTTACCTTGGCCAAATAACTCATTCCTTCGTCGAGAAGATTTCCGTCCAGTATGATCATGAACCGAATGGTCGTCACAAGCAGCCGAACTAAAGCTCTCGAAGAGGTCAAAAGGAAAGTTGGCATTGAACACGGGCCATGTGGGTCGGAGATCCCACAACCTCGGCGATGATAACTTTGACACGAAGGACCGCCGTTCGGGAGAGGGTCTCGGCCTTTCGGGAGAGAGAATGGGGTACATTCGGGAGGTATAGGGTCCGCATGAATAGTTTTAGTTACGGGATTTGTTTGGAGTGGGTTCTTTGGGTGTTGAAGCAGGCGGAACTTGGATGGCTATCGAGTACGCTTCTCTTCCGGATAACGTCGGAATCCTTAAATCCCCGGTTGTCCTCTTATCTCGTATTTTCTGAGGGGCACGAAGGTGGAATGATCAAGACCGAGGAACCCCGAGCTCTTGGCGATTAAAGGGGTTATTTTGTTTTTAATTTTTTGATCCTAAGTATATTTCTTCGATCAGGACGATCAAGTAAACCGCCTGATCGAGGAATGGTTTTGGAGGTTGGTTCTGTTTCTGGTGCGGGTTCGGGAGGAGTTACAAGAGGGGCTGACCTGGGTTTTCTGGTAGCTCTCCTCTTCTGTCGAGGGTGAAGGGTCTCTTCTGGTATGAGAACCTCTTCGGCCTCTGTTTCTTCTGTTTGAAATTCATCCGTATGAATTTCTGGTGTTGGATCTACTTCGGGGGTAGCTTCGGTTGGTGTAGCCTCAATTGCTTCCGAAGACTTCCCAGATAAAAATCTTGAACTCCTTTATTTCTAAGGAGCTCTATTCGATCAAAGATAATCTTGCATAAATCAAACAATTCTATGTTAAAATTATATATCATAGAATATTTTCAAAAAATATACATATATATGAAATAAGTCGGTACTTACACTTACGGTCATATAACCATGCTCGCTTCGAGAGAGAGTCCGTATTTCCACTCTTCCTTGGGAAGTTATCAAATAGCTCCATCATTTCCACTTCCCGTTCTTCTAAACGTCTCCAAAGTCGCAGAGATATTTTTTAAATCGATTAGCCCCGATTGGTAAAGAAGAAATCTCGGGCCTTTGACGAAAAACCATTTCTCGTGCCATCCCCTATTGCTCGAAGGGTGTTCACCAATCAACGCTCATCGAATTTTCTCCGGACTTCGGAGAATGCTTGTCGAGGGCCTTGAACCCCTTCTCCCGGATTGTACTTATCTTGTATCTGATGAAGAAGAAGTCCGTGGAGGGCTCGACGCCCAATTCATGACAGAAGGCCACGAATGCCAGAATGTGGATGTAGGAATTTGGCACCAGTTGTGAAAATCCCACACCTAAAAACCCCAGTAGGGTCACTATAAAGACGTGAAGGGGAAAACGAACCCCCTTCTCCAGTAAGGTCACCGGGACGGCCGTCCATCCTTCAGGCCGTTGATACATCTTCTCACCGTAAGCAGGGGTACCACGACCGCATGGGTATCCGGAATGTGGAACCGAGTTCGAACCCTCTTTAGTTCAGCCTCAGTTATGATAGAAGGAGTGTTGGCATGCGAGAATCGCTCCGTACTCCTGTAGTATTCGGAGGGGGTTTTTTGGGTTTTCTGTTTGGGATTCGTGCTTGAAATCCCCTCATGAAGATTAGGGTTTGGTGGAACCACAGTAATGGGTGTTACAAGTATGGGGAACTCCGATTCAGGGGTTGTGGGAGGCCATTTGTGATGATTTGCAGAGAGAGAGATCGAGAAAGTTTGAAAAGGCGCTCAATTTCAAATGAGCAGTAAACTGCTGTCAAATTTGGTAAAGTTGTCTTTTTATCTTGTGGTTACACTTGTTCAAGACGGGTGCATTAAATGCTAGTAATAATTTAGAATTTGAATGGGAAGCGTCCGGTTTCGGGTTCGGGTATTTAATGGATAGAGCCTTTATGATTTGGGCCCTTAAATTCCTTTCATTTCATTTCGTGAGCGATAAATGGGTACGTTTTTAATTACATCTTGTTATTTATTGATTCTCAGTAAAATATCATGGATTGTCTATAGTTTTTATTAAACATTCATTGACAACAAAAACTAGGGGCAATGTTGGGTCGTGATATTTATCTCTTTCAAGTGTGTGTATTGGGCTTATTCTTTTAATTATTCTATTGGGCCTTTATTATTTGAACTATGAAAGTCATCAATTTCGACCATCATATTATTTTCATTTCAAACTATAAGACCGGGTCGGGTCAGTGGATCAATCCTTTAGACATTTTAATATCTACATCTTTGACTTGTAATGATGAAAAAGCATGTCGGTTGACTAAATAACCTGCCATGCATTAATGTGGATGGGATCATAATCGGTCGGCGGTAGTAACAGTGACCAAAGGCAGTGGATAAACTACATGCAGTCGGCAGGATCCATCAGGAAAAGGGGGGTGTGTCAGGTAGTAGTGGGTGACACGGTAATTCAAGCAAAGAGGGTATAACTTAGCAAGGAAGTCTTCACCAGGAGGTACGTTTTCATACACTTCATCATTCAGAATCACATACACACAGAGAATTATCATTTTTCTCTTGATCTCTATACACTAGGCGATATAGCCTCCGTTTTCGATAAACCTTGTGAACTCATATACTGACTCTCACGCCGAAGCTATCCCCGACCGGAACCGTAAATCAAGCTTGTGGTGTTTATTGTGTTTACGTTGTAGGATCAGGACGTTTTATGTGATTGAGACGTGACAAAAGATCTTGGCGTTAACAATAAGCTTAGACAAAGATATGAAAGAATATCTTACTTAAAAAAGATGATGATTTTTTTTTCTTTTTATTGCAGAGAAGAAGAAGAAGATGAAAGAATTAAATGTCAGTCATTAAGTAATAAGTAATGGAATGAGTTATTTATAAATTAAAAAAATTATGGAATATTTATAATCAACACGAATAACAAACTTTGTCCCCAAGAACTATTTCCTACATAGGACTGTTAGTCAGACCCATGCCTTAAGGAACATAATCTACTTGGAGGATAGGATGGATATCCAAGTCCCAGTTGTGCCTCATTTCATTTGTAGTTCCCTGTGAACCTCTTTACACATATCAGCTTCAATAAATGGGTACATGGTATTCCACTCTTTTTTAAAAGCCAAGTTGCCCATCCGGTCCAAAGGAAGTTTAAACACCATTTCGGCCAAGGAAGCGGCAAAATCTGGGACCAACCACGGCATTTCTTGAATGCTCAACGGGAAGGAAGACGGTCCAAAGAGATGTAAATAATCTCAAAAGTCAAAAATAATCCAGATCTGTAGCAAGAATGTGTTGCAAAGAATAAAAGGACAGGCTTCCTTGAGAGCTTGGAGACGGTAGTATCCTCCTCCTAAAAGAGAGATTGAACATTTCAGAGATAGAGCTCCCACATTTAGAGGTCCTTTGGTTTGCACAAATGACACCAAAATTACCAAGTGGTTAGCATGAAGTTTATATTTAGATAAGTTAATCGATTAATAGAAATAAATGACATCGACGCATTTATACGATCGTTTATATGTCTAAAATTAATAACTTACCTGCAAAAATAATATGCTCCTAAAATTAATGTCAATATAATACATCTATCGTTTAAAAACATTATGCTAAATTAAGGTTAATCTTATTGATTAAGAAATGCAATTAATACCTACAAAAAATACTATACTACCCTTATTATAATTATTGAATCAATTATTACCTTTGTAGATTTCAAAAAGGAGTATACATCAATTAATGCCAAAACGAGTACTACATGAGCCAAAAAAAATTCTCTACAATAGACACACCAAGTTTTTTTGCCAAATAAATTGCAAAAAGGCGAGAGAGAAAAAAGCATTCACTTCAATTACACAAAAATCTTTAATACAAAGGCCACCCATCTCTCTGTTCTATCCCTACACATTTTGCCAAACAAAAAAACTAACCCACCCATCTCTCTGGTCTATCCCTACACATTCTGCGAAACAAAAAAAGAAACTAACCCACCCATCTCTCTGTTCTATCCCTACACACTCTGCCAAACAAAAAAAAAACTAACCTCGTGAGAACTTCTGACAAACCAAGTAAACTCTCAACATGAATCGAAATACTGTTTGAAGTTCTTCCTTTTCAAAAACTTGATATGTTTCTTCAAAAAATTTATTCAAATCAAAATTACGATCTGCAGGTAAATTCAAATCAAAATCATAAACAATTTTCTTCTTTTTCGAGACAATTTTCTTCATATCTTCTTTATCTATATCCATTGTTTATCATGGTTATATGAATTAGAAACATTGGGAAGGGAAGAAAGTTAGAAGGTTGTCTGTGTGATCAAGAAGGGTTTTTTCTTTTTTGAGGAAAAGGAGTAAGAAAGAGAAAACTTTAAATAAGGGTAAAATAGAAAAAAAAGAGTTAATTTGTATTAATAAACTCAAAACGTCAATTTTTTAGGAACAAAAATTACTCCTTAAAAAATCAATGTTTTAGGAACAGAGGGAGTAGTAAACTGTGGGGGGCACATTTAATTTTATCATGTTACAAATTTACTAAAGAAAATTGTCAAATAATGATGGGGTACACCTGTTTCACACCACTGCAAATTTTACAAAAAGTCCTCTACTTTTTTAACAAACTAGAAAGCTCACCCTTTTCATGCATGGAGGACAATATGTCACACCCACCAACTAAATCACCATTCACAAAGACCTGTGGGAATGTAGGCCAGTTACTATACTTCTTTAGTGCCTCTCTTAATCCACTATTATACTCTTCATCAAGAACATCAACACTCTCGTAATCTGCTCCTTCGCTTTCAAGAATCCCAACAACCCTCTGTGAGAATCCACATAAAGGGGCACTTCTTGATCCCTTGATGAATGCTACCACCTTGTTCTCCTTCACTAGGCTGTCAATGAGTTCCTCAAGAGGGATAGTTAGTTGGACGTGTCGGCCAGGTGTTAACCGCAGATCAGACTTTTTCTTGGGTGGCTGCCGTACCCATGTGTTGTTCCCTGATTCATTACCTGGTGGGACTTTTCCTGCGACTCCTATGTGTTCTTCCATCCATGATTTCCAAGCTTGGGTTAAAGCTGTTCTATCAGGCTCATCTACCACCCCAACCTACAAGACAGAACTTCAGCTATAAAATTACAAGGAAAATGATACCTTTGTATATGCTTAGCAATATTGGCACACAAAGAGTAACCCTTTCTTATTGGAGGATACACACTCAGAAGGCCAAAAATTAGCCTCTGTCAATTGTAATTTAGCTTTAACCAAGCTTGCTGAATTGGCCAACTTTGTGGTTTGAGCCAAGCTTGTTATCTTCAAAAGCAGTGGCTTAAGGCTTAGTTCATGCCAATTGATGTATGGCCCCGTATGGGCTAGTTCAGCCTCAATATACTAGTATCGCTTTAAGGTACTGATATATATAGAAATACATGCTGCAAATCGTTTCAAAATTGCAACCAACTTGCCACTAAATAAGTCTATTATTTATCCATCAAAGACTATCTACTGCAAATGCTGAGAAACTTATACCAGATTCTAAGAACGTGAATGAGCTTCATTTCTGGTATCTTCTATTTACATGCTAAGTATCTAAAAGTGGAAATTGAAAGACAGAAAGAAAGACAAGCTAATCCTGTCATGAAGTACCACTAGTGACAATTAATACATCATAGTATACTACTAGCATGGACATGGATATGATGCAAAGTACACATCTATGAGATATGAATATGATCATTTCCCCACAATGAGAGTACACTATTTTTTTATATAACAAATTCTGTTTATACAGAATATGACAAATATCTTCTAAGTTTTTAAATTGAGCCCAGAAACTGAGGCAACCAAAATTTTTAAATCATCATGACTAATAATCCTTAGTGCTGTACAAACATAGACAGACCTCACTATATGCAGGTTTCTTACAAACCATGCTTAGAACTTATAAACAAGGTCTATTAAACCATCAAGCACAAACTTGTTTCATTTGGATTAAAGCATCAACAAACAGCACGCTTCGAGCATCCAAGTAACCAATTTTCTCTTATAACTACAAATTTTGGAATGGAGTATTTTTCTTCATTTCTTTCCTCATTAAAAGTCCAAAAGAATCTTTCTCACTTCCTCTTCTCCTCTCCACTTCATTCAATCTTCATCATATGGACTACCGGTTCGTATAGAAATAGAATAGCATTGCTTCCTAATTTTGACAATAAATAATATAGCTTCAATTCCTGATAAACATGGCTAAGATATTACCTTGGCGGAAACACACAGCTCCGGCACCGATTTCCTGTGACCGAGAACGCTGGCAGCTATGTTTCTCGATATTCCGATGAACTGAAGGTCGCTGTTCTTGTCATAGACGGCGTATACGCCGGAAGCTGACGGGAATTCTACTGAAAGCTGGTCAGGTTCCGGCGGCACGGCGACCAATTCGGATTCAGAGAGTTTGCTGAGGGCTGAAACAACGGTGAATCTATAGGAAGGTTTAGATGTGATTCTGGGTCTGAGAGATGTAAAGGGGAAGGTAAAGGAGGGCTTAGTGTGTGAATAGAATGAGAGAGCGGGGGTATTTTGGGAAGAGTAAGAAGAGAGTAAGCGAAGAGAATATGGGGTGTGAATCGGTGATGATAGAGTGAATGTTGCCATTGAAGCGTCTGCAGAGCTGAGAAAGTTCAATTGCTTTTGCTCGTAGCAAATACTTAACCCAACTAACTGTTCTACGAATGGGCTATTCCACATTGGGCCGAACTTGAGACCAACTAAAAAAAAAATGGGTGATTTACATATTCTATTACATTTTTAAAAATAATTACAATAACAGTGTGCTCATAAAATTTTTATACAACTAATACACTTCCAAATTTATTTACAATACTAGTGCAAGTATGATTCCTTAATTTAGGGAATTAATATTCAATTAGGATTCTTTCTCATTTAATGCACTTCCTTCTTCTTTCTTAAACCAACCCTTTCTCTAGTTGGTCTCACCGATCTCAATACTACAATCAATTTCTAAAACAATATATTTACAATATATTATTCCTTTTTTTTTGCTACTATCTACATACTACAATCAATTTCTAAAATAATATATTTACAAACGGAAGATACCCACTTTGCTCATCACTTTGTCATCTTCATCTTCTTCACTTTATCCCCACCACTCTCTCTCTCTCTCTCTCTCTCTCTCACACACACACACACACATTTTTCTCTCATAAATTTCTAAAATAAACAGTTTTCATCTATCTATAGCGCGCGCACATTTGGTCCACCCATTTGGTTTGGTTCGGTTTTATGGGTCACCGGTCGTCGGATTCTATGGAGGAAGACATGAAGTTGGAGAGAGAAAAGGCGAGATTAATTATGGAAACACAACAACTTCTGAGTTTTGAGACTTATTTGTAAAAAGCAAGCAGGTTTTGAAAAGAATTTGATATTTTTCGATTAATTTAAAAGGCGACTTTGTTTGATATTTTTTCAGAGTGCGGTTGGTAGCCAAACATTCATACCAAGGTAACCAATTCGGTGTTATTAAGTTACCAATTTATTTTTAAATGTGATACAATTGGTAGCCAAACTTTCATGCAGTTGGTCATTAAACTTTCGGAACAAAGTAATTAATTCACATACTGCAGATGTGGAGGTAGATTGGTTACCTTGATATAAATGTTTAGTTACCTTAGTATAAAAGTTGGTTACCTTTTAAGAAGGTTTGATTATCAACATTACATTACACATCACTCTTTTAAAACACCGAATTGGGTTACCAATTCTTCACTTTCCACTTTGTAATATTTAGGGGGTCCTTGTTCTTGTGGTTGATATCGCAAAAGTGACGAGCATGAAAGCTTATCTGTTGAAGCATGGTTTCTTTTTCTATTTTTATTTTTTGTGCTTTCTCCGGAAGAGATGAATGAGTGAATGAAATCGATGTAAAGTGATCTCGCATTTTTAGATATAAAGTTTAGTTGGTGCATATTAGAACAAAGTAGAATTTTTTTTTGCGATAGGAAAAATATTGGTGAAGAGAAGCAAAGTTATAATATTTAAAGGAGATGAAGATTTGAATTATTATTTTGAATTTGAATTTGTTTTTGTTGTTAGATCCAAATATTTGAATTTGAATTATTAATTATGCATAGTTATTTGTCCTTGATTTTAGGTTTCTTATTAGTGTGAATTGTATCTTATTTTTGTAATATGTACAATCTTTTTGTAATTATTTGGTTGATGCACTTTTCTTGTAATTACTTTCTATTTGTTGTATACTTATGTAAAGGACCCAAAAAAAATTAGGGTCCTTAACACTAATATACAACAATTAGAAAATAATTATAAAAATAAAACACACACAAAATAATTACAAAAATAACAAAACAAAATATATCACGTTGCTAAAATCACGTCATTAACTCCTACACCTCAGTTATGGAGATAATTGATCAACGCCAAATCAATAATAGATCAACTGTGACGCCCCCAAAATAGGTATACATCACTATTATTCGAAGGTTGTCAATACATAGTACGTAAACAACTACAACTTTATTATTACAACAAGAAAGCTGTGAGTTTGAATACAAATATTATCTTCAGACAATATCTATACTCAAATAAATCCTCATCACATTTATTGATACATTATTTTACAAAATGGTGAGGACTACTAAACAATCCTTTCTAAAACCTTCATTCCATACCCCAGGCTCGCACTTCGTTATATTCTCGCCTCCGAGAAGAAAAATGGAACAAAAAAGAAAAGGGTGAGCTCAACTAGCCCAAGTAAAGAATATTATGACTAAGATAATATACAACAAATTACCGTTAGTCTTCAATGAGGAAAAATCTAATAGAATACAATAGACAACAAATTTTAAATCAATATTCGCAGCGTGAAATAATAATTCATTAAAAGAGTTAAGTAGAGAATGCAAACTACTATCTTCTATGTATGAATTTAAAAGTTCATCGTCTATCTTTTATCCTCGTAACATCAATCAATATACATCCGAATCAAATATTCATCTTGCACTACAGCCAAAGATATTCATCGATTAAGTCGTGTTCATCTAAACACTGCTCATCTTTGCACTACTGACCCCAAAGATATTCTTCGAAATCATTCATCTTTGCACTAAAGCCAAAGATATTCAATAATATCATCATTTAAGACCGAGGATGATGAAAATATTTTAAAGAAACGAATCCAGTGAAACAAAATGACAAGGATTAGGGATTAAGGATTCGTACTTTGTTTTATCCACGTCCAAAAATACCTCAAAAATAATCATAGTGGTGTAAAATTCAAGAATGATCAAAACATGGATACAATCAAAGCTAGTATCCAGAATAGATATTTTGGGACGAAAAGAAAATTTTCATTTTTCGAAGAATAGTGCCGTATTCGTGAATAGTACCGTATACGTGAATAGTAACCCCGACACTAAAAGTTCCAAATTTGATTAAAAAGTTCAAATCAATACTTCGACATAATGATATTAGAATAAATAATATCATTTAAAAAAAATAATATCCCTTACCTCGAAAGATTAAGACTTCTAATTTGGAATACCGGGTATAGTCTTTGAAGGAACTTGCACCGCCTAACAATACTCAAAGTATACTCAAAATACTCACAAGAATACGCTCGATAATATAGAGAGAAAACTTCAGGTTCGGTGTGATTTTTAATTCTAACCCAAGCACCCTATTTATAGGAAAATGCTTTAGAACACAAAGCGTAAAATTTAATAAAATATTAATATATATTATAAATTTCCTTAGCCCATCTTTGAAGATCTGATTTCAAAGCAATTAATATCACATGTTAGCCCACTTAAATGCAAAAAACGTTTTTCTTTAAAATAATAATTAAAACTTCCAAAATCAATTATTTTGAGCTTGAACTTCAATAATTCACAATAAATAGCCCTTTTATCGAAAAATTCAAATCTCATGAGTTTTATAGGAAATTCAATTCTCTACAACTTTGAGAAGAAAATTTTTTCAAATTCCAAATGTAAATTGACCGAAATCCACAACGGGCTATTTTACAGGCTATAATCAAATTTCGGTCAATAATTTTGTCCACCAACACACAAAACATGTGTTAAACATTTAATGCCACAAAAATACTCTTCCTCCTCATATACTCATATATCCCACATTCATTGTAAAAATATCATCGTTAATATATTATTAAAATAATATATTTAAATGAATTATTTTATCGAGAAAAAGATAAAATATTAATTTTCAACAATTGCCACATTAAAATTTTCTCCATCTATATCCTCATAAAATCAATATTTTCCTCATCATATAAATCAATAATTAATTATTCATAAATAATATTACTGTAATCACATTATCGACAACCGTGCAGCAGTTCCTGTGATGAGGGCTTTCCAATAAGAATTTTTCCTTCTTGCGCCAGCAATTAGGTGACCAAACCTCTCCTTAGATGTAACTTTCTAGACATTGCCAATAATGTTATCTAATAATATTATTCGGATAATATGAATTATTGCTTCGATAATGAAAATATTATGTAATGACAATTATGAAACAACAATGAATATAAAATATCAACGCAGCAATTATTAACTCAATAAAATATTGAGCGGTAATTCCGTAACCATTATTGAGTAGTGCCTTCTTACGTAAGAATCAATAATTGGTGCAATATCTGGCATGTGCTCTCGTGTTTTAACCAACGAGTATTTTAACAAAGATAATCTGTGAATAACTACGCCAGATTATTTTTAACCAACTTATATTTGTCTTTTTTTCATCCAATCGCTTTCAAGTTATGGGGCCCACACATGGTCATACTATTGTGCATTTAATATTCGAATATTCACAAAGATTTAATATTCCACAACCAAACGAATATTCCCTAACAACAATGAATATTTTATAACCACTGCTTATTTTGAAATATTTCATATTTTACCCCTAACTATCCACATTAATCACATCAACCCTTACTATTTCAAAATAATAAATAGAGAAAATTAAATTTTATTAATAATAAGTTGGGGTCTTACAACCTCCCCTCCTTATGAAATTTCGTCCTCGAAATTGACGATACATACCGGTGTGTTTGAAAAGGTGAGGATACCTCGCTTTCATTTCGCTTTCAATTCCCGTGTCATTTCTCTATAGCATGATTCCTCCACAAAACTTTAACTTGTGGTATGACCTTTCATAGCGTAGGACATGCTCCTTCCTATCCAAGATCTTGATGACTACCTCCTCATCATACGTTAAGTCTTCTGGCTATTTCGTCCGGTTCTAATTCTATAACGTGGTTCGGGTCTTTCACATATTTTTGAAAAGTGGATATATGAAACACATTATGAACACGAGACATACTTGGAGGTAACGCAAGTCTATAGGCTACATTTCCTACTCGGTCAAGAATTTGAAATGGACCAATAAATCGTGGATTGAGCTTTCTCTCTTCCCAAATCTTGTAACTCCCTTCCATGGAGCAACTCGCAACAATACATGATCCCCACACTAAATTCCACGTCCTTTTGATGAAGATCCGCATAACTCTTTTGTCGATCTTGTGCCGCTTTGTATACGTTGTCGAATCATTTGAATCTTTTCTAGAGTCATACGTGATTAACTTCGGGTCCCAACAATGTTGCTTCACCCACCTCATCCCAACATATGGAGAACGATATATTTTCGTCCATATAATGCTTGAATGGAGCCACACCTATACTTGCTCGATAATCTGTTGTTGTAGGAGAATTCCACCAATGGTAAATACTTATCCCAACCGCCTTGAAGTTCAGGACACGAGTCTTAATAGATCTTCAAGAGTTTGAATAGTCTTCTCTCGATTGTCGTCCGTCTGTTTGGGGATGGTATCTTATTAACTAAATCGAAAATCCGTGCCCATAGCTTTTTGCAAGCTAACCCAAAATCTTGAAGTGAATATTGGGTCACGATCCGAAACTATAGATACAGGCATGCTATGCAACCTCACAATCTCATTCACGTACATACTAGCAAGACGTTCAAGTGAATAAGTGTGACGCCCCCAAAATAGGTCCATTCCATCCAACCCATTCTGAGTCGCCAAATACATGGTACAGAAATAACTACAACTTTATTATCACAACAATAAAACTGTGAGTTTAAATACAAATATTATCTTCTAGACAATATTTATACTCAAATAAATTCTCATCACATTTATTGATACATTATTTTACAATAATGGTGAGGACTACTAAACAACTCTCTCTAGAACCTTCATTCCATACCCGACTAGTACTCATTTACATTCTCGCCTCCCGAGAAGAAAAATGGATCAACAAGGAAAAGGGTGAGCTCAACTAGCCCAATAAAGAATGTTATGACTAAGATAATATACAACAAATTATCGTTAGTCTCCAGCGAGGAAAAATCGATAGAATACAATAGACAACAAGTTTCGGATCAATATTAGCAATGAAATAATAATTCATAGAAGAGTTACGTGAGAGAATGAAATCTACTATAATCTATGAATTTAACAAGTCCATCATCAATATTTTATCCCCGTAACATCAATCAATATTCATCTCAAATCAAATATTCATCTTTGCACTATGTGCCAAAGATATTCATCGATCGGTCATGTTCATCTCAACACTGCTCATCTTTGCACTAAAGGCCAAAGATATTCATCATCGACCATGTTCATTTAAACACTGTTCATCTTTGACTTTCTGAGCCAAAGATATTCTTCAGAAATCATTCATCTTTGCACTACTGCCAAAGATATTCTTCAGAAATCATTCATCTTTGCACTACGGTGCCAAAGATATTCAATACTATCATCATTTAAGACCGAGAATGATGAAAATACTTTTAAAAGAACGAATCCAAAGTGAAACAAAATGACAAAGATTAAGGATTCGTACTTGGTTTTATCCACGCCCAAAAATACCTCAAAATAATCACGATTGGTGTAAAATTCAAGAATGATCAAAACATGGATACAATCAAAGCTAGTATCCGAATAGATATTTTTTATTTAAAAGAAAATTTTCATTTTAGGTGAATAGTCAGATTCGTGAATAGTATCGTGAATAGCCGATATCGTGAATAGAAGTAACTCAAACACCAAAAGATAGAAATTCCACAAAAAACATCTTCACGCTTCATGAATAAGACTCGTGAATAAGAACTCTCGTGAATAGTAACTCATGAATAGTAACTCGTGAATAGTAACTCATGAATAGTAATCCCGACATGAAAAGTTCCAAATTTGATAAAAGTACCAACCAATATTTCAAAGATAATGATATTGAAGAATTAATATCATTCGAGAAGAAAATAACATCCCTTACCTCAAAGAATCAAGCCGGAAGGAAAGGCTCAAGTGATCTTGAATGAAACTTCAGTCTTGAATAGAAACTCTCAAAGTATCTAAATACTCACAAAATACGCTCAATAATATAGAGAGAAAGAGAAAACTTTGTTTACGGTGTGATTTTCAATTCTAACTTAGCCCCTCTATTTATAGGAAAATGTTAGCCCCAAGCAGACTTGACTCACTACCGATGGCTTTTACTCGCTACTATTGCCACCCACCACATTTGAAATAAAATTCAGCACATTTTTTCACCAACCACAAGTGGGGCCCACTCAATTCTAGAATTTTCCACCAAAATCAATTATAAACCTAATTTAGAATCCGACACCTCTTAAAATTCACAACAAATCATTCGTGCATTTTTAACGGTTCAAAATTTGTTGACATATACTCAACTTATGTATGTATAACATACCCAAAAATTACCACAATCCAAATGAATTGGATTAAAAATTATAACTCACACAATAAAGTCGTAATAATAACCGATTTGATCTTTTAATACCTCCAATCCGACAAAATAAAACATCTCAAAGATTAATTCCTTCATTAATAACCACATAAATAAATCCATCATTTATATTCATATAAAATAAATATTTCCTTATCATATGAATCAATAATTAATTATTCACAAATAATATTACGTAATCACATTTATATGACAACCAGTCGTTCCCGTGAAGAGGGGCTTTCAATAAGGATCTCTCCTTCGGGCGCCGCTTGATTAGGTGACCAAACCTCTCCTTAGAGCGTAACTTTCTAGACATTGCCAATAATGTTATCTAATAATATTATTCAAATAATATGAATTATTGATCCGATAATGGAAACATCGGTGCGTTGACAATTATTGAACAACAATAATATAAAATATCAACGCAAAGAATTATTGAATCAATAAAATAAAATATTGAGCGAAGAATTCACCGTGAAAATTATTGAGTAGTGCCATCTTACTATTTAATCAATAATTCAACAATCTGCGTAATACCGTGGTAGTATCTCTTGTGCAACCACGCCGTATTCATCGTATTTTAACCACCGGGTATTCCAATGCCTTAATCTTAATAACTACATGCCTTCTTAATTCAGAATAACCACGCCTGTTATTTATAACCACCCAAACTTTGTCGCTTTTCCTCATCCAATCGCTTTCCGTTATGGGGCCACACATGGTCTCGCTACTTCGTCGCATTTAATATTCCCTCGACAAAGATTTAATATTCTACGACCAAACTAATATTCCCGACAAGCATTTAATATTCCACGACCAAACGAATATTCCCCGATAAAATGAATATTTTATAACCACTTGCTTATTTTGAAATATTTGCGTATTTAACCCTTTACTATCCACATTAATCAAATCAACCCTTACTATTTCAAAATAATAAATAAAGAAAATTCCTTTTTTATTTAAAAATTTTGGTCTTACAACCTCCCTCCTTATGAAATTTCGTCCTCGAAATTGACGACGATACTGGTGTTTGAAAAGGTAAAGATACCTCGCTTTCATTTTCATTTCCAACTCCCGTGTCATTTCCTCAATAGCATGGTTTCTCCACAAAACTTTAACTTATGGTATAACCTCAGACATAGGTCATGTTCTTTCCTCTACAAAATCTTCGACAGATATCTCCTCAGACGTTAAGTCTTCTGGCTATCTCGTCCTGGGTTCTAACTCAATGACGTGGTTCGGGTCGTCCACCTATTTACGTAACATCGATACGTGAAAAACGTTATGAACACGCGACATACTTGGCGGTAAAACGAGTCTATAGGCCACAGTTCCTATTCGATCGAGAATTTCAACTGGATTAATAAATCGAAGGTTTGAGCTTTCCTCACCTCACCGATTCTCGCTTTTGAAATAACAACTTCTTGACATCCGTAATAAACGAATGACTTCATGGCTTTATATGAAAATGTTTGATTACAATGGTTTGATTGCTTGAATTCGAATAACAGGTTGCTTAGGAATATGAAAACTAACAACCTTACAAAAGCAATCAATTTGGCATGATGAGTAGTTAACCTTAAAATCACATCAAAAGCAAATATCTCTATAGAAATAAGGTTAACAGGTAATGTGATAGTGCCAACTCGAATCAAACAAGATTTCTAAACAATGAGATGTAATGAAAGTTTCTCTAACGGATTCTCCATAAATAGGTCAAAGTCTAATTTCTCGTAGTCAAGTTCAAACGTTGAAAGCGTAAGCAAGAGAGATAAAAGAATGGGTAGAATCCCAGTATCAGTAAGGTATAAACTTCGCAAGAATTTATAATTAACTAACCCGTGCTAACCGTTCGGGTTCCTCGTATTTTTGAAGCCACGACAAACGCTTCTTCCAGAATCGTTGACTTTGACTTTTACGGGACATCCTTTTGAGTCACCGCCTCACGCACTAGGTTTCGATATCGTATAATCTCGAAGCGATATGTCCTTCTTTTCCACAATTATAGCATACCTTAAAGCTGTTGTGGGCGGGTTTCAATGATATATCCCTCTTTCCGTGATTTATAACATACGACCGATGGTCTTTCTCCTCCTCGAACCGGTTGCCCCGGCGCCGACGTCTTCACATGGTCGTTGTTGAATCTCCTCTTTTAAAATCTCCTCCCAACTCGCTTCTTCTATTTTCATGGCCACGATTACCACCAGAGTGGTTACCGCCTTTGTCCGTATTCTTCTTTCTCCACTTTGGTTATCGTTATTACGATGGTCGCTATCTTTGGTATGATCCTCGGTTATGGTCCCTCGGTTGAACGTACTTCGTTATCTCGCTTCTAACAACCGAGCCTCGCTTACAACATCCGAATAGAGAGAAAATTTATGAGAAATGAGATATCGACGTATCTTAGGGTTTCAAACCTCTCGTAAACATCCGCGTCATCGTTCCTCATTCTCCACCAAATGAGGTGCAAACTCGGATAACTCCATGAACTTCGCCTCGTCTTTGGGACACCGCCATGTTATTCTCGCCCAATCTAATAAACTCCACTTCCTTCATACGACGAATACTTTCGTGGAAGTACTTGTCATTGAACTGCTTCAAACGTCTCCCACGCACACGCCGAGTGCAATTGAATGGGTACGCTTCACTGATTCCCACCAAGATGTCGCCTCGCCACGGAACATAAAAGTAGCGAATGGAACTTTCGTTCTTCGTGCATCCCAAGACATCGAATATCTTGGTAATTTGCTTGACCCATGTTTCCGCCATGATCGGATCCGCTTTCCCCTGCACGGTGGTCCCAACTCTTTGAACTGCTTGTTGTGACCACCCGGTGAATTGCTATCATCTCCTCCTCGTATTTTGAACACGAGTCTCCTAAATGCGATTTTGCATGAAGCTGCAAAAAGCTTCTAAACATCCCCTCGTTCATCATCTCGCTTTCGGTGGTGTTATTCATGGGAGGTACATTGCCCACTGTTCAGACGTTCTCCTCGTTGTTGTTAAGACATGTGCATCTCCACGGTCTCATTTACTCTAATCGTTAATATTCTCATCGACATTCTCAACATCGTCATAAAACAAGGGTTAATTAAGGAAATCAATATATCACATAATATCCCTATATATTGACCAACTAACAAATAAGCTTAGGTAGGACACACTAGCGAAGGATTTACTCGTCTCCCTCCTAGTTCTATTCCCCGATCTCCGCTGGAGATCATATCCTAAGCTCGATACCAACCTGTGACTCATGTCCCAATAGTGGACATGACACCTCACGATGGTATTTATCGATTTGCCCATGCAGAAGCGGCCCCTACGGAGAGTCCGGCGGTGCATCCCCCATCAATAGGAAGTCACCGGCGAGAGGCTCGGGGCTCTTTCTTTTATAGCTACGATACCAACCGTGACGCCCCAAAATAGGTCCATTCCATCCAACCCATTCACGAGTCGCCAAATACATGGTACGTAAACAACTACAACTTTATTATCACAACAATAAAGCGTGAGTTTAAATACAAATATTATCTTCTAGACAATATTTATACTCAAATAAATCCTCATCACATTTATTGATACATTATTTTACAATAATGGTGAGGACTACTAAACAACTCTCTCTAGAACCTTCATTCCATACCCCGACTAGTACTTTCATTACACATTCTCGCCTCCACGAGAAGAAAAATGGATCAATAAGGAAAAGGGTGAGCTCAACTATTGAAAGAAGAAGAATGTTATGACTAAGATAATATACAACAAATTATCGTTAGTCTCCAACAGGAAAAATCGATAGAATACAATAGACAACAAGTTTCAGATCAATATTCGCATTGAAATAATAATTCATAGAAGAGTTACGTAGAGAATGAAATCTACTATAATCTATGAATTTAACGATCCATCATCAATATTTTATCCCTGTAACATCAATCAATATTCATCTCAAATCAAATATTCATCTTTGCACTACAGCCAAAGATATTCATCATCGATCATGTTCATCTCAACACTGCTCATCTTTACACTAAAGGCCAAAGATATTCATCGATCGGTCATGTTCATTTAAACACTGCTCATCTTTGCAGACTACAGCCAAAGATATTCTTCAGAAATCATTCATCTTTGCACTACAGGCCAAAGATATTCTTCAGAAATCATTCATCTTTGCACTACAGGCCAAAGATATTCAATACTATCATCATTTAAGACTGAGAATGATGAAAAATACTTTTAAAGAACGAATCCAGTGAAACAAAATGACAAAGATTAAGGATTCGTACTTGGTTTTATCCACGTCCAAAAATACCTCAAAAAATAATCGGTGGTGTAAAATTCAAGAATGATCAAAACATGGATACAATCAAAGCTAGTATCCGAATAGATATTTTGATTTAAAAGAAAAATTTTCATTTTCGGTGAATAGTGTCAGATTCGTGAATAGTGCCGTAGTATACGTGAATAACTCGACACCAAAAGATAGAAATTCCAAAAAAACATCTTCACGCTTCATGAATAGTACTCGTGAATAAGAACTCGTGAATAGTAACTCATGAATAAGAACTTCGTGAATAAGTAACTCATGAATAAGTAACCCCGACATGAAAAGTTCCAAATTTGATAAAAAGTACCAACCAATATTTCAAAGATAATGATATGAAGAATTAATATCATTTGAGAAGAAAATAACATCCCTTACCTCAAAGAATCAAGACTGCCGGAAGGAAAGGTCTCAAGTGATCTTTGAATGAAACTTATCTTGAATAAAGAACTCTCAAAGTATCTAAATACTCACAAAATACGCTCAATAATATAGAGAGAAAGAGAAAACTTTGTTTCGGTGTGATTTTCAATTCTAACTTAGCCTCTATTTATAGGAAAATGTTAGCCCACCGAAGGCGGACTTGACACTGCTTACGATGGCTTTTTACTCGCTACTATTGCCACCCACCACATTTGAAATAAAATTCAGCACATTTTTTCACCAACCACAAGTGGGGCCCACTCAATTCTAGAATTTTCCACCAAAATCAATTATAAACCTAATTTCCGAATCCGACACCTCTTAAAATTCACAACAAATCATTCGTGCATTTTTAACGGTTCAAAATTTGTTGACATATACTCAACTTATGTATGTATAACATACCCAAAAATTACCACAATCCAACGGTCGGATTAAAAATTATAACTCACACAATAAAGCTGTAATAACACCGATTTGATCTTTTAATACCTCCAATCCGACAAAATAAAACATCTCAGCATTAATTCCTTCATTAATAACCACATAAATAAATCCATCATTTATATTCATATAAAATAAATATTTCCTTATCATATGAATCAATAATTAATTATTCACAAATAATATTACGTAATCACATTTATAACAACCAGTCGTTCCCAGAAGAGGGGCTTTCAATAAGGATCTCTCCTTATCTGGCGCAAGCAATTAGGTGACCAAACCTCTCCTTGTATGAACTTTCTAGACATTGCCAATAATGTTATCTAATAATATTATTCAAATAATATGAATTATTGATCTGATAATGGGAAATACTGTGCAGTGACAATTATTGAACAACAATAATATAAAATATCAACGCAGAAATTATTGAATCAATAAAATAAAATATTGAATAAGTAACTCATGTGAAAATTATTGAGTAGTGCCATCTTACGCACGAATCAATAATTCAACAATCTGCAATATCTGGTGCCATCTTTTGCAACCACGCCAGACATCGTATTTTAACCACCGGGTATTCCAGCGGTCTTAGCAGAATAACTACGCCTTTATTGGTGAATAACTACTATGCGTTATTTATAACCACCCAAACTTTGTCGTTTTCCTCATCCAATCGCTTTCCGTTATGGGGCCCACACACGGTCATGGCGTCCGCATTTAATATTCACAAGCGATCTTAATATTCTACGACCAAACGAATATTCCCCGACAGCATACGAATATTCCACGACCAAACGAATATTCCCGATAAAATGAATATTTTATAACCACTGCTTATTTTGAAATATTTGCGTATTTAACCCTTTACTATCCACATTAATCAAATCAACCCTTACTATTTCAAAATAATAAATAAAGGAAATTCCTTTTTTATTTAAAAATTTCGGTCTTACAACCTCCCTCCTTATGAAATTTCGTCCTCGAAATCGACGCGTCGCGATACTGGTGTTTTGAAAAGGTAAAGATACCTCGCTTTCATTTTCGTTTCAACTCCCGTGTCATTTCCTCAATAGCATGGTTTCTCCACAAAACTTTAACTTATGGTATAACCTCGATACATAGGTCATGTTCTTTCCTCTACAAAATCTTTGACAGATATCTCCTCGACGTTAAGTCTTGATTTATCTCGTCCGGTTCTAACTCAATGACGTGGTTGGTCGCCCACCTATTTACGTAACATCGATACGTGAAAAGCGTTATGAACACGCGACATACTTGGCGGTAAAAGCGAGTCTATAGGCCACGGTTCCTATTCGATCGAGAATTTCATTTGGATTAATAAATCGAAGGTTTGAGCTTTCCTCACCTCACCGATTCTCGCTTTTGAAATAACAACTTTCGACATCCGTAATAAACGAATGACTTCATGGCTTTATATGAAAATGTTTGATTACAATGGTTTGATTGCTTGAATTGAATAACAAAGTTGCTTAGGAATATGAAAACTAACAACCTTACAAAAGCAATCAATTTGGCATGATAGTAGTTAACCTTAAAATCACATCAAAAGCAAATATCTCTATAGAAATAAGGTTAACGTGTAATGTGATAGTGCCAACTGAATCAAACAAGATTTCTAAACAATGGATGTAATGAAAGTTTCTCTAACTGATTCTCCATAAATAGGTCAAAGTCTAATTTCTCCGTAGTCAAGTTCAAACGTTGGCGCAAAAAGAAAGAGATAAAAGAATGGGTAGAATCCCAGATTCTAGTAAGGTATAAACGCAAGAATTTATAATTAACTAACCCGTGCTAACTTCGTTCGGGTTCCTCGTATTTTGACCGGCCACGACAAACGCTCTTCCGTGAATCGTTGACTTTGACTTTTACGGGACATCCTTTTGAGTCACCGCCCCATTGACTAGGTTTCGATATCGCATATCTCGAGCGATATGTCCTTCTTTTCCACAATTATAGCATACCTTAAACTGTTAGGTAGGCCAATGATATGTCCCTCTTTCCAGATTTATAACATCGACCGATGGTCTTTCTCCTCCTGGAACCCACACCTTTCGCGCCGACGTCTTCACATGGTCGTTGTTGAATCTCCTCTTTTTAAAATCTCCTCCCAACTCGCTTCTTCTATTTTTCATGGCCACGATTACCACCGGAGTGGTTACCGCCTTTGTCCGTATTCTTCTTTCTCCACTTTGGTTATCGTTATTCGATGATCGCTATCTTTGGTATGATCCTCGGTTATGGTCCCTCGGTTGAACGTATTTCGTTATCTCGCTTCTAACAATGAGCCACATTTTACAACATCCGAATAGAGAAAATTTATGAGAAATGAGATATCGACGTATCGCCGGGTTTCAAACCTCTCGAAACATCCGCGTCATCGTTCCTCATTCTCTACCAAATGAGGTGCAAAACTGGATAACTCCGCAAACTTCGCCTCGTCTTTGGGACACCGCCATGTTATTCTCGCTCCAATCTAATAAACTCCACTTCCTTCATATGACGAATACTTTCAGGAAGTACTTGTCATTGAATGCTTCAAACGTCTCCCGATACATCTTTGAGTGCAATTTGAATGGGTACGCTTCACGATTCCCACCGATGTCGCTTTCGCCACGGAACATAAAAAAGTAGCGAATGGAACTTTTCGTTCTTCGCCTTCGCATCCCAAGACATCGAATATCTTGGTAATTTGCTTGACCCATGTTTCCGCCATGATCGGATCCGGCTTTCCCTGCACTCGGTGGTCCCAACTCTTTGAAACGCTTTGCATGTGACCACCCGTGAATCGCTATCATCTCCTCCTCAGTATTTTGAACACGAGTCTCCTCAAATCGATTTTGCATGAACTGCGCAAAAAGCTTCTAAACATCCCTCGTTCATCATCTCGCCAGTGGGTGTTATTCACGCGGGGAGGTACATTGCCCGACTGTTGCACGTTCTCCTCGTTGTTAAGTCTGAAGCATCTCCACGGTCTCATTTACTCCAATTGTTAATATTCTCAATCGACATTCTCAATCTTGTCGTCATAAAACAAGGGTTAATTAAGGAAATCAATATATCACATAATATCCCTATATACCGACCAACTAACAAATAAGCTTAGGTAGGACACACTAATGAAGGATTTACTCGTCTCTCCCTCCTAGTTCTATTCCCGATCTCGCCAGAGATCATATCCTAAGCTCGATACCAATTAACCGTGACTCATGTCCCAACCGTGACAAGACCTCACGCAGATGGTACTATCGATTGCTGCCACAGAATCTGGCGTCCCCACGGAGAGTCCGGCTTTGCATCCCCCATCAATAGAAGTCACCAAATGAGAGGCTCGGGGGCTCTTTACTTATAGCTCGATACCACTATCGACGCCCCCAAAATAGGTCCATTCCATCCAACCCATTTCGAGTCGCCAAATCGTGGTACGAAACAACTACAACTTTATTATCACAACAATAAAGCTGTGAGTTTAAATACAAATATATATCTACAGACAATATTTATACTCAAATAAATCCTCATCACATTTATTGATACATTATTTTACAATAATGGTGAGGACTACTAAACAACTCTCTCTAGAACCTTCATTCCATACCCCCACTAGTACTCGCTTACATTCTCGCCGCCCCGAGAAGAAAAATGGATCAATAAGGAAAAGGGTGAGCTCAACTAGCCCAAGAAAAAGAATGTTATGACTAAGATAATATACAACAAATTATCGTTAGTCTCCAACAGGAAAAATCGATAGAATACAATAGACAACAAGTTTTGGATCAATATTCGCAGCTGAAATAATAATTCATAGAAGAGTTACGTAGAGAATGAAATCTACTATAATCTATGAATTTAATAATCCATCATCAATATTTTATCCTCAGTAACATCAATCAATATTCATCTCAAATCAAATATTCATCTTGCACTACAGCCAAAGATATTCATCGATCGGTCATGTTCATCTTAACACTGTTCATCTTTACACTAAAGGCCAAAGATATTCATCATCGACCATGTTCATTTAAACACTGCTCATCTTTTGACACTGAAGCCAAAGATATTCTTCAGAAATCATTCATCTTTGCACTCTGTGCCAAAGATATTCTTCAGAAATCATTCATCTTTGCACTACAGGCCAAAGATATTCAATACTATCATCATTTAAGACTGAGAATGATGAAAAATACTTTTAAAGAACGAATCCAGTGAAACAAAATGACAAAGATTAAGGATTCGTACTTGGTTTTATCCACGTCCAAAAATACCTCAAAAATAATCACAGTGGTGTAAAATTCAAGAATGATCAAAACATGGATACAATCAAAGCTAGTATCCGAATAGATATTTTAGATTTAAAAGAAAAATTTTCATTTTCTAGGTGAATAAAGGTCAGATTCGTGAATAAGGCCGTATACGTGAATAAGAAACTCGACACAAAAGATAGAAATTCCACAAAAAAACATCTTCACGCTTCGTGAATAGTACTCGTGAATAGTAACTCGTGAATAGTAACTCATGAATAGTAACTCGTGAATAAGTAACTCATGAATAGTAACTCCCATACATGAAAAGTTCCAAATTTGATAAAAAGTACCAACCAATATTTCAAAGATAATGATATTGAAGAATTAATATCATTTGAGAAGAAAATAACATCCCTTACCTCAAAGAATCAAGACTTCTTGGAAGGAAAGGTCTCAAGTGATCTTGAATGAAACTTGTCTTGAATAAGAACTCTCAAAGTATCTAAATACTCACAAAATACGCTCAATAATATAGAGAGAAGAGAGAAAACTTTGTTTCGGTGTGATTTTCAATTCTAACTTAAATTTCTATTTATAGGAAAATGTTAGCCCAAAAGCAGACTTGACCTGCCTACTGATGGCTTTACTCGCTACTATTGCCACCCACCACATTTGAAATAAAATTCAGCACATTTTTCACCAACCACAAGTGGGGCCCACTCAATTCTAGAATTTTCCACCAAAATCAATTATAAACCTAATTTCCGAATCCGACACCTCTTAAAATTCACAACAAATCATTCGTGCATTTTAATCGGTTCAAAATTTGTTGACATATACTCAACTTATGTATGTATAACATACCCAAAAATTACCACAATCCAGCGGTCGGATTAAAAATTATAACTCACACAATAAAGTCGTAATAACACCGATTTGATCTTTTAATACCTCCAATCCGACAAAATAAAACATCTCAAAGATTAATTCCTTCATTAATAACCACATAAATAAATCCATCATTTATATTCATATAAAATAAATATTTCCTTATCATATGAATCAATAATTAATTATTCACAAATAATATTACGTAATCACATTTATGACAACCAGATTTGTTCCTCGGGAAAAGGGGCTTTCAATAAGGATCTCTCTTCTTGGCGCCGCAATTAGGTGACCAAACCTCTCCTTGAGACGTAACTTTCTAGACATTGCCAATAATGTTATCTAATAATATTATTCAAATAATATGAATTATTGATCCGATAATGGGAAATCATCAAAAGTTGACAATTATTGAACAACAATAATATAAAATATCAACGCAGTAAATTATTGAATCAATAAAATAAAATATCGAATGAAAGAATCATCTTGTGAAAATTATTGAGTAGTGCCATCTTACGCATTTAATCAATAATTCAACAATACTTGATGCAATACCGTGCTCATCGCGGCAACCACGCAGACATCGTATTTTAACCACGGGGTATTCCAATGTAGCCTTAATACCTTAAAATGTTTGATTCAATGATGGTTAGAATAACTACGCCTGTTATTTATAACCACCCAAACTTTGTCGTTTTCCTCATCCAATCGCTTCACATTATGGGGCCCATACATGGTCTAATTTTACCGTCGCATTTAATATTCTCGACAAGATTTAATATTCTACGACCAAACGAATATTCCCCGATAAACATTTAATATTCCACCACCAAACGAATATTCCCCCGATAAAATGAATATTTTATAACCACTTGCTTATTTTGAAATATTTGCGTATTTAACCCTTTACTATCCACATTAATCAAATCAACCCTTACTATTTCAAAATAATAAATAAAGGAAATTCCTTTTTTTATTTAAAAAATTTTGGGGTCTTACAATAAGTCTCCCAGATTCGGCAAGAAATGAAGCGCAGACTTGGTTAATCTATCAACAATAACCCAAATAGCATTGATGCCACGAGAAACCGTAGGAAGACCCAGAATCTGAAATCCATGGTAATGTGTTCCCACTTCCATTTTGAATCTCAAGTGGTTGCAACGGACCCTTAGGTACCGGATGCTCCTCCTTTACACGTTGACAAGTTAAACACATTGAGATAAACTTTGCAATCTCTCTCTTCATATTGTTCCACCAAAATGTATGTCAAGATCACGATACATTTTAGTACTTCGAGGATGGATTGCAAATGGTGTATTGTGTGCCTCCATCATAATCTTGTACTTCAAATCGAGTCGTTAGGAACACAAAGTCTAGAGTGGACTCAAGTATTCCTTCTTCATCAATTCTCGCTTAGGAATAGCTCCTTCTTGTACTTTCTTCTTCATACGCATCATTTCAAGATTCGGTGGCTCGAGCATCCTTAACTTTTTCTATTAAAGTTGGCTCTACGCGTATACTTGACATCATCGCTTTTCGTTCACGCATATGATCTTCTACTCAACGCGTCGGCTTACCACGTTCGCTTTTCCATGATGGTATTGAATAGTGTGGTCGTAGTCTTTCAATAGCTTTCGAGCCAACGTCGACCGCCAGTATGTTGAGTTTCTTTTGAGTGAAGAAATATTTAAGGCTTTTATGGTGCGAATATATCTCCACTTTCTCCCCATATAGATAGTGCCTCCATATCTTTAAGCGGCAACGATCGGGCCGCTAACTACAGATCATGAGTAGGATAATTCCTCTCATACTCTTTAAGTTGTCGCGAGGGCATAAGCTATGACTTTCCCACGTTGCATGAGAACACATCCTAACCCTTTGCGAAGCATCATCAGAGATAACAAATCCATCCGAACCGGATGGTATAGTTAGAACAAAAGTCTTAGAAATAAGTCTCCTTTTAAGCTCTTGGAAACTCTTCTCGCTTCTTCACTCCAAACGAATTTTGTATCCTTCCGAAGTTAGTTGAGTTAATGGAGTAGCGATTAGAAAACCCTTCCACGAATCTCCGATAATAACCGGCTAAGCCCAAAAACTACGACTTGATCCACCGAGCTTGGTTGCTCCCAACTTTGTATTGCTTCAATCTTGGCCGGATCAACGGATACTCCATGTTTCGACACCATCGTGCCCAAGGAATGCTACTTCCTCGAGCGTAACTTCGCATTTCTTTAATGACAATTATTGAAACAACAAAGAATATAAAATATCAACGCAGCAATTATTAACTCAATAAAATATTGAGCGAAGAATTATCGTAACCATTATTGAGTAGTGCCTTCTTCACGTAAGAATCAATAATTGGTGCAATATCTGGTAATACTTCTTGTGTTTTAACCATAGTAGTATTTTAACAAAGATTACTTGGTAATAACTACGCCGTTATTTTTAACCAACTTATATTTGTCGTGCTTTCTTCATCCAATCGCTTTCGTTATGGGGCCCACACATGGTGCTTGGCGTGTCATACGAATATTCCCCGACGATCTGAATATTCCACGACCAAACGAATATTCCCCGACAACAATGAATATTTTATAACCACTTGCTTATTTTGAAATATTTGCGTATTTTACCCCTAACTATCCACATTAATCACATCAACCCTTATTATTTCAAAATAATAAATAGAGAAAATTAAATTTCATTAATAATAAGTTGGGGTCTTACATCAACGCCAAATCAATCGGAGAAGAGAAAATCTTCTGTCGCGACACAACTCTGATATCGGAGAAGACGAAGCATCCTGTCGCGACGCAACTCGTAATTGGAGAAGAAGAAACTTGTTGTCGCGATGAATCTGTAAGATCGAAAATAGCATACAAAATCAACGCCTTCAAGTTCAGTAATTAAAAACATTACTGCAGTGATTGTTGAATACAAAATCAACATCAGCTTCGATACAAATACTGTGGTATGTGAGTTTAAAATTTATAAGCATGTAGATACCTATGGTTACTACGAATTACTAAATTGATTGCCTTTCTTAAGTTTTTCGAACTTAAAATTGTCACAAAGTTTGAATACTGATGTGATGCCCCCAAAATTAGGTATACATCACCCATCTTGGGTAGTCAGATACATGGTACAGAATTTAAATACAACTTACTAATATAAGCGTAGGTGGTACAATACGATATAAAGCTGTGAGTTTGAATACAAATATTTGTCTACTAGAGATCATACAAACTCAAAAGGAGTCCTCATTACAATTATTATCACACTATTTCACAAGATAGTGAGGACTACTCTTCGCTATCCTCCGGACCATTACTCCGTTCCCCGACTCGTCCCGGCCTATATTCTCATTTCTGAAAAGAACAATTGAAAGAAAGGGTGAGCTCAACTAGTTCAAGAAGAAATATTATGACTAAGATAATGCAGAATAAATTATCATTAGCTTACAAACAGATGTTAAGCGATAAAATATAATGAACATCAAGTTTAACTACAAAGAAGAATCCATTAAAAGAGTCAAGTAGAAAATAAAATTTACTATCTTTTATGATTTAAAAGGTTTTTCATCCTTTGTTATAGCCGAGAGACTCGGCTTTAATAAATATTCCACATCATCGAATCACCCCGCACTACTACGGCCAAGGATATTCTTTAAGTATCACGACCACAATTATTCATGCACTACTGGGCCAAGAATATTTGTGTATTCATTAATGGTCATGATCATGCCAACAACATCGGCCCATCAATGCACTACGGGGCCTTCGAGGAATTTTACCACATCATTTGTAACATTACGGTCATGATTACACACCGAATAGTCTCTAGTCATAATCATACCAAGTCCATCTACGCACTACGTGCCATGAGATGACTTTCAACATAATATAAACATGAGGATGATGACAATGATATTCAATAAAACAAGTTCAAGAATTAATTTATCTAGGAACCAATAACATCCAAATATCGACATGATCTTTGCTTTGTAGAGTAAAATTCAAGAATCTTGAGAAGAATATTTCCATGAAAGGATACTTAGAGGAAGCTTAAATATCAAGGATATTCCACTAATTTCATGGAGTATAGAAGTCAAAGTTTTAACCAATTGGGTATAATAAAGAATGGAATAACAAAAGAAATCACCATGCATGCGATAGACGCGCAAAGCGAGTTATTCCAATGAATAATAAATAACGGAACCGGTGCGTGAAACGCATACAGACAGGATATTCCAAAAGAATAATAAAGAATGGAACCAGTCGGCGTAAAACACATGATGGGATGTTCTAAACGTAATAATAATAAAAGGCGGAACCGGTCCGTGTAAAACACACGCATGACGAGGATGTTCCAATAGAATAATAATAAAGACGGAACCAGTCGGTGTAAAAACACATGACGGGATGTTCCAAATGAATAATAGAAGAATGTCACCAAGTATAGGGTAAACCACGTATCTTTGGTTATTCCAATGTAATAATAAGCAATGGAATAACAACAGTTCTCTTCATGAATAAGAAAGAATAACACCCCTTACTTTTGGTAGGAGATTGAATCTGCAAAGTAGTGTAAGTAACAAAATACTCTTCTTCTTTCTCTCTTATTCTCTATATACTTTCTCTATAGCTTGAATGAATTCGTGAAAAATAATGAAGCACTAGGCCTCTATTTATAGAAGATTTCTAGCTTAAGACCGCCACGTGAAAAGGTAAGTGGCTCGACGGTTTGGTGATGTGAAAAGAAAAGTGGTTCGACGCGTGAATGTGAAACGACAAGTGGTTCGGCCTTTGTAATGTGAAACGACAAGTGGTTCGACCTACCGTAAAGGTAATTACTATTGACAAAGGTAATTACTTATTCACAAAGGTAATTACTATCGACGAAGGTAATTACTATCGACGAAGATACTCTTAGATGATGACATATGGGCCCCCATAAAATAATCAAACTTACCACAAACGTCTCATAATGAGACTCTTTATATACATCAAGGATTGAATAAATATTACCACAAATCATTTTATTTTTAATCAACACATATTTAATCTTTCAACAATTATTAATCATTTATAACTTGTCGCCTCAATTATTGATTTAATACTATAACATATTATATGATGATGATCTTGTGACAATAATTGAATCAATAATATAAGAGATATGATCGGCAATTCTTCGTAGCAATAATTGAAGATAGATATTGTGACTTCTCACGTAAGCATCGATAATCAATATCGTGTCTTCTCTTATCTATTCTGGCGTATTCTTTACTTTTTTCTTTACTAGGGTAGTTCAGCGGTTTTAACGGTAACACCTCCCGCTGTAGTTATTTTTATAGAAAGATAATTTTGTCGTTTTTCTAACTACAATGATACTTAGTTAATAGGGTTCACCACGATGATTGGTTGTCATACGAATATTCCCTCGACAAAAGAATATTCCCACCAAATGAATATTTTATAACAACACTTGCTATTTTGCAAAATTTATAAATATTACCATAACTAAAATATTATATCAAATTTATTCCATAATATTCAAAAATAATATTTATAGAAAATTCATCTTTATTTATAAAAGTTGGGGTCTTACAACCTCCCTTCTTATGAAATTTAGCCCTCGACTCGTCATTTATATTCTCATTTCACAGAGAAAATAAGTGAAAGAAAGGGTGAGCTCAACTAGTTCAAGAAGAAATATTATGACTAAGATAATGCGAGAATAAATTATCATTAGCCTACAACAGTTGTTAAACCGATAAAATATAATGAACATCAAGTTTAACTCTGGTGAATCATGAGACCCCAGATTTTATCAATAAAGATTTAAATTTAGTGAAATAATTTTTAATATTATAGTGTGAATTTGAGATAATATTATAGTTGTGGGTAGTATTTATAAATTTTTCAAAGTACGCAAGTGGTTATATTATATTCTATTGGCTCTGGGAATATTCTTATTTTAGTTAGGAATATTCAGACAACTACTCAATCATTGGTGGACCTAAGAGAATTATTGTCGGATTGAGAAAACGACAAAAATATTTTTATGAAATAACGGCGGAAGTTTTACCGTGGTTAATTCGTTGAACTACTCATTAGTAGAAAAATACAAGAATACGTGGTCGTGGTTGCGTAGTAGCACCAGATTGATTATTGATGCTTATATGTGAAGTCACTCACTTTTGATTCCATTATCATCGATTAATAATATGAATTATTATAGCGATAATGACGTTTTGTTTTTTTATTCGTATTATTAACGTAATAAAACGAAACATCTTTTATATAAAATAGAAAACTTTATTAAAGTTATTCTATAAATAGAATATATTATATTTTATTACGCATAAATAGTGTTGCATAGTATTTTGCATAGTGTTTTTGCATAGTATTGCATAGTGTTTGCATAGTAAAATGTTTTTATATAAATAGAATATATTATATTTTATTTAAAAGATTTTTCTTTAAATATGGACCGTCAGATTAAAGTAAATCAATCTGGAATAGTTCATGGATTAATTCTTATGCATTCCATTTTCCTATAAATAGAAAGCTCATTCCTTCATTATTTTCTTTACTTAATTCATTGAAACTCTGAGAGAGAAATTATAGAGAGTTTATATAGAGAAAATTATAGAAAGAAGAAAAGTATTCTCGCTACTTCACTTTTCCAATATTCAGGTTCTTCTAAGGTAGGGAATATTATTTGTTGTATTCGTAAGGGTGTTATTCTTTCTTATTCATGAAAGAGAACATTTGTTATTCCATTGCTTATTATTCATTGGAATAACTTTGTATACGTGGTTTACCCTATACTTGGTGACATTCTTCTATTATTCGTTGGAACATCACATGCATGTGTTTACACAGGACTGGATCCGTCTTTATTATTCATTGGAATATCACGTCATGCGTTTTACACCGGACTGGTCCGCGTCTTTATCATTACGTTGGAATATCCTATCTCGTGTGTTTTACACCGGATCTGGTTCCATCTTTATTATTCGTTAGAACATCCGCTTCGGTGTGAATTTCACCGACCGGTTAAGATTATTATTATTCTCGTTGGAATAACACGTCTATCGCCAATACCGCATGCATGGTGATTTCTTTTGTTATTCCATTCTTTATTATACCCAAATTGGTTAAAACTTTGACTTCTATACTCCATGAAATTAGTAGAATATCCTTGATATTTGCGTTTCATCCAAGATCTTTTCATGGAAATATTCTTCCGATCATTCTTGAATTTTATTCTAAAAAAAAGATCATTTTGACAATTTAGACGTTAATAATTCACGGATAAAATAATTCTTGAACTTGTTTTATTGAATTATTATGTCATTGTCATCATCCTCATGTTATATTATGTTATCTTCTACTTTACGTGTATAGATGAACTTAGTATGATTATGACCGAGGGATCATTCGGTATAATCATGGCTTGTTATAAATGATGTGATAAAAGTCCTCATTGGCCTGTAATGCAGTGATGGATAGTTTTTGGTATGATTATGACCAGGGGTGATTCGGTATAGTCATGACCATTGATAATTTGATGAATATCCTTGGCCGTAGTGCAGAGGGTGATTCGATGATGTGGATTATTTATTAAAACTGAGTCTCAGCTATAACAGTGATGAAAAACCTTTTAAAACCTAAAAGATAGTAGACTTTATTCTCTACTTGACTCTTTTAATGGATCGCTTATTCACCGCAGCTTAAACTTGTTGTCTATTGTATTTTATCGGTTTAACACCTTTGTTGAAGGCTAATGATAAATTATTTCGCATTATCTTAGTCATAATATTTCTTCTTGGGCTAGTTGAGCTCACCCTTTCTTTCACCGTTTCTCTCGTGAAATGAGAACATAGGGGACGAAGTCGGGGAACGAGTAATGGTCCGTAGAATAAGATTAGTAGTCCTCCTCACTATTACGTGAAATAGTGTGATAATAGTAGTAAAGAGGACTCCTTTTGAGTTTGTATAATATCTAGTAGACAATATTTGTATTCAAACTCACGGTTTATGTCGTATTGCATACCTATAGTTATATTAGTAAGTTGTATTTGAATTTATGTACCATGTAAGTGGCGACCCAAGATGGGTGATGTATACCTAATTTTGGGAAGGCCACAGAACCAAAGAATCCATTAAAAGAGTCAAGTAGAAAATAAAATCTACTATCTTTTATGATTTAAAAGGTTTTCATCATTGTTATAGTTGAGACTCGACTTTTAATAAATATTTCACATCATCGAAGCACCCTCGCACTACTACGCCAAGGATATTCTTTAGTATCACGACCACAATTATTCATGCACTACGGCCAAGAATATTTATGTATTCATTAATGGTCATGATCATGCCAACAATCGTCCATCAATGCACTACACAGTAAACCGAGGATTTTACCACATCATTTGTAACATTACGGCCATGATTACAAGAATAGTCTCTGGTCATAATCATACTAAGTCCATCTATGCACTACAAGCCACGGATGACTTTCAACATAATATAAATATGAGGATGATGGCAATGATATAAGAATTCAATAAAACAAGTTCAAGAATTAATTTATCTAGGAACCAATAACATCCAAACTGTCAACATGATACTGCTTTGTAGAATAAAATTCAAGAATCTTTGAGAATAATATTTTCATGAAAGGATTTGGATGAAGCGCAAATATCAAGGATATTCCACTAATTTCATGGAGTATAGAAGTCAAAGTTTTAACCAAATGGGTATAATAAAGAATGGAATAACAAAAGAAATCACCATGCATGCAATAGGATCGCACAGGCGAGTTATTCCAAATGAATAATAAATAACGGAATCGGTCCCACAGTAAAAACGCATGCATGGGATATTCAATGCGAATAATAAAAGAATGGAACCCGATTCCGGCGTAAAACACAGTATGAGGATGTTCCAGCAGTATAATAATAAAGATTTTAACCAGTCGGTGTAGAAACACATGCATGTGATGTTCCAGCAGAATAATAATAAAAGGCGGAACCGGTCGGTGTGAAACACATGAGCATGTGATGTTCCAATGAGAATAATAGAAGAATGTCACCAAGTATAGGTAAATCAGCAGCGTATACAAGTTATTCCAATGTAATAATAAGCAAATGGAATAACAACAGTTCTCTTCATGAATAAGAAAGAATAACACCCCTTACTTTTGGTAGGAGATTGAAATCTTTGCGTAGTGTAGTAACAAAATACTACTCTTCTTCTCTCTCTCTTATTCTCTATACTTTTCTCTCTATAGCTTGAATGAATTCGCGTGAAAATAATGAAGCACTAGGCCTCTATTTATAGAAGATTTCTAGCTTAGCTTTTGCCATGTGAAAAGGCAAGTGGCTTCGACGATCGGTGATGTGAAAAGAAAAAGTGGTTTGGCCTTTTGTAATGTGAAACGGCGGTGGTTCGGACGCTGTAATGTGAAACGACAAGTGGTTCGGCCTTTGTAATATGTAAACGACAAGTGGTTCGACGCCTGTAATGTGAAACGACAAGTGGTTCGACGTCTGGTAAAGGTAATTACTATTGACGAAGGTAATTACTATTGACGAAGAGACTCTTAGATGATGACATATGGGCCCCCCATAAAATAATCAAATTTACTACAAACGTCTCATAACAGACTCTTTATATACATCAAAGATTGAATAAATATTACCACAAATCATTTTATTTTTAATCAACACATATTTAATCTTTCAACAATTATTAATCATTTATAACTTGTCGTCTCAATTATTGATTTAATACTATAACATATTATACAAATGATACTGTGACAATAATTGAATCAATAATATAAGAGATATGATGCAGCAATTACTGTAGCAATAATTGATCATCAATATCGTGTGCTACTATACAACTACGCCAGTATTCGTACTTTTACTACTAGGGTAGTTCAACAGTTTTAACAGTAACACCTCTGTAGTTATTTTTATAGAAAGATAATTTTGTCGTTTTTCTAACTACGACAATACTTCCGTTAATGGGGTCCACTAATGATTGAGCCGTCGCATACGAATATTCCCCAACAAAAAGAATATTCCCCACCAAACAAATATTTTATAACAACTTGCTTACTTTGCAAAATTTATAAATATTGCCCACAACTATAACATTATATCAAATTTATTCCATAATATTCAAAAATAATATTTATAGAAAATTCATATTTATTTATAAAAGTTGGAGTCTTACAACTGAATGTTGTGCTTGCAAAATGTATTTGAAAACATGTTTTATATTATGGTTACTAAGGTTATATAAATTGGTTCTTCGCTTCAATGTTGGCTTAATTCTTGATTATTTTGTATTAGTTCTTTGTGTAACATTATATTGTCTAATGTTGTCTTAGTTACTGACTAATGTTGTCTTGGTTACTGCATAATATTACTAATTAATGCTGACTTGGTTACTGCATAATATTACTAATTAATGTTGACTTGGTTACTGACTAATGTTGACTTGGTTACTATGTAATATTATATTGGTTACTGACTAATGCTGACTTGCTTACTGTGTAACACTATAATGGTTATTGACTAATTCTAAATTAGTTCTTGATAAAATTATAATCTTTGACTTGGTTCTTGTGTAAAAATATTATTTAGTGACTCATGCCGACTTAATTCTTGACTAATGCAAATTTAATTACCGCGGTGATTAATTGGTAACTGTATTATTGGTTGCTGAAGCATATTAATGTACACTTCTATTTATGTTTTTATATTAATGGTTACTTGTTAGCCAAATTGGTTACATTATTACAAAAGTCGCCTTGGTTGGTAACAAACAAATTATCTTGGTTGTTTTTTTCTTTGTAAAATGCAATGAAAAATGTGTTTATGTTACGTTACTAAATAGATATATGTTGGTTCTTGTCGATCTAAATTTGTTATTGTATAATGTTGTTATGATTCATGTATAATATTAGTGTATGTTTTATCTTTGGTTTGTTTTATATTGATGATTACTTATCGACTACATTGCTTAACTTCGTACAACTGTTAGTCTTTAGGAGGTAACAAACTGATGCGGTTGAAGAGCAGGCGTGTTAGTTTATGTAAAGATTTGATCTAGTGAGAATTTAACAATTTTTGTCAAGTTTGGAGTGTCGAATTTTGGCGTTTTCGGAGCCTAATTTCATTGGAAACGGGTCAACGATCAAAAGTCACCAGCGTTGCTGGTGAACTGCAGGGTTTTTTGATCAAATTCCATCATTTAGGCCTTCAAAATTGCATGTAAAAATGTGGTTTATATTCTGGTTACTAAGATTATGTAATTTGGTTACTGTCTAATATTTATTTGGTTACTTTACAATATTTTTTCATTTGTTAGACAATGGAGACTGACAATAACCAATATAACAAATTTAATTATTTACAGGAATATATAATTGTTTACTGTTAGTAACCATTAACCACATGGTTGGTAACATTTTTGATGGTGTCTGATAACCAAAATTGATGTTGATTAATATTTTAATTTTGATTCCATCATGAGTTATCAATATAAAGTAAACATATACAAGCTTTATAACGGATCTTGATCTGAAGCTTATAATTATCTGGTTACTAACAAGCTTGTAACTATCTATGATAATTATCTGGTTACTAACAAGCTTGTAGATAAATAGGACACTCACACATGTACATCTAACAATTGATGTTTGTCCTGATACAAGCTTGTAACTATCTGGTTACTAATAACAGTAACCATAATGTAACATAATAAAACAAGAACCATATAATTATATGATAAGAACTGAGCAGTTTTAATGGTAACAAAACAGAAACATCATGTAATGAAACCCAGTTTAGGCAATCCATGTATACTAAATAATTACATATTAACCATAATAAAAAAATAAAAGTATCCGAAATTCCACATTGAGGACACAATAATAGTAGTCAAACCATAAGGTAACAATAACCAAAACATAATAAAGAAGTAACCAAATAGTTATATGAAAGTAACCAGAACATGTAAAATGTGTTTGTGGAAATGGAAGTAGAAATAGAATAGCATAAACCTAGTAGAATATATTTGAAGGAATTTACAAAAATAATACATCAATGTATACTAAGCAAATACATGGTTTATTATGACTTGGGTTTATTATTTACAAAAATAATACATCCATAAACTAATGATGCCTTAAACTTCTTCAACTGTCTTGGGTTCAATTTCTTGATAATAATGCCGGGGACTTCCATGTTACACCAATATATAACTTTTCCAATGAATTTTCTATTGCATTCCTCTTAGTAAAGATTTCATATAGCGCAAATAAAAAAATCGTAATTACACAAATATTAGTAACCAGATATAAATAATATTTATATCATAAACAGTTTACCAAACAAATACATTGTAACCAAAATAACATATAAAAGTAACCAAAATCTCAAATGAGGGAAAAAGAATGGTATCCAAATCATAAGCTAACAGTAACAAAAAATATACTAATGAAATAACCAAACAGTTATATGTTAGTAACCAAAACATATATTAATGGTAACCAATACATAAACAACATATAGACCAAACAAAGTTTAGTCAACCCATTTATTAAGCAAATATATGGTAACCAGAACAACAAAAAACAGTAAGCAAAATCCCAACTCAAGGAAACAAAAATGGAATCCAAATCAGAAACTAACAGTAACCAAAAAACATACTAAAGAAGTAACCAAATAATTATATGATAGTAACCAAAACATGTTTTAATGGTAACCAATATATAAACAACATGTACACCAAAACCAGTTTAGTCAACCATGTATACTAAACAAATACATGGTAACCATAACAACATAAAAAAGTAACCAAAATACCAAATCAAGGTAACAAACATGGTATCCGAATCTCAAGCTAACAGTAACCAAAACATAATGCAGAAGTAACCAAACAGTTATATGATAGTATCTATTTTTTATTATTTGACGTAGCTACAACGTAAGCATTACATCAAGCCCCCAGAAATTGGTCTAGTATATTAAACAACATGTAGACCAAACTCAGTTTAGTCAACCAATGTATACTAAGCAAATACATTATAACCAAAATAACATATAAAAGTAACCAAAATCCCAATTGAGGGAAAAAGAATGGTATCCAAACCATAAGCTAACAGTAACAAAAAATATACTAATGAAGTAACCAAACAGTTATATGTTAGTAACCAAAATATATATTAATGGTAACCAATACATAAACAACATGTACACCAAAACTAGTTTCATCAACCATGTATACTAAGCAAATACATGGTAACCATAACAACATAAAAAAGTAACCAAAATACCAAATCAAGGTAACAAAAGTGGTATCCGAATCTCAAGTTAACAGTAACCAAAACATAATACAGAAGTAACCAAACAGTTATATGATAGTAACAATAACAAAATTTAAATTAACACACCTTTAAAAATTTTTGGTTTGGAAATATCTTTTGGCTATGAACTTGAGCTTCTTCTCATGACATTTGTCGCTATGATCTCTTTTCGAATAATATCAAGAGGCAAGTTTGAAGCAAAATTTCTACTATCTCGATAATAGAACATGTATGCTTTCTGATCCAAAACTTTCTTTTCACTAACTTGAACAACCTGTGAATCAACAAGTGCAGCAAAAGTAAATTAAAAAACAATCAAAAAATAAAGGACTATTAGACTACGCAAACCAACAGATCCCCAATAGCTTTGAAGGAGATCAATATTCATTAACCAATTTACGCCACCCAGTACGAACAACTATGATGATGAAGAAGAAGAAGAAGAAGAATATTCATTAACCTTGTATGCAGGTCTAGTTAATTAGTCTAACAACTATGAAGATGAAGAAACAGAAGAAAAAGAAAAGGAAGATTTTAGAGAGAGAAATACCAGTTCAAAAATTATGGAAGTTGGAAGAAAAGAAGGTTTAATAACATAGGAACACGCGTTTCAAAAAAAAAACTACCCGATTTGTCATATCAGCCCATTAATACTAATCCCTTAAACTAAGGAATCCTAATTGCACTAATATTGTAAATAAATATGAAAAAGTGTATTATTTTTGTAATTATTTTATCTATGCACCATTATTGTAATTATTTTTAAAATGTACTATAATATGTAATTAATCCAAAAAATTATGGGTAATTACTTGTTTTTTTGAAATACTACGATAATAATTTATATATTAAAATAGTAGTCCTTGTATTAGATACATATAATAAATGTTCAATAAATTGATGATGATTATAATAAAGTATTTGGGATTCGGTTAGCATGAAATTTATTTTTTAATAAGTTGGTCAATTGACTAATAGAATACTGACACACATAGAGTCTCGCCTGCGTGTCAGCACTCTATTGGCCAATTGACCAATTTACCTAAAAATGAACTTCATGCTAACCATTTCCGAGTATTTGTGTTTAATCATCATATAACTGTCTTGACATATATATCATAATTCAAAATATTATTAAGAAATTAAGATGTTTAATTTTAACTTGAAATTATTTTTTTATATTAATAAATTTATTTATTATCCAATATATAAATAAATCTCAGATTGTCAATTTCAATTTAAAATTATAGCAACACGCTCGATGATTAATCAGGCAACACAACAAATTGTTATACCTATTGAAATCAAAATATATTTTGTATAACAAATACAATAATTATGTTTTGAGAAGATATGATGAATACAATCTTAATAATTTTGTTTTCAAACCTATTAATTCCAGCCTCCTCTTATCACTTGTTCTTGCCTTTGTTTTGTCGTTTTTTAGAGTAATATCGAGAATTGAAAAGAAATGGACGGAAAATTTAAATTTTCTTTCCAATTATTATGTTTATGAGTTTTTTAATAAACGAAAAAAAAAATGGAAAGAAAACTTGACCATTTTTTCTGTCAAAGTTTTCCGTCCCAAATTGACCTGATTTGGACGTAAAAGAAATTAGAATAAATAATATTTTTATAATTCCCATATTATCCTCAACTTTTAATATAATAAATTTTAAATTACAACTTATGTCCTCAATTTTAAATTTTCTATTTTTTTAATTAAAAACTCAGAAACAACACAAAAAAACTTTAAGTTTACTATTTTTTTTTTGTTTTAATTTAAGTTTTTTATTCTTTTTTTTGTTCAAAATTCAAAAGCAGAGTGTAAATAATTGACCGATTCAATTATCCAGTCATTCAACTCTATTCAATTATAAACAAACACCCTTTAATTCTTTTTTTTCTTTTTCTCGGACGGAGATAAACATCTCAAAGGATTGGAGGGGACCAAGATATTTGTGAGAATTATTCTTAATAAATAGCTAGTTTATATAAAGTAAACATTCAATTGAAGCACTATGGGTTTGGGTAAAATTAGTTTAAGATAAACGGTTTTCTATTACAAACACTTACGTTCTGTTTTTGAGTTTGAAACAAAAAAGAAAAAAATAAAAAATTTAAATTATAACAAAAAAGAAAAGAATAGAAAAATTGAAGTTTTTCACTGTGTTATTTCTGAATTTTTAATGAAAAAGAATAAAAAATTTAAAATTGAGGACATGAGTTGTAATTTAAAATTTATTATATTAAAAATTGAGGATAATATAGAAATTATAAAAATATTATTTATTTCAATTTGTTTTTCATTCAAATCGAAGCTAATTTAGACGAAAAACTTCGATGAAAAAAGCTACTAAATTTTCATCCGCTTTTTTTTTTTTTGCTTATTAAAAAAGCTGAAAATATAAAATTGAAAAAAAACTTAACTTTTTTTTCCATTTTTTTTTTTTTATATTCATTTTAAAACTCAGAAACATAGCCTTAATTAATTTTTTAAATTGATAAAAACGTGAAAAAACAAGAGTAGCCTAAAAACAGTAGCCAATTCTGAGGAGAGGGTCGCATAGAATTAAAGTGGATTAGGGTCAGGATCTTGTGTAAATTATTTGAAGAATGGACGTTGATTCACCTAAAGGTACGTTTTTAGGAGAACTTGCAGTAGAATTTCTAGGGTTTTATTGAAATTAAATCACGAGATGAAATTTGGGTTAAAATTTCAGGAGGAGTTGAGGAGGAGGAGAAGAAGAAGAAGGGCATTTTGATGATACTGGTGGGAGCACCTGGTAGTGGTAAGTCTACCTTCTGCGAAGACGTTATGCGTATCTCAACCCGCCCCTGGCTCCGTGTCTGCCAGGTTCCTTCTTTCTCTCTCTCGTCACCTGAATTCTCGACGTACACTTCTTTGATGAAATGTTTCACTGACTTAGCATTCATTACCCTTCCACGCAAATTAGCACATATTTGTATATGCTTTTTTAATAGATTTTTCTCGATTCTCCATAAGATTAAGCTATTATAGTGTCAAAATCGTAGTATTCTCTAATTATCTGGCGTTGTTGGAATCCATCTATTTTGCCAGTCCCTTTGCTTCAAAATTAGTCCAATATAGCCTCTCCAATTCTGTTATTTTTTTTATTAGTTATCTGGATAACGGCAACGGGGTTAGGAATTCATATTACACATTTGCTTAACCTTCATGGATAATCTACCTTTCTTCAGGTGTGGACTGTGGAGGTAGAAATATTTTTGTAGGCGGTCAAGATTTATTGTTAGAAACTTCAACCCCTATTTTTATAAACAAGGTGGTAAATTTTGATTTTGGTGCAATTTATTGTCAACATCACGGTTGGCGGATTTCTTTATATTTACATTTTTATCTTATTTCTTTTCAAATATAATATTTTTAGCACTAAAATTTTTTCTTCACAAAATCATGGTGGGCAATTGCCTGTTTTGTTGTTCGAGTAGATCCACCGTGCAGGTAGTTTGGGTATGTATCCTAGCGTGCAACTTGAAGTTGCAACAGAGATCAAAATGTTGGTAGTTAGATACCTCTGAACATAAGCCGCGTGCCTATGAAGCAATGATTCGGTTTGAGGATTTAGGCTCGCCATACAGGAATTCCGTACTTTGGCAAATCTCAGAAAACAGGGATTTGGGATTCAGCACAAATTTAAAATTTAAATAAATTATTTATATAGGTATAAAAATATGTGTACACATACTTTAAATTTCAGTACCAGTAAGTAATAATTTATGTTAAAATGTAAAAGCATTCAAGAAAACAAAGTCTTTATATACTAATATCATTTTTAAATTTATGAAATACTATATCATATTAGTATGATTACATTATATTTATTGGCAGTATATTTAATAATAGTATTATAATTCATTTTTTATCAGTTAGGGTAGAAGGAAAAGAGCACAAGAATCCTATCAAACTAGAAGAATTGACGAATTTGCCAACAGCCAACCTACAAAAGTATTCTTGCTTCTTAGCCGCATGCCTATTACTGTCTTAATATTTGATCATGTAGTATATATGCTATCAATGATCTCATATACTGCTATGATAATGTGTATTAATTGGTTGTGGTTCTTTTTGGCCAAGTTGATTTGTTTGCGTAATTTCTCAGTTAATTATTAGTTTTGCACAATGTTTTAAAAGGCGCTAGGCGGGCGGCCAAGGCACCGCCTAGCGCCAAGGAGGCCTAGGCGGGGCCTAGGCGAGGCCTAGGCGCTAGATTTTTTATGTTAAGTCAATTTTAATATTTTATCTTACATTTATCCAAACAAAACAATAATATAAAGCAAAACAATCTATAATAAAGATAATAAAGGCTTTTGCTTAAAGTTCAAACACTTATCCATATTGTTAATATTAAAGTTCAAACACAAATATGCAATTGTTCAAAGTTCAAACATATTTTTAACGTATTAGTTTTATTCATAAACAAGATTGCTATTAAATAATAAATTTTAAAATTTCAATAATTTAATTCAATATTAAAACTTAAGAAACTAAACATAAATTTAAGAATTATATTGAATTAAACTAAATATTACAAATGTATCATCATTTATATAATTTGAAGTTAGTACAATTTTAAAAAATTACAACTATAATAAAATTATCCATTTTGACTTGATATTGTTTACTTCTTGTTGTGATTTGATATGTTACAACATGTATTATGAATATGGTAATTATTAGAAAAATAAATATATCAATATTTGGTTTGGGTAGTTATTAAAAAAAAACTTCGCCTAGGCCCTGCCTAATTTCCTGGATAATTTCCTGGAGGGATTTTTTTGCCGCCTTGGGACAAGTGAGGCGCCAGGGAGGGCCTAGCGCTAGGGATTTTTTTGCTATTAAAAACTGTCTCGGTTTTGTCCTTGGTTTGGTTTGTTTAGATTTCTTTGCTTTCTCATTCAGGACACAATTGGGAATGGTAAAGCTGGAACAAAAGTGCAATGTCTAACTAATGCAGCTGCTGCGTTGAAGGATGGGAAAAATGTTTTTATTGATAGATGCAATCTAGACAGAGAACAGCGTGCCGACTTTGTGAAGCTTGGTGGCTCTCATGGTGACGTGCATGCTGTTGTGCTGGATCTTCCTGCCAAACTTTGTATATCTCGATCTGTAAAACGAACTGGGCATGAAGGAAACTTGCAAGGTGGAAAAGCTGCTGCGGTTGTGAATCGAATGCTGCAAAAGAAAGAGTTACCTAAATTAAGTGAGGGATTCAGTAGAATTACATTTTGCCAGAATGAAAGTGATGTTCAAGCTGCTGTCAACACATATGGTGCTCTTAGTCCATTAGATAGCCTTCCGTCTGGCTGTTTCGGTCAAAAGAATCCTGATGCTAAAGTCCAACTTGGTATTATGAAGTTTCTAAAGAAAGTAGACACACCCAGTAGTGCAGCAAATGTCTCTCAGGGTTCTGCTCGTAATCAACTTCTCAAGGAAAATAATGTTGCCAGTGGCAGACCAGAAAATGGCTCTGCTTCATCCGGTAATGTTGGTAAGGAGGTGAAGGATGGTAAAGACCTGGATATGATCTCTCTTGATGGTACTGTTTCTTTGGATGAAGTTCCCACTTTGGCATTTCCATCTATTTCAACAGCAGATTTCCAATTCAATCTTGAAAAGGCATCTGATATCATTGTTGAGCAAGTTGAGGTATTTGTGAAAAAGAATGGAAACACTAGGCTTGTTTTGGTTGATTTGTCTCATAAATCAAAGATATTGTCCTTGGTTAGCACCAAGGCGTCCCAGAAGAACATTGATTCCAGTAAATTCCGCACATTTGTGGGAGATATAACTCTCCTTTATTCACAAGGAGGTTTACGCTGCAATGTAATTGCTAATGCTGCCAACTGGTACCTTCTTTCATAAGACTTCTCTCTAAATTATGTGCATCCTCTATTTATTTTGATTTCCATGTGCATTATATTGCTGTGCGTATCTTTTGCTTGGCTTGTGTAATTCTGTTCCTAAAAGCAAAGTAATCAATATGCTCTTTTCATATTATTTGGTTTTCAACAAGTTTTTGACCTTAAAGATTTTGTGACTTTTGTCTTACCTGTCAAGATATGTTATAAGTGTTCACAAGACTCATTCTCAAGTGCCTCAAGTTGGTGATTCATCTCAAATATTATGCCCTCTTTTATTTTTTTAAAGAAATATATAGTTGAAAGCTGGATACTTGCAGTAAAAAGTAAATAAAGGAGTGACATATACTTGAGAAGCAAAATGCAAATATACTTAATTGGAAATTAAACATAGCATTGAGACCTGTGGTTGCCCATTATATGAATTTTACTTTCCGAGATTCTATATTTGTTTTGGAACAATTAAAATGTCCTTTGGCATTGGTGGGTCTTGGGAGAAATTTCGTTAATACAAAATCAGGGGTTACTACTGCATGTTATGGTTCAATATTACTGATAGTATTGGACCTGATCTCTTACCTTTTACGAATAAACTAATAAAGAAATGCGTAATTCGTGTGTGACTAACCCAGAATGTGATTGTAGGGTTGAATATGTTTTCTTGCACCGTCACCATTTATATGGAATGTTATTATTTCAATCATATTGTGTTTCTTTGCTTAGCTGCTGAGGAGAATATCAGCTGAAATATAACTTTGTGCAGGCGACTTAAACCTGGAGGTGGAGGTGTAAATGCTGCTATATATAGTGCTGCAGGTCAAGCCCTAGACACTGCAACAAAGGAGCGAGCTGGATCTCTTATGCCTGGAAAAGCCTTAGTTGTCCCTCTTCCATCAACTTCTCCCTTGTTTAGCAGGGAAGGGATAACCCACGTCATTCATGTTCTTGGACCAAATATGAATCCCATGAGACCAAACTGTCTTGACAATGACTATAATAAGGGCTGCAAAGTTCTTCGTGAGACGTACTCCTCACTTTTTGAAGGCTTTGCATCTATAATAAGGACGCAAGAAAAGTTAACTAAGGAAAGCAGTGAAAGAGTGGGGTCAGAGACAAAAGATCATTTTGAACTTGGTCCTTTAAACCAGTTTCCAATTACTGATCAAAAAGTGAAAAGAGAGGGTGTCTATGAATCTGAAGGAAACAAAAAGTGCAAGGGATCAAAGAATGAACTTGAATCAAATATTTCAAATTTTATGGACATAAATGAAGACCAAAGCAATGAAAAGAGTGGTGAAAGCATGTCAAAGGCCTGGGGTTCGTGGGCTCAAGCTCTTTATAACATTGCCATGCATCCTGAGAAACATAAGAATGATGTGATGGAGATATCAGATGATTTTCTAGTACTTAATGATCAATATCCAAAGGTCATTCATCACCTTTGCTCTGTCTACACATGCTAACACATATCAATACACGTGCACACCATTTGATTTCAATCAATTGAAACGTTTGGCTCCGTTCTCCTTGGCAGGCACAGAAGCACCTCCTGGTGTTGGCAAGAGCTGCAGGCCTTGATCGGCTTGCAGATGTGCGTACAGAACATCTCCAGCTATTAAAGACAATGCATAATGTGGGTTTGAAGTGGGCTGAGAAGTTATTAACTGAAAATGAGTCATTGGTCTTCCGCATTGGATACCATTCGGTATGTAGTAATTGTAGTCAAGCAATCAGATATGTTGTCATTGTATTGTTTTTATCTTCTTGATGATCTTTTAGCAATATGATTATTTTTTGGTCCAAGGTTCTGTCTGCTTATGTGTAAGACAAGGGCTAGAAATCCACTATAAGAACTGTTGGGTAGGAAAGAAACAATAGAAAATCGTCTATATGATCTGTTGAGTAACAAAAAAACGATGGAATGGTCACACCAAATGAATAGGCCAATTTTTATTGATTGAGAGTTTGTCCTTTGCAAGAAGTAATTGTTGCATATTACTTTCTTCGTAAGCCATGGAAGGAAATGATTCTCCTAATAAACATTCCTGCCCATTCCTTCTCGCAGGTACCTTCAATGCGACAACTGCATCTTCATGTTATTAGTCAGGATTTTGATTCAAAACACCTGAAGAACAAGAAACACTGGCACTCATTTAATTCTCCTTTCTTCCGTGACTCGGTGGATGTAATAGAGGAAGTCGGCAAACATGGGAAAGCCACGTTGAAAGATGACGAAAGATACCTGTCGATGGAGTTGCGGTGCCACCGATGTAGAAGTGCACATCCAAACATACCTCGCCTTAAATCACATGTTAGCTATTGTCAATCCCCGTTTCCTGCTGTTCTACTCCAGAATGACCGCCTAGTGCTTCCACCCAACAAAGTAGGCACTAGTTAGTCTTTTCAGTTATCCTCCATATAAAGGTTTTTTGATGAAATCCTGCAGGAAGGTTTGTTCTTTTGTATATAAATTTAGTTACATTTGTTGGCCTTACAGTCAACATCCATCCTCATCTTGTGATGTTAAAGTACTGTATGGCAATTGATTCTTCCTTTCTCAGCACAATGAATTTGATCACACCTTGGTCTAAAATATGAACTTGATGGTCTAGAACTCGTTAGTGTACATGGAAGTTTCCGCTTCACACACTTTCCTCACTCGACTACTTTCTCCTTTTGGGACAAGCACATTTGGTGCCATCCCCTTGGTTTGTTTACATGCTACGATGGCTTTTGTCAAGTTTAAAGTTGGTTTATGGATTGTTTGCGGGTTTATGTGGCTGTTATGGATGTTTGTCTTCTCATGTTTTACTTGCATGCTCTTAATGTTCAGGAGGTTGCTTCTTTTGTTTGTTTTTTCGGCTGGTTTTATCCCCTTCTTGAGCTGTTCTTGGAACATTATTTGTTCTTTGTTAGCATGTCTTTCTTAGGGTGGTTATGGTTTGCTAGGTGGGGCTTGTCCTCTAAGCTCCTGGGATAGTGGGATATGGCACTTGAAGCCTATATAGTTTTTCTTATTTCTTGTCTAAACTACCAAAAAAAAAAGTGGGATAGGGAATAGAACTAATTTTAAATACTCTTAAGATTCTCTAGTTGCAATTCATAGCACATTTGGACACTCTTTTTTCAGTTAATTTTCTTAGATATTATATTTATTGTTCAAGTTAATTCTTGGTAAGAATGTATAATTTTTTTTTAATAATTATCATTATAGTTTACTATGGTAAAATTCACAAAGCTTAATATTTGGGATAAAAAAGAAGAAAATATTAATAAAATATCTATCCTTCTATTTTTTGGCCTTTTCCATTTTTGGGGTCCGAGTATAAATGATTGTATTATTTGTATATTAATTTAGTAAGTTTGATAAGAGTTGAATTTATGTTTTTCCTGGTGGAACAAGCAGGTTGGAGCCTGCGCCACTTGCCCGTAAGATGTATTCTAAATCAAAATTTGGTAGTGATAAATAATAATAAATACTTTATTTTATATTTTTTTTCGCTTATTTACATGTAAATAAGCATGTACAAATTCACTAATTTTGTTATATATTAATTAAATTTATCGCAATTTTCGCAAATATGTGAGGCTGATAGATTTATTACATTAGAAGACTACTCTTCCAGACGTAGTACTGTAGTATAGTATGAATTTAAGTTTATGGTTAAAACTTAAAAATGTCTCTATTAGGGAAATTGTGGTGGAATTCAGTAGTATTGAGTTCTGGACTTACGGTAATCAATGTGAATATAAATGGATACTATCCTCAATCTCTACACTGATGTAAAACTAAACAGAACTTAAGCCAAAGCAGCATTTTCTGAAATCACAATGCAGAACAGAACAAGAGTGTACACTCTAAAACCTTTTAATATATTTTCTTTAAACGATTTAACAAGTCCAAAAAATTCACTTCTGGAAATTCAAGGATTCACCCAGTACCCTATACATAGTTCTCTCGGAAGCTGCATGCTATTAAGTTGCGCAGAATCCACAGAGAGCATTCCCCCCCACCCCCCCACCCCCACCCCCGGCCCTGAGACCTAAACAGCTTCTCCATCATAGACTGTCTAATAATCAACAATAAGGAAAAATGGTTCTCTCGTGCTACTATATACATACACGATGTTTTGAAACCAACTTGCCTAGTTCCGCTACAAATAGGTTTCCTCTCACTTTAGTACGGGCTTTTGTCGTGTCTTGGTAAAATGTGCATCGCCATTAAGAACTGAACTGATGAACTTCTCTACTTCCTCCATAGAAATATCACCCACAAATGCTGCAAACTTTTCCTTGCGCGGTTTATAGGCCAGCAAGAGACTGTCTGATGATTTATATCTAGTTTTGTCAAATGAGTTCAAAAATGATGGTAGCTTTGTCGCATCCAGAAGAGCATACGTGATAGTGTCTATGGAGCTGGAGACTAAATTCTGGTGCCTTGATAATGATTTTTGTGAAACCTAAACAGATAACAAGTGCAGAACATGTGGGGAAAAATTAGTCCAACATAAAACATCAAGCTTTTCATACACAATGTTAAATGCATAAAGAAATTTGTTAGTTTGTCCCAAAGTTCAAGTAATAGTAACTCGGTTTCATCAGCAGATTTACCAATGTTGACGTAATTTAAAAATATTCCAGCAATTACACAAGCAAATTCATCAGCTCAAACTTTTTTGTTTTTCAGTAGGTTCAAGTTCATAATGTTAATGCAACTTACCGTTGATAAAATGGATTCCAGCTTGTCCCTAGCTCTGGATGACTTGTACACACCAATTATGCAAACAGGAATTTTCTCTCCACAGACGGCATCAAAATTGGACCCAGTAAGCAGAGGTATATGCTTATCACCTGATTCAGTCTGCTTTTTTCTACTTCGAGTCGACGCGACCTTCTTATTCTTTCTCTCAAAACCATCAAGTAAAACACTAAGATCATGAATTGCAGATTTTAAATCTTTCACAGAAATCCCTGTTTTCAAAATATTTTTCTCCCCATTTGAGAGCCAACCAACTAGAGCTGGAAGCGCGTCAACAGCTAACTTCCTCACCGTTGGATCTGATACATCATGAACCTAGATCAAAGTTCAATATACTAGTTAAGGGCCTCTAAGAAAAAATGTAAAGAGACACCGTCCGCAACTAAGAGCTAAGACGGACTAAATAAAGTAACCTAATGAAGAGTACAAGCTTACCTCTGCATCATAGAGGAGGAATTTCTTGTGATACATACCACTAAGAGCACGCCAGATAACAGGGGTATCTTTCTTTGTGGAAAGAAGCATAACTGTAGGTAAAATTTCCACATCACCAGAAGGAAACTCAAAATGAGCCAAGTTGACACGTTTTGAAAACCTTGGCAAATGTTCCTGGCAGAAGGTTTTCAAACTTTTCACAGCCAAATCACCAATGTACTCTACCAAGGAACCACTTTCACTTGTTTTATATGAGTAAACAAACACCCTGGGAGCTCTGCGAGGATATATGTCAAGCTCCTTACAAAATGATGATTCAATTTCACAATTTATTCTTCCCACCTGAGAGAGAAATGGGACGATGGTCAACATATAGTACGATCAGTGCAGATTTACTAGTAAAATAACAGATAATGATAACTGATACCTTTATCGCTCCTTGTAAAGAGCTGGCAACCTCCTCTATAATTGATTCATAATATTGGATTCCCTTTACTGAGGGGGTAGAAGATAATAAAAGCCAAGTAATCCCTTTGTCAGCTACTTCTTTTTGATACATCTGTGAATTTACTGAAGGGATGCTCTTAGAGGAACTCCTCGGTCCAGATTCTGGCCCGGCTGAACTACTAAAACCAAACTGGTTCCCACCTCCCATATTACCCCCAAAAAAATTGGAGAAAATATCATTTAAACCGAAACCATATGAGCTCTGGCTGCTAGGTCCACCAAAAGAAAAAGAGAATGACTTTGAACCTCCTTGACCACCCATACTTTGCCATCCATCAGGCCGGAAGTTAAATCCATCCTGTCCCGGTCCACCACTTGTGAAATAGGTACCCCCTTGGTCTCCGGGACTACTACCACCGAATCCAGGATTGCCCTTCTCATCTCCATATAGATCATAATTCTTCCTTTTCTCTTCATCAGATAAAATATCATATGCTGGAAACAGGTAAAGGAAATAATGTATAAATATCACAAGTGGGAAAAGAAAGTTAAAACTATACAACCACCACGCCATAATGACTTCAATTCAACTAAGCTTAACCACACTTGTAAGGAAAAGTATATTAGTTTAGTGACCTGGATTTAAATCTCAATAAGGATGCAAGGTCTAAAATCCCCATCCCCACCCCCGGCTTTTTATTTAAAAGAAAAATGTTTAGTACTATTTCTTCAAAAACAAATGGAGTGTTCTTACTAAATTAACTTAAGCACACAATAACCCGTGCGAATTTGTATTCAAACACTAAATGAACTAGCAATAGAATAAACCCAACTGCTTGTCCTTCTTCTTTGTTTTTTGGCTGAGGAACCCACAGCCACTACCCTCTTTTCGTGTGCTCTAGAAACCCCTGGCACCAAAGCGCTTCTATGGAGTTCTTAACTGATGACCTACAACTCTACAACTCGGTGAGGCACTTATCATGGTGTTCACTACCACTAGAGCACCCCAGTCTTTATATATTACAAATTTCTAGTGTAACCAGGACAAATTTAGTATAGATTCCACAAAGAAAGAAACACCAGAAAGACTAGAATGAAAGCATATTCGTTTTACCATTATTAATCTCTGCAAACTTCTCTTGAGCACCCTTATTTTTGTTCTTGTCAGGATGATATTGGAGAGAGAGCCTACAAAAAAAAGGAAAGTATGAGTTACAGCTCATGTTTGTTTCAAAAGAAAAACATATTCCACAACTTCTGAACATTAAAGAATTATTTTGAATCTAAAGTCTGGAATCATAAACATCAACTAGAACAAATTTTGTTAACATAAGATTTAGTATAATTGGATATACTGAAACCAATTAAACCAGATTAGTGCTCTATGATCATAGCTTGGTTGCCCCATGACCAAAATACTGCAAAGGTCATGACCGGACTTCATATTCATCATTTTTTAAAGTAGGGGGAAGCCCAAAAAACCTCAAATGAATCTAATTCATTATATTTGCTTGGCATAATATGGTATAGGGCGGTGGTTTCGGTCCTTTCGGATCGAAGGGAGCTGCTAGGCTTTCTTTCCCAGTAGTTTCACTTGAGGAACAAGAAATCTTGGAATCTTGATTGGTGCCGAGCTAACTATAGGGCAAAGTCGTATTTCTTTGGTTATCCAAAGCTGCTAAGGGAGCCACTGACACAGGGATTTAAAGAGGTGCAGGAGCGCAAAGCCACTCGACAATCAGCTTGGTTGCATTTTCAGTGTTAACTTTGCCTTCTGCTAATTCCAACTCATGCTCAGGTTACAGTTTCAAACATAACTGAAACTTTGAACTAACGTAATTTAAGCTAGAAAATAGAACACTCGCAGACAACTATAGCTTTATACATAAAACTAAACATAGAAGTTCTTTTCTTTTTTTCTTTTCATCTTTTTGTAGGTAGGGGGTGGGGCAGGTTGAGTTACTAGGGCTATGCATGCATACATTTATAATTACAAATCCATGCCAACTTCACAAGAAGCTTTACACCACACCTCCACATTGAAGGTTAAAATTCAGTCAGGATAAGTTTTCAATTAGCTACAAAATCCATCCCTAATCTAGACAGCATTATCTGGTTTGACACAGATATATAAGCTATGGCAGGGGAAAAGATCACTTAAAGTGAAAGAATATAAAACTTGACAAAATCAGGATATTCACAATATAAAACAGAAAATCTTATGAATAACATACTTGTGGAAAGCTTTCTGAATCTCACGTTGGCTTGCGTTCCTCTCAACCCCAAGTACCTGAGACATGATGCAGCCAACAAAAGAAGGCAGAGATGTTTGGTAAGACAAATGAAACTAAAATAGAGAACCCATAAAAATAGTTTCTAAAAAAATTAATAAGTAAACAAATAAATAATAAAGAACAAAGTAAAGATGACCTCTTTGGAAACATGAATCCCTCGCTACAGATTTAGTTGAAATTCAAAAGAATCTATATCTTGGTTTCCTTTGGATAACTTTATCACAATCCATATAACCACAAAAAAAACAGTATCAAACCATATATCAGTTGAAATACTAATTTTCACCAACCAAAAAGCAATACTCCTGGTCACATATCTCCCAAAAAACACCCAAAAATTAACTTACACATACGAGTGAAGGGTTTCAAAACTAACCCCGTATTTTTTGAATTTCTCAAAAACACAACCATATTAGATCCTTGACCGATGACATTCCATTCCTAATATTACTACACCCAACCCCCAATCACTTTTTTTTAATTCCATTGTATTGACACCAGGACTAACACCCATTTTTTGCCCTTTTCAGGGGGAAATCGAGTAGAAGACTAATTTTTGATCAATTACATGTATAAATATCTCTAATCTGTGTAAAAGAACAACCTCCGGCATTCAAAAGAAAGAACAAATTACCTTGCAAGGGTCAAGTTTTCTCGATTCAACAGCAACAAGGAAGATAATGATGGATATTAATGCAAACCGATTGCTCATATTCTAACCACAAATACCAAAATTCGAGATTAGAAATATCGGTGAAATTGTTTGTGATTCTTGAAACAGAAGAAGTAGAGGGATTCGCGTTTAATAGATTTCGCGGGGAGGACAAAACTCCAGATGGTTCGGCTGTTGCGAACACGTGGCACGTTTAAAATGACTACACGACGTCTGACCAATAGGATTTTAGATTTTCTTGATTGATTGCATCATTATGTGGAAGAGAATTTAATATGCTCACGTGCTTTGTCACCGAATTCGTGTGCGTCTTCCGACTACCCGACCCAAATAGTATTATTTTTATTTCCTTTTATTTTTTCCTTCTTCGAATATTTTGATAAAAAACATGTTGAATCTTATCGTTATTGTAAATACTAAATAGACACATTAACATAATTTATAAATTAATACAAATAACATTAATAACTCATTGTCACAAGGTTTAATATTTTTTTATAGTATTATAAAAAAATTATTTGCACATTTTTCATATAATAATATCCAATGTCGATATTGCAAACTAATCTTTTTTTTCCTAGTAATTTTTAAAAATGTCGATGAGTTCCTTTTGCATGACTTATTATATTTTGACGGTGAGTTTTATTTATTTTAAATTTCTTTTATTGTTTTTTTTCATTCCTTCAATATTTTTCTTATATTAAATTTATTTTTTGCACCAACGGAGGAGACTTGAAACTTTCTTTATTTTTTGATCTTTGATAGACTTAATTATTACCATTAGAAATAAATCAATAAATTTAATTATTATCGTTAAATTTAATCAATAAATTTAAATTCTATTTTGAACTTTATTCGCTTTTGTATCATTCTTCGTATATTTTCGTTCACATTCGAAAGTTATTTTGATCATTGATATCTTGTGATAAATAAGAATGTTTGTATTTGATAATTCGATGTCATTTGAAGATGGTCATGGAAGCCTTATAATTTGAACCTCTTTTGACTAACATTTTGTAGTTTGATCTTTAGGGTATACTTGAGCTAACCACTTGTGGGGGTAGCACATGCATGTCCTCTTGACACAAGGGCATGACAATTTTCATGGCGGCGTGATCACTGATCAGTCATGACGTATCTATGACGCCCCCAAAACATGTATACATCACCCATCTTGAGTCGCCAAATACATGGTACAGAATACAAATACAATCTTAAATATACAATATGAACTGTGAGTTTTAATACAAATATTGTCTTCTAGACAGTATTCAAACTCAAAATAAGTCCTCAATACATTTATTAACACACTATTTCATGTAATAGTGAGGACTACTAATGTTATCATCCGGACCATCACTCCATTTTCCCGACTAGTCCCTACTACGTTCTCATTTCTGAAGAGAACAATGAAAGCAAAAGGAGAGCTCAACTAGCCCAAAGAAGAAATATTATGACTAAGATAATGCGAATAAATTATCATTAGCTTTTAACAAATGTTAAAGCGTCTGATATAATATAACAAATATCAAGTTTAACTGCAGCGGAACAAGCAATTCATTAAAAGAGTCAAGTAGAGAATAAAATCTATTATCTTCTATGATTTAAAAGGTTTTTAATCACTTTTATCGCTAGGACTCAGCTTAATATATAATCTACATCATCCCCGCTTCTACTACGAGGATATTCATTAGTATCACAACCACAAATTATCCATGCACTCACTGGCCGAGGATATTCGTGTATTCATCAATGGTCGTGATCATGCCAACAACTCGTCCATCAACGCACTACGGCCAATGAGGACTTTTACCACATCATTTGTAACATACTGGCCATGATTATACTAGAAGGGACAAGTAACTCTTGGAAAATGAAGGGACAAGTAACTCTTTGAAAACCAAGAGGACAAGTAACTCTTGAAAACCGAAAGGACAAATAACTCTTGAAAACCAAGAAAGAACAAGTTACTATTAAAACTTTAAACCAACGATCCATATTGATTTACTTATTATAATTTCATCCAACCGTTCGAAAAATTATCACATCTTCTCATGGAATAATATTGTACTAAAAAATGATTTGATTGAAAAGAAATATATTTTTAAAAGTGAATATAAGACCGTGAATAGTAATTCGGGAATAGTACCCAAATACGAAAAAGTGTCCCAAATACCCGAGTGAATAATATTCGTAAATAGTAATTGGGTGAATAAGAATTTGTGAATAGTACTCACGACCTAAAAGTGTCCGAATAATGAAAGTGAATAATACTAGAGTGAATAATAACCCGTGAATAGTACTCCGACACAAAAAGTGCCCCGAATACCCGAGTGTCAATATAACCTTCAAACATCAATTATTATCGAAATAAATATCGATTTTTACTAACACTAATAATTCCCACACAATGGAACTATCAAGTTTATCTTTAATCAAGACGAACTTATTCATCATTAATATTATAATTCACAATATTTAACAACCAGGTCGTTCCCAGGAAAGAGGGGGCTTTCAGATAAGGATTATTCCTTATTGGCGCGCAATTAGATGACCAAACCTCTACTTGAAAGAACTTTTAGACATTGTAAATATTACAATTTAATAATATGAATAACTTTGTCCTCTCAATTATTGATTTAATAATATATCATATTATGCAGATGATACTGTGACAATAATTGAATCAATAATATGAGAGATATGATGCAAGAATTATCAGAAAGCAATAATTGAGTATAAGCGAAAGTGACTTCTCACGTAAGCATCAATAATCAATACTACAGTGTGCTACTATCGCAACCAATGCCAGACATCTTGTATTTTTTACTACTTAGGGTAGTTCAACGGTTTTAACGGTAACACCTCCGTAGTTATTTTTATAAAATAATTTTGTCATTTTCTCAATCCGACAATAATTACATTTGTGGAGTCCACCAACGATTTGTCTTGGTCGCATTTAATATTCCTTGCTAAAACGAATATTTCCTGACCAATCGAATATTTTATAACAACTTGCTTACTTTGCAAAATTTATAAATACTACCCACAATTATAACATTATATCAAATCCACACCATAATATTAAAAAAATATTTCGAGAAAATTAAATCTTTATTCATAAAATTTGGGGTCTCACAATCTCCCCTCCTTATGATATTTTGCCCTCGAAATTTACGTTTGTACCTGGTATGCCGAAGAGATGAGGATATCTTAACTTCATTTCAGATTCTAACTCTTGAGGTATAACCTTTGAGTGTTGAATACGATCCTTCTTATCCAAGATTTTAACACATATCTCCTCGTACGTTAAATCTTCTGCTATCTCGTCTAGTTCTAATTTAATAACGTGGTTCGGGTCATTCACATATTTACGTAACATCAATACGTAAAAAAAAATGTTATGAACACGCGACATACTAAGCGGTGATAAATGAGTTTATAAGCCACAGTTCATACTCGATCGAGGATTTTAAATGGGCCAATTAAATCGAGGGTTGAGATTTCCTCTATTCATCGACTCTTCCTTCTAGAATAACGCCTCTTGAACCTTCTTCTTCACATTCGTGATTCTCGGGTGTGTGTAAAAGCGGCTTTAACTTTATCGATTAAAGTCGATTCTACTCGTATATTCGCTATCTTCACGTGGGTCTCTAGAGTCTTTAACTCTATATTCATCATTTGTAAGTTATACGAAATGGGTTTTTGTGTTAACAACATCGCACTCGTAAACGCATACGATCTTCTACTCAACGTGTCAGCTACCACGTTCTCTCTTCCACAATAATATTAATTGGTATGATCGTAATCTTCAACAGCTCGAGCCAACATCTTTCGTGCATTACACGTTCGTTTTGGTTGAAGAAATATTTAAGGGTTTTTAGAAATGGGTTTTGTACTTGGGTCAATACAAAATTCGATTTCACGCTCTAGGGGTAGGCTAGGAAGTCTTCAAGAATACGCCAGGAAATTTATTAACGATAGAAATATCATTTAAAAACTGTGACTCTCATCCAAGACTTGGATAGTACGTCACATTGATACCTATCAACTTGCCACCGTTATTCACGGCTTCCCCTACAAAAAGTCTGGCTTCGGTGCATTCCACAAAAAGAAGTCACCAACGAAAGGTTCGGGGCTCTTTACTTATAGCTTGATATGACAATGATTGACTTTAGTGGTTTGGTTGCTTGAATTCTAATAACAGGTTGGTTAGGAATATAAAAGCTAACAACCTTACAAAAATAATTAATTTTAGCACGTTGAGTAGTTAACCAATCGATTCCTAAAATCACATCAAGGGCAAGTATTTTCAAAGAGATAAGATCGACAGGTAACGTGAGGGTATCGATATGAATCAAACAAGACTTTTAAACAGTGGATGTAATGAAGGTTTCTCCCAACGGAGTTTCAACAGATAAGTCAAAATTTAATTTCTCCGGAGTCAAATTTAAACGTTGAGCACAAGTAAGAGAAATAAAAGAATGGGTAGAACCGGTATCTAATAAGGTATAGACTTCGTAAGAATTTATGATTAACTTACTCGTGACAACTTCGTTCGAGTTCCTCGACAAATGCTCTCATTTAAACTACCGGCTTTGACTTGTCTGAGACATTCTTTGGTGTCACCATCCCAGCTGGACTTGACTTCACCATACGACAAAATCGAGCTAGGTGACCCTCTCTTCCGCAATTAAAACACGCTTTGGATTGTTGCGTACAGTTTGGACGTATGTGTCCCTCTTTTCCGCATTTGAAACATACGACCGGTGGTCGTTCTTCTTCCTTTGAAATGGGTGTTGCTGTCTTTCCATCATTATTGAACTTTCTCTTCTTAAAATTTCCACTCCTATTATCTTGGTCATGATTACCACCGAAGTGGTTACCATTCGTGGCATGATAATTTCCCGCACGATGGTTATCATTGTTCCGATGGCCGTTGCCACCTGTATGATTATTATCGTGTTACTGGTCATTACCTTTTGGTTGTGTTGACTCATTATCACGCTCCAATAACTGAGCCCTATTCACAATATCTGAATATAAACAAAGTTTGTGATAAATGAGGTATTGACGTATTTCAGGTTTCAAATCTTTTCGAAACATTCGCGTCATTCACTCCTCATTATCGACGAAATGGGATGCAAACCGGGACAACTCGGCAAACTTAGCCTCGTATTATGACATGGTCATATTGTTTTGCTCCAACTTGATAAAATCCACCTCCTTCATGTGACGAATACTTTCGGGAAAGTACTTGTCGTTGAAGATCTCTTGGAACTTCTCCCAAGACATCTTGAGTGCATCAGGCTGGGTACGTTTTACAGATTCCCACCAGTAATTTGCCTCTTCACGCAACATAAAGGTGGCAAAGGGAACCTTTTTCTCCTCGAAGCATCCCAAGACATCAAATATCTTGGTGATCTACTTTAATCACGTCTCCGCCTTAAGTGGTTCTGGCTTTCCTAAAAACTCCGGTGGTCCCAGCTCCTTGAACTGCTTAGCGGTGACCACCCGAGAGTTGTCAGTGTTTCCACCTGCATTTTGAACATGAGTCTCTCTCGCCTGATGTTGCATGAATTGCATAAAGCCTCTGAACATCCCATCGTTCATCATTTGATCGGTGTTGTTATTTACCGAGGATTATTGTCTTCCTGTTGCACATTATCACAGGTATTGATCGATTGATGACTCAGCGGTCTCATGTGCTTCATTCTTGATCTCAACATTTTCGGATGCCATTTTCAAACAACATCACAAAACAAGGGTTAATTAACATGTCACATATTATCCCTATACCTGACCACCAATTAAATACTAAATAAACTTAAAAGCGGTGTCATACTAGCGAAGGAATTCCCGTCTCCCTCCTAGTTCTTGTCTCACATCTCGGCTGGGGATCATATCCCTAAGCTTTGATACTAACTGTGACGCCAAAAAAAATGTATACATCACCTATTCGAGTGGCCAAATACATGGTATAAAAAATACAAATACAATCTTAAATATACAACATGAGCTGTGAGTTTTAATACAAATATTATCTTTTAGACAGTATTCAAACTCAAAATAAGTCCTCAATACATTTATTAACACACTATTTCATAGAATAGTGAGGACTACTAATGCTATCATATGGACCGTCACTCCATTCCCCGACCAGTCCCTGCTACGTTCTCATTTCTTGAAGAGAACAATGAAAGCAAAAGGGTGAGCTCAACTAGCCCAGTAAGAAATATTATGATTAAGATAATGCGGAATAAATTATCGTTAGCCTTCAACAGTGTTAAACTGATACAATATAACAAACATCAAGTTTAACTGCAGCGGAATAAGCAATCCATTAGAAGTGTCAAGTAGAGAATAAAATTTACTATCTTCTATGATTTAAAAGGTTTTTCATCACTTTTATTCTTTGAGACTCATTTCAATAAATAATCCACATCATCCCCGCACTACTGACCCGAGGATATTCATTAAGTATCACAACCATAAATTATTCACGCACTACGGGCCAAGGATATTCGTGTATTCATCAATGGTCATGATCATGCCAACAATCGTCCATCAATGCACTACGGGCCAATGAGGACTTTTACAACATCATTTGTAACATTACTATTGCATGATTATCTTAGAATAATCCTCGATCATAATCATACCAAGTCCATCTATGCACCATGTGCCATATATGACTTTCAACATAATATAAACATGAGGATGATGACAATGATATAAGAATTCAATAAAACAAGTTCAAGAATTAATTTATACAGAAACCAATAACGTCCAAATTGTCAATATGATCATCGCTTTGTGGGTAAAACTCAAGAATGCTCGGAAGAATATTTCCATGAAAGATATCTTTGGATGAAGTTAAATATCAAGGATATTCCACAAATTTCATGGAGTATAAAAGCCAAAACTTTAACCAACCCGAGTATAATAAAGAATGAAATAACAAAAGAAATCACTGTGCATGCGATAATCAGCATGCATAACGAGTTATTCCAAATGTAATAATAAATAACGGAATCCGGTCATGCCAGAACGCACGCATGTGATATTCCAACGAGAATAATAAATAACGGAACCAAGTCATGCCAGTAAACGCACGCATGTGATGTTCCAGCGAGTAATAATAAAGAATGAAATAATAGAAGAATTTCACCATGTATGTGGTACTTCACATGTATAACGAGTTATTCCAACATAATAATTAAGAATGGAATAATGGAAGAATTTCACCAAGTATAGGGTAGTCCGCGCAGATACAAAAGTTATTCCAATGAATAATAAAGAATGGAATAACAAAAGAAATCACCAGGCGATGCGATCGCCATGCATGCAAGTTATTCCAATGTAATAATAAATAATGGAACCAGGTCATGCGTAAATGCAAACAGAATAATAAATAATGGAACCAGGTCATGCGTAAACGCACAGACAAGATGTTCCAACAGAATAATAAAGAATGGAATAACAGAAGAATTTCACCATGTATGCGGTACTTCACATAGATAGGTTATTCCAATATAATAATAAAGAATGGAATAATAGAAGAATTTCACCAAGTATAGGATAGTCCGCGTATACAGGTTATTCCAACAGAATAATAAAGAATGGAATAACAGAAATGGGAACGTAGCCGGGACTAGTCGGAGAACGGAGTGATGGTCCAGATGATAACATTAGTAGTCCTCACTATCCTATAAAATAGTGTGATAATAAATGTATTGAGGACTCCATTTGAGTTGAATACTGTCTAGAAGACAATATTCGTATTAAAATTCTCAGTTTATGTTTTGTCGTATTTTACACGACAGTTGTATTATTAAGTTGTATTTGAATTTTGTACCATGTATTTGGCGACTCAAGATGGGTGATGTATACCTATTATGGGGGCATCACACACCACCGAAAACGTCCTAGTCTGACGTCATTACCGATTTCCGAGTGTTCACGAGGCGGAAAAATCAATCCTGGAACGCGATTGATCTCCACGAGTACAATGTAGTGTACAAGGTCGATTTCGGAAGAGCCGCAACCAACGCGTCCACTCAGACCGAGGAGAAGCGGCACCGACGACGAGCAGTTATGGAAAATAGAAGAGGAGAGAGAAGAAAACTTGATGGTAAACCAAACTAATCACACTACAAAGCCGAGTAGGGAGGAGATTTCTCCACCGCCGTCGGATTCGAGTCCGAAAACACTAGAGTCGTCGATGAAAGCCGACGGTAAACTGATACCAAATGCTAAACATGGAAGAGATTTCACCACCTATTGATTATATTTTGGTTACGAGTGCTTATAAATTTGGATAATACTGATTGGTCGTCTTTGATTCTATTACCAATAGTTTGACATTGTTTGTTTGTTCATATTGGATTTTTTAGACTATTTCCTTTAAAGGTAACCAAATGCGTGTTAGTTAGTGACATAACTTCGTCATGTTGGTTACTATTTACCTTTTGATTATTTTAACACATTGAACATAATGAGGAATTCCATTATTACTTTTTTAATTTATAATTTTTTTGAATTTTAATTTGAAAATATCCAGTTATGGTATGTCGAAATACCAATGTATAATATATTCCAATTAGACAACGCAATAAACATGTGTCCAATTCTCCAATATGCAGTGACCAATAAATCTTATTGAGGTATCCCAAATGATCAATTTTATAGTAATGGTAATGTATGTATGATTATTATTTTTTAACAGAAGGTGCACATGGTATCCGAAATGTCATGTAAGAGTTCTCATTTATGTAGCTGCTAGTTACTTATAAATAACTTTTTAAACATACAATTAGTTTGAATATGGTGCAGTTGGAAACCAAACCTTCATATAAAGGTAACCATTATAGTTTTTGTGAATAACCAAATAGTCATAAAAAAAATTCAGAACAGTTACCAAGTATTACATGTATTTATTTTCTTTATCTTGTTAAACTATGATGGAATAAGAGAATAGTCGTGTGGTTTTTCTCTTACTTAATGTAAGAAGAAAAAAATATAAAATATTATTCAATTGTGTAACACAATCTTGGTTACCTTACATCAATAAAAAGGTTACCATATGTCTAGTTATTGGTTACTCACAATAAACTTTCATTGTTTATTGTGACAACTGAAGCATTAAAAATAATACAATATTATAAATGGTGACCAAATCAACATTATACAGTAACCAAAATATATTTAATTAGTAACCATAAATCTTGTAATCTTGAAGAGCATCCCCATTGTGAATCTATTGATCCTTGCTTACTACCACCAGAAGCAGCATCACCAGTTACATAATTACCATTCTCTCTCCATATCAAGGCCTCAATCCCACCTCTAAGATAATATGTGTAGCAGCAACAGCCCAAACTGCGACGCCACCGATGAGCCCACCTTATTCATTGCAGCTATATACTACTCTCTTTGAGCTATCCCCTTTAAATCTACCTCAATTTCCTCCTTTCCTCATCTTTCTGATCTCCCTTAAAAAACCCCTACTTCTTGGACCGCCTCCTCTTAGCCTCCATTTTCCTCAAAGATGGCATCTCCTTCCTCTTCCGCCACTTCTCCTCCATCTCCACCAGAAGCGAAAAATTCCTCACAAGGCCCGTATAAGCCGCCATAGTTGGCGGCGATGTTAACGCCTCATGCTCGTCCATAATTAATTGGAAAGACCCATCGATAGAAGAAGACCTGACTAGCCTGTTTGAATTTCTTTCCATGAATGTTAATGTTAACCAAATTATTTGTACTCTTTTTATAAATATTTTGTGGATACACTAATTTTATAATTACTTTTTAATTGTTGTATAGTTGTGAGACCCCAGATTTTATCAATAAAGATTTAAATTTTGTCGAAATAATTTTTTAATATTATGGTGTGAATTTAAGATAATATTATAGTTGTGGGTAGTATTTATAAATTTTGCAAAGTATCTGAGTGATTATATTATATTCGATTGGTGGGGAATATTCGGTTTAGCGAGGAATATTCGCATAAATGGCTCAATCATTGGTGGACCCCACAATGAAATTATTATCGGATTGATCGAGAAAACGACAAAAATATTTTATATGAAATAACGGCGGAAGTTTTACCGTTGATCTTTGTTGAACTACTCGGTAGTAAAAGTACGAAGAATACGTGTGGTTGCATAGTAGACACCGGTATTGATTATCGACGCTTATATGTGAAGTCACTCGGTTTGATTTCATTATTGTCGATTAATAATATGAATTATTATAATGATAATGACGTTTTGTTTTATTCGTATTATTAACGTAATAAAAGCGAAACATCTTTTAAATAAAATGAATACTTTATTAAAGTTATTCTATAAATAGAATATATTATATTTTATTATGATAGTGTTGCATAGTGTTTTTGCGTAGTGTTGCAGTAGTGTTTGCATAGTAAAAATGTTTTTATATAAATAGAATATATGATATTTTATTTAAAAGATTTTGCTTTAAATATGGATAGTCAGATTAAAGTAAATCAATCTGAATGTTTCATGGATTAATTACTATGCATTCTATTTTCCTATAAATAGAAGCTCATTCCCTCATTATTTTCTTACTTAATTCAATTTAAACTCTACAGAGAGAAATTATAGAGAGAAGTTATAGAGAGAAAATCTATAGAGAAAGAAGAAGAGTATTTTGGTACTTCACTACTTTGATATCCGGTGGTCTTTACTACGGTAAGGGATATTATTTGTTGATCTGTAAAGGGTGTTATTCTTTCTTATTCATGAAGAGAACTTCATTATTTCATTCTTTATTATTCATTGGAATAACTCAGACACGCCATACCTATATTTGGTGAAATCCTTATGTTATTCCATTCTTTATTATTCTCATTGGAATAACTCATGAGACCCCAGATTTTATCAATAAAGATTTAAATTTTGTTGAAATAATTTTTTTAATATTATGGTGTGAATTTAAGATAATATTATAAATATGGTAGATTTATAAATTTTGCAAAGTATGCAAGTGGTTATATTATATTCGATTGGTCAAGGGAATATTCGGTTTTAGCGAGGAATATTCGTATAACTACTCAATCATCAGTGGACCCCACAATGAAATTATCATTTCTTGATCGAGAAAACGACAAAAATATTTTATTGAAATAACTACGGAAGTTTTACTGTAGTTACCGTTGAACTACTCGGTAGTAAAAGTACAAGAATACGTGTGGTTGACAAAGAAGACACCAGATTGATTATCGATGCTTATGTGAGAAGTTACTCGGTTTGATTCCATTATCGTCGATTAATAATATGAATTATTATAATGATAATGACGTTTTGTTTTATTCAGTATTATTAACGTAATAAAAATGTAAACATCTTTTATATAAAATAATACTTTATTAAAGTTATTCTATAAATAGAATATATTATATTTTATTATGCATAAGTATGCATAAAAGTGTTTTGCATAGTATTGCATAGTAAGAAATGTTTTTTATATAATAGAATATATTATATTTTATTTAAAAGATTTTTCTTTAAATATGGACCGCCGATTAAAGTAAATCAATCTGGACCGCTCATGGATTAATTCTTATGCATTCCATTTTCCTATAAATGAAGCTCATTCCTTTATTATTTTTTACTTAATTCATTGAAACTACAGAGAGAAATTATATAGAGAATATAGAGAAAATTATGAAAGAAGAAGAGTATTCGCTACTTCACTACTTCTATATTCATTTTTTTACTTTGTAAGGGGTGTTATTCTTTCTTCGAAGAGAACTTCGTTATTCCATTCATTATTATTCATTGAATAACTTTCGTAAAAGTGGCATACCCTATACATAACTCAGATATACCAGACAGATACCCTATACTTGGTGAAATCCTTATGTTATTCCATTGCTTATTATTACATTTGAATAACTCAGATAATGCTGTTATTTACCTATACTTGGTGACATTCTTCTATTATTCTCATTGGAACATCCCGTCTCGTGTGTTTTACACAGGACCGGTTCCGCTTTTTATTATTCTGCTGGAACATCCTGCAGGTTTTACACAGGACTGGTTCCGCTCTTTATCATTCTCGTTGAATATCCTATCTCGTGTGTTTTACACCGGACCGGGTTCCATCTTTATTATTCTGTTGAACATCCCGCTTCGCTTGTGAATTTCACCCGACCGGTTCCGTTATTATTATTCTGTTGAATAACTCGCCTGGCGCGGCAAGTACCGTTTATTTACGGTGATTTCTTTTGTTATTCCATTCTTTATTATACCCAAATTGGTTAAAACTTTGACTTCTATACTCCATGAAATTAGTAGAATATCCTCGATATTTGCGTTTCATCCAAAGATCTTTTCATGGAAATATTCTTCCGATCATTCTTGAATTTTACTCTCAAAACAAAGATCATGTCGATAATTTGGACGTTAATAATTCATGGATTAAATAATTCTTGAACTTGTTTTATTGAATTATTATGTCATGTCATCATCCTCATGTTATATTATGTTATCTTTGGCTTACGCAAGATAGATGAACTTAGTATGATTATGACCATGTGGATCATTCAAGATAATCACGACTTGATATAAATGATGTGACAAAAGTCCTCAAAGGGTCAGAATGCACGTTGATGGATAGTTTTTGGTATGATTATGACCCGGGGTGATTCGGATATAGTTTGACCATTGATAATTTGATGAAAATCCTCGACCGTGGTACGGTGGATGATTAGATGTGGTGGTTTATTTATTGTCGAGTCTCAATGATAAAAATTGATGAAAACCTTTTAAAACCTAAAAGATAGTAGACTTTATTCTCTACTTGACTTTTTTAATGGATCGCTAATTCCACCGCAGCTTAAACCCGGTTTGTCTATTGTATTTTATCGCTTAACATCGTTCAAGGCTAATGATAATTTATTCGCATTATCTTAGTCATAATATTTTTATCGGCTAGTTGAGCTCACCTTTCTTTCTTTCACCGTTCTCTTCGTGAAATGAGAACATACCGGGATTTAGCCTGGAACCGAGTAATGGTCCAGAGGATAGATTAGTAGTCCTCACTATTCGTGAAATAGTGTGATAATAGTAGTAATGAGGACTCCTTTTGAGTCAGTATAATATCTAGTAGATAATATTTGTATTCAAACTCACGCTTTATGTCGATTGCACACTACGCTTATATTAGTAAGTCAGATTTGAATTTATGTACCATGTAAGTGGCGACTCAAGATGGGTGGCGACGATACCTATTTTTGGGGCGCCGCGGTTGGTATCGTAGCTTAGGATATGATCCTGGCTAAGATGTGAGATAAGAACTAGGAGGGAGAGACGGAAAATTCCTTCGCTAGTATGACCTACCTAAGTTTATTTGGTATTTGATTGGTCATCAGAGTATAGTGATAATATGTTGTATGTCAATTAACCCTTATTTTGTGGCAAGTGTTTGAAAATGGCATCCGAGAATGTTGAGAATAAGAATGGAGCATGTGAGACCGTTGATTCTCCACAGATCAATAATCAGATAATGTACAACAGATGGCGATAATCCTCCCGTAAATAACAACACCGATCAATCGACTAACGACCAGACGCTTAAAAGGTTTTTAGAATTCATGCAACATCAAAGTAAAGAGACTGCTCAAAACGTAGGTGGAAACACGGAAAACTCTCAAGGCAAGCGGCCACCGCTAAACAATTCAAGGAGTTGGGACCACGGAGTTTAAGGAGAGCCAAAACCACTTCTCGTGGAAGCATGGATTAAGCAGATTACAAGATATTTGATGTCTCGATGATGGTCCGAGGAGCAAAAGGTTCCTTTTGCCGCTTTTATGTCATGCGGAGAGGCGAGACATCGTGGGAATCCAGAAACGACTCAACTCATCAGATCAAGATATCTTGGGAGAAGTTCCAGAGTCGTTTCAACGACAAATACTTTCCCGAAAGTATTCGCCACATGAAGGAGGTGGAGTTTATCAAGTTGGAACAAAACAATATGACCAAGGTCGCAATACGAGGCAAAATTTATGAGTTATCACGATTCGCCCCACTGGTGGATAATGAAGAGAGATGGCGCGAATGTTTTTAAGAGGTTTGAAGTTGAGATACGTCAACATCTTATTTCTCATAAACCGTGTTTTTATTCAGATGTTGTAAATAGGGCTCGATTAGTGGAGCGATAACGAAGTCAACGTGAACTAAAAGAAAGTAGCTAAGAAAATTATAATACCAATGTAGAGTAGTCATCAAGCGGTGACAACAAGCGTGGAGGGAATCAATGTGCGAGATATGGTAACCACTTGGTGGTATCAGTACAAAACAATAAGAATGGACATTTCAAGAAAAGGAGATTCAACAATGATGGAAAGACGCCAAGACCAAAGACCGTTGTCAAGGAAGGAGAAGGACCACCTATTATATGCTTCAAATGCGAGGAGAGGACACATCGGTCCCGAATCTGCGCCATGCCATCCAAAGCATGTTATAATTGTGGAAAGAAGGCCACTTAGCTCGATTTTGTTGCCATCAAGATGAATTCAACTAGGATGGAGGCACCAAAGGTCATCTCCTGCATAAACCAGAGCCAGAGTTTAAGAGAGAGCGTTTTTTTCTCGTGACGAGGAACCCGAATAAAATTATCACGGTAAGTTAATCGTAAGCTTTTCATAAGTCTATACCTTATTAGAGAATACCGGTTCTACCCATTCTTTTATCTCTTCTTTATGCTCAACGCTTAAATTTGACTCTAAAGAAATTAGACTTTGATTTATCTATTGAAACTTCGCTGGGAGAAACCTTCGTTACCTCCATCGCTTATTAATCTTGTTGTTTCAAATAAACACTTTCACGTTACCTGTCGATCTTATCTCTTGAAAATACTTGTCTTTGAGGTAATTTTTGAAAATAATTGATTAACTACTCGTTATTCTTTTTGTAAGGTTGTTAGCTTTCATATTCATAACCAACCTGTTATACGAATTCAAAGTAACCAAACCCTAAAGTTAATCACTGTTATATCAAGCCATAAGTAAAGAGCCCCGATCCTTTCGTTGTTAACTTCCTTGTGTGGAATGCACGAAGCTTTACTTTTTCAGAAGCGACGTCGTGGATCTGAAGATGGCAAGTTGATAGGTATCATTGTGAGGTGCCATCCAAAGTTAAGGGATAAAAGTCACAGTTGGTATTAATGTGACGACTATCCAAGTCTTCGACGAGAGTAATGCTTTTGAATGATATTTCTATCATTAATAAATTTCTTGACGTATTCTTGAAGATTTCTAGCCTACCCTAGAGCGTGAAATCGAATTTTGTATTGACCCCAAAGATAAAAACCCAATTTTAAACCTCAAATATTTCTTCAACTAAAATGAGCAGTTTTACGTGGTTTATGATAAAAGTCATAATAAAAGCATTGGACTAATGAAACCATGGGTATACGTAGTATTAGTAAGTGTTATGATGAGTTATGTTGGTTATTATGTGAAAACATGAAAGTTTCTTAGAAATCACAAAGAGTTGAAAATCGATTTTGGTGAAAAACGAATATGAAATTCAATTAACCATATCTCCTATTATATTTTGAATTTTTGAGTGTGGTCAAGTCCTAGAGTTAGATATATGAGTTACCTAACTAATCCAAGTGGAATTACTGGAAAAGGTGTTGTAGATTTTTGTGTGGACTGATTTTAGCAAAGGAGTGCAAAGCTGCAAAAACCGAAAAAAAATTGCCGCCATGATTTTAGAGGGGCTGTTTTGACCACTTAAATTATGAGAAAAATTCTGGGTTTTTGGGACATGAAAGTATATGGTATAAAGTACCTCCTGTCCAAAAATGAGCTCATTCTCGACTTAAAATGAGCAAGTTATGACTATTTCAATATTTAGATTTTTCCGATTTAAAACGCTTATAACCGGAGTTCTATAACTCCGATGACCATGAAATTTAAACTGAAGCTCACGATAACATGTGTAAGGTCCTGCCAAGATTTGGGAATTTTTGGAGTTAAACTTGAGGTAGCTAATTTCTTAAGGAATTAATTAGAAATTGATTTTGAAAAATAGTAAATGAATTTTAAAATTCTAGAAAATATATATTTTCATCATGGGACTATATTATGCTAAATCCCAGAAAAGAAATATTTTTGGGACTGATTTGGTATTTTCATGAAAATAGTTTAGTTACTTAACATATGAGTTAAATATGTTATGTGAAGTAACAAAGTTGAAAATAGATTTTATGGCTAGAGAATCCTATATGTAGTATATGCATATTTTTTGATGAGGATTTGATAATTGGTGATGATATTTTATGAGTATGACATTTTTGAATGATTAAATGCATTATATGGTAAAGCGTAAACAATTAAGATAAATTGTTTATAAATTTAAGAAGTGATTAAAATATTGTTATAATATTAATGATATTAGATTATGAGATTATTAAGTGATTGAAAACATGGGGATATTCTTGAATCCTCGGATAAATTATATTATAAATGTTTAATATTTATCCTTTATCTCATTCGATTCGATTCTTTATACCATTATCCTCATTCTTATATTACGTTGAAAGTCATCTCATATCAGAAATATAGATGACATGTAATTGATAGATGGACTTGGTGATGATCAGGATTGAATACACAAGATAATCATAATCAGAATCAATAATACACAATTATCTTTGGTCAGTAGTGCATGGATAATTTGTTCGTGGTCGTGATACTAATGAATACACAATTATCTTTGGTCAGTAGTGCATGGATAATTTGTGGTCGCGATATCTTAATGAATACACAATTATCTTTCGTCAGAAGTGCATGGATAATTTGTGGTCGTGATACTTAATGAATACACAATTATCTTTCGCAGTAGTGCATGGATAATTTGTGGTCGTGATCTTAATGAATACACAATTATCTTTGGCCAGTAGTGCATGGATAATTTGTGGTCGTGGATATTAATGAATACACAATTATCTTCGTCAGTAGTGCATGGATAATTTGTGGTCGTGATACTAATGAATACACGATTATCTTTGGTCAGTAGTGCATGGATAATTTGTGGTCGGATACTTAATGAATATCCTTGGCCCAGAGTGCGTGGATGATTCGATGATATGGATTAATTATCGAAATGAGTCTCAAAGAATGAAATATTAATTCATGGATGTGGTAAAAGTCATCTTTGGTCAGTAGTGCATTGATAGACTTGGTATGATTATGACCACGATTATTCTAAGATAATCACGATCAGATTGAAAACACGAATATCCTGGCCAAGAAAGGTGGATAATTCGTGGTCGCGTGATACTATTATTGTTTAGTCTCAAAGATTATTGGTTTTACTTATTGTATATATTTGGCTCAGTAGTAAAGATGAATTGTTAATGAATATCTTTGGCCGGATTACAAAGATGAATTAAATGTTTTCAATGATAAAGGTATTCAAGGTATTCTCATCTCTTTATCATATCAGCACGCATTCTAAATTTCGAGGGCTTAAATTCCATAAGGAGGGAGATTGTGAGACCCCGTGATTTTATCAATAAAGATTTAAATTTTGTTGAAATAATTTTTTTAATATTATGGTGTGAATTTAAGATAATATTATAATGTGGGTAGTATTTATAAATTTTGCAAAGTATGCAAGTGGTTATATTATATTCGATTAATGGGGAATATTCGGTTTAGCAGGAATATTCGCATAACTACTCAATCATTGGTGGACCCCACAACGTAATTATTGTTTGATCGAGAAAACGACAAAAATATTTTATTGAAATAACGGCGGAAGTTTTACCGTGGTTACCGTTGAACTACTCCGGTAGTAAAAGTACGAAGAATACGTGTGGTCGCATAAGAAAGATTACCTGTATTGATTATCGATGCTTATGAGAAGTTACTCGGTTTGATTCCATTATCGTCGATTAATAATACGAATTATTATAGCGATAACGACGCTTTGCTTTTATTCGTATTATTAACGTAATAAAAATGAAACATCTTTTATATAAAATAGAATACTTTATTAAAGTTATTCTATAAATGTAATATATTATATTTTATTACGATATAGTGTTGATAGTAGTTTTTTGCATAGTATTGCGATAAGTAAAATGTTTTTTTATATAATAGAATATATTATATTTTATTTAAAAGATTTTTCTTTAAATATGGACCGTCGATTAAAGTAAATCAATCTCGACCTGCTCATGGATTAGTTACTACGCATTCCATTTTCCTATAAATAGAAGCTCATTCCTTTATTATTTTCTTACTTAATTCATCAAACTCTGTAGAGAGAAATTATGTAGAGAAGTTTATAGAGAGAAAATTATAGAAAGAAGAAGAGTATTCGCTACTTCACTACTTCTATATTCAGGTTCTTTTCTTTGTAAGTGGTGTTATTCTTTCTTCTTCGAAGAGAACTTCGTTATTCCATTCATTATTATTCATTGAATAACTCGTAAAAGTGGCATACCCTATACATAACCTCAGACACGCCAGATACCCTATACTTGGTGAAATCCTTATGTTATTCCATCGCTTATTATTCTCGTTGAATAACTCAGATACGCTGATTTACCCTATACTTGGTGACATTCTTCTATTATTTCATTTGGAACATCCGTCTGTGGTGTTTTACAAGGACTCGGTTCCGCTTTTTATTATTCTCATTGGAACATCCTGCTCATCAGGTGTTTTACACCGACCGGTTCCGCTCTTTATCATTCATTTGAATATCCCATCGTGTGTTTTACACCGGATCCGGGTTCCATCTTTTTATTATTCATTGAACATCCCGTCGCTTGTGTGAATTTCACCGACCGGTTCCGATTATTATTATTACGTTGGAATAACTCGTTTATGCGAAGTACCGCACGCATGGTGATTTCTTTTGTTATTCCATTCTTTATTATACCCAAATTGGTTAAAACTTTGACTTCTATACTCCATGAAATTAGTAGAATATCCTCGATATTTGCGTTTCATCCAAAGATCTTTCATGGAAATATTCTTCCGATCATTCTTGAATTTTACTCTCATTTAAACAAAGATCATGTCGATAATTTGACGTTAATAATTCATGGATTAAATAATTTTGAACTTGTTTTATTGAATTATTATGTCATTGTCATCATCCTCATGTTATATTATGTTATCTTCGCTTACGTGCAAGATAGATGAACTTAGTATGATTATGCATGAGGATCATTCAAGTATAATCACGACTTGATATAAATGATGTGACAAAAGTCCTCAGTGGCATCAGAATGCGTTGATGGATAGTTGTTGGTATGATTATGACTGTGGGTGATTAAGATAGTCATGACCATTGATAATTTGATGAAAATCCTCGACCGCAGTACAGGATGATTAGATGTGGTGGTTTATTTATTGTCGAGTCTCAAATGATAAAAATTGATGAAAACCTTTTAAAACCTAAAAGATAGTAGACTTTATTCTCTACTTGACTCTTTTTAATGGATTGCTAATTCCGCAGCTTAAACCGGTTGTTTATTGTATTTTATCGGTTTTTAACATTGAAGGCTAATGATAATTTATTCTCGCATTATCTTAGTCATAATATTTCTTCTTGGGCTAGTTGAGCTCACCCTTTCTTTCACCGTTCTCTTCGTGAAATGAGAACATATTTGGGACGAAGTCGGGGAACTGAGTAATGGTCCAGAGGATAGCATTAGTAGTCCTCACTATTCGTGAAATAGTGTGATAATAGTTGTAATGAGGACTCCTTTTGAGTTTGTATAATATCTAGTAGATAATATTTGTATTCAAACTCACGCTTTACGTCGTATTGCATACCTACGCAGTTATATTAGTAAGTTGTATTTGAATTTATGTACCACGTAAGTGGCGACCCAAGATGGGTGACGTATACCTATTTTTGGGGCGCCACATACTTTTATATCTGTGGACTACCCTATACTTGGTGACATTCTTCTATTATTACATCTTTATTATTACATTGGAACATCCTCATTCATGTGTTTTACACAGGACCTAGTTCCGTCTTTATCATTCTCGTTGGAATATCCTATCATGTGATTTACACCGGATCCGGGTTCCATCTTTATTATTCTGTTGGAACATCCCGTCGCTTGTGAATTTCACCGACACAGTTAAGATTATTATTATTTTGTTGGAATAACTTTCATGCATGCAATCGCATGCATGGTGATTTCTTTGTTATTCTATTCTTTATTATACCTGGGTTGGTTAAAACTTTGACTTCTATACTCTATGAAATTAGTAGAATATCCTCGATATTTGCGTTTCATCCAAAGATCTTTCATGGAAATATTCTTACGATCATTCTTGAATTTTACTCTACAAAAGCAAGATCTTGTTGACAATTTGGACGTTACTTAATTCTCGGATAAAATAATTCTTGAACTTGTTTTATTGAATTATTATGTCATTGTCATCATCCTCATGTTATATTATATTATATCTTTGCTTACTTTGCGATGCGTAGATGAACTTAGTATGATTATGACTGGGGATTATTCGGTATAATCGTGGCTTGATATAAATGATGTGACAAAAAGTCCTCGATGGCACAATAATGCATTGGTGGATAGTTTTGGTATGATTATGACCGGGGGTGATTCGGTATAGTCATTTGACCATTGATAATTTGATGAAAATCCTCGGCCAGTGTAATACGAGGATGATTAGATATTATGGTTTATTCATTAAAGTTTGAGTCTCACTATTACAATGATGAAAAACCTTTTAAATCATAAAAGATAGTAGATTTTATTTTCTCTTGACTCTTTTAACTGGATTCTTTATTCCATTGTGAGTTAAACTTGTTGTTTATTGTATTTTATCGGTTTTAACTTTGTGAAGGCTAATGATAATTTATTCGCATTATCTTAGTCATAATATTTCTTCTTCTTTGGGCTAGTTGAATTTCACCCTTTCTTTCATTTTTCTTTCTTGAAATGAGAACATAAATTTGGAGACGAGTCGGGAGCGGAGTAATGGTCGAGAGGATAGCATTAGTAGTCCTCATTTATTATGTGAAATAGTGTGATAATAGTTGTAATGAGGACTCCTTTTGAGAGTTTGTATAATATCTAGTAGACAATATTTGTATTCAAACTCACGGTTTATGTCGATATTATACCTACGATTATATTAGTAAGTTGTATTTGAATTTATGTACCACGTATAAGTGGCGACCCAAGATGGGTGACGATACCTAATTTTAGAGGCGTCACAATAGTGGTGTAAACAACCCTTTTTTTTTTCATAGCCCATACGTGATAGATACATAATAAATCACATGATTCTCCATCTGCCTCAAAATAAAACTATATATATATATATATATATATATATATATATATATATATATATATATATATATATAGAGAGAGAGAGATGATCAGTTAGGACTTAGCATTTTAACAAAATTCGGACTTCTTTTTTTTTTTTTGCTAAATAAATTATGGAACTTGAATTTTTTCATAATACAGTGTTTTGGGTGTGATTTGAATATATATATATCAAAATATGTCTATACAGTCTGTGCAGACTGTACATACATTTTTTGGTATGGGTATCCAAATCACGCCCAAAACATTATATTATGGAAAAACTTCAATTCCATAATTTTTTTTAAGTTGTTCTACAAATTTTTTTTTTTTTCAGGGTCCGGAGTTTGGACCTGTCTGAGAGTCCGAACAGGATCTATTGTGTGTGTGTTTATATATATATATATATATATATATATATATATATATATAAAATAAGACAAAATCATCCTTTAATATTACTTTTTAAAAACAGTTGTTTAATTCCGAAATAATTATTGGAATAATTTAAACAGTTGTTTAATTATTGGAAGAATTATTCCGAAAAAACAGTTGTTTAATTTACGTTAAACAATTGTTTATTTTGCCAAAACATAAAGTACTATATGGAGGCAATAAACTTGGTCATTAAAAATTCTAATCAATCAATTCAACCTTTTGTGTCATTGTGTAATTTGTCTTTTACTTTTTTTTCCCCCACCCTTTTATAATTAAGTTTAAATTTAATATATTAACAATGTATAAACCGGTGTTAAAATTATAATACATCTTTAAAATAATAATAAAATTATTTTAACCTAAATATTTTATTAATAATGTACCATAATTTTAATATTGTTTAAGCATATATTGTCAATATATCAAAATTTAATTCATTAAGGGACATTTGTTACAAATCATCTGAAATGGTCTTAAATATCCGTTAATATGAGTTGATTACTTTTAGTAATCTTCCATTTTTGATAATCAGGTACCCGATAAGCTGTTAAGATTTTCGATAATTATATGACCAAAAAATAGATGGTAATTTATTTGCTTACCGACATGTTTAGTTTAATTAAAATAACTCATTATTCATCCAAAGTATGTGGTGTTATTTGTTATTTATTATTATAATTTTATTTTATTATTAAGGACATACATGAAAATTTTGGGCAATTATTAAATAAATTATGAATTATTATTTCATACACATTAAAATTTTTAGTATGATTACTAGGTAAAGGAGAGGTATAAATATGGAGGAGAAGATGCAGTATGATAAGTGACTCACTCTCATGCCCAGGGATTTTACCTTTATTATCAGCCCTTGGCAATTACTCCTAGAACCTTCCCCACAGAGAGAAAATTCTTCACAATCCAAAACTATTTCAGTTCATTCACTCCAAATATTTCTCCCTACAGAATCAAAATTCATCGTCCCCATTATTTCATACAGAATTCATTTTCTTCTAATTCCATTCAATCAAAATCTCATTCTTTAAGCTTGACTTCACCGATCTGGATTACCCAAACCATTCTAAGCTCAACTATGGCGCTGTCAGTATCGGACCTACCTGCCATGTATACACTGCTTGCCAATTCGCTCAGTGGCGATGATAGCTTGCGCAAGCCGGCCGAAGCCACCCTCTCCCAGTCCGAAAACCGACCTGGTTTCTGCTCCTGTCTCATGGTACTAGTATATTCTAACAATTTTCATATCATTTCTTGTGTTTTTAGAGTCTTGGGCTCTATTGTTTCTAGGGTTTTAGAGGGTAATTTCTTATTGTCTGAATTGACGCAGGAAGTGATAACTGCGAAGGATTTAGCAGCGCAGGCAGATGTTCGTTTAATGGCTTCAGTGTATTTCAAGAATAGTGTTAACAGATACTGGAGGAACAGGCGTGATTCCTCGTAAGATACTCATTCTGTCATTCAGCTATTGCTTAAATCTATTTATGACGAGACTCTTAGGTATTGTTGTGGAAGCATTTGATTGGTTTAAATGGATTCTGGTTCTTTCATTTCAGTTTATGATATTGCAATGATCAGGACTTCTTAGTGCACCTTGTTGAAGTGAATTATAGAGAAACCATTTAGGAGACGTAGATTACAATTGACATTAGTATTGTCAAACTGGGTATTTGTTTATATAAGACCGACCAAAAGTTAGACACCTAATGTAATGCACTTAAGTTAGTAGCTAAAGACAAGCACTCACATGGACAATATATATTTTGGTAATGAATTATACTTGGATTAATTCTTGCTAAAGTTTGGAGATGATTATTTGTGTAGTATTATACTTTTTTTTTTTAAACTAAATAAATTAGAAAGTACTTTCATATGCTTTAAGTGCAAGAGATTTACAGGCATTTTAGGATTGTCCTGTACGAGATAATGAACCTGATGAAGTAGGTTGTTGTCTAGTGGACAAGCTGTAGTAGTGTGTACTGTATGTGACAATGTAGGACTTTCTATAACTGATGCTCAACATTTATATCTAATCACTGATTTGATCATTGCTTAGGAATTGTTACTGCAGCCTGGTTGGGGTGTGTTTCTATTTATGTTTTGATTAAATGTTAGTGACATTTTTGTTAACCATGGTGTATCTCTCTCTATCTTTTAAGCGTTAAGAGGGGTTTATGTGGGTTACAAACTGAAATTTACCGCTACATTGATTGCAGTGGAATTAGCAACGAGGAGAAGATACATTTAAGAAAAAAACTGCTGTCACACTTGAGAGAAGAAAATTATCAGGTAATTTTAATTTTGTTCAGCCAATTAATTATATGTTCTTGCTATCATGTGCTAGTTTGACAGGCACGACTGTTTTTGCATGTTTTGAATATTGAACTTTAAGAATTAAAGAAAAACTTCTGATGCTTTTGTAGCGTCCATGGATTAAATATGGTTGATAGTGTCGTCAATTTACCTTTGTTTTAGGTTATGTAATGAAACATATTATATACTCAAAAAGATTAATTTATGGTTATACTTGTGATTAGTCACTTGCACTGTTAAAGTTACTTTGTGATCTTTTTCTTTCTCTGTTTCCTTCAAATTATATTTTTGATACAATGCAGATTGCTCATACATTGGCTGTGCTCATCTCGAAAATTGCTCGAATTGACTATCCCAAAGAATGGTATGCTTTTCACCCTTTTACATGATACTTGTGTTCCTAACTTTATATGCAAGTCATTGAACATAGTATATGCCAAATTTATCTATCTCTCTTTAACTGAATTTTATTCTCCCTCTGTCCAGAAAGAAAATAAAAAAAATTCACATCTCAATATGCTAGAAAACAAAAAAACTCATTTCTCAATATGCTATACAGTCTGTGCAATTATCATAGCAATTTGATCATTTTACTGTATTCTTCGAGTAGCTGTTAATATCTTGACTGGTTCATCCATTCACAATATTCGAAAAAGCTAAAATCGGTACGAGGCGTTTTTTTCTGGGCTATGCGAGGCGTAAGCCTTGAGGCGGAGCGAGGCGGAAGCCTTGATTTAAAGACATAAAAGTCTCCAAAAAATTATGAAAAAATACTAATAAAATCATAAAATAATTCATCATTACAATTAAGGTCATAGGAGACATAAATAACCAACGTCATAGTAATGTATCATTACAAAACATCAAAACAACATAATATCATCAAGTACTTATATAGTGATCATCCATCACTATGTCAGTAATGTATCATTTGTATCTAGCGGCTTGAATAATGAATCAAATCCTAGATCATCATCCCCATCACCATCATCACTATCATCACTAAGAGGATCCTCCATGGAATCATCATCGTATCTAATTGCTCTGTCATCCTCCTCATTATCGTGCTTTAAGATCCTCAAACTCGGGTTCTTCATCAACCAATTGCAATCCCTTCCCTTTATCTATAAATAAACAAGTGAATATATATTTAATCGAAATGAATATGTTTTTTAAAGAACACTTTAAAGGTAACTTAAGTAATGACACTAACCTTTTGACATAGTTTTGATGGCAAAGTGTTTCTCTTTCTCTTTTGACTTCCTTGTTTACTACTTGTTCCCCGAGCCCCTTGCCCTCCAAGTGTAATCTCCCTCGTCTCTTCTCCCCCAACTGTCTTCTCATTCCCACGAGTCCTTTCACCCTCCTCCATATCATCATTCCCGTAAGTCGGTCCGATATATTTTCATCATTTCCCCATGCAATCCACTCACTATCAGATGGCACATTTTCAACAACCAATGGATCTTCTTCTTCCGTTAATGCCTTTTTTCTTGAGATGCCGATCTTTCAATTTTTTTTTGTACATAATGTAAGCCAATGAGTTAAGCTTCGGATGCGAGAAAAGTCAATTCTTCTCTCTTTGTATGTATCTATATTACAAGTAATTTAGCATTAGTGATGATGTCGGATCTCATAAAATCTTAATAAATGATTTATATGATTATATCTAATAAATACCGATGAAAGTACTCCAATTACGCTCACACACTCAAGATGAGCAAGTTAAACTCGAGAATCTTCAACGCAAAGTTTCTTAATTTCGGAGCTTCATCTCCATATGCGATCCACCAATCATTTGGATCGATATTAAAACATATGTCGATCTTCTTTGGTACACGTTTAATCAAAATGAAAGCATAACCGGACATTAATCATCGGTACTTACAGGAGCACGCGTTTCTTACCGTGTTTACGGCATTTGTGTTATAAATAACCCTTGCCTCAATCGGAATGCATCCAATTGCAAATCGACTTTCTCTCTTTCCCTGACATTAGGAATAAGCTTGTCCATACATGAGTACAATCCCACTTTAACTTCCGCATTGGCATAGAAATTATCTTCATATCAAGGCGAGGATTGAATAATATGCGTGACGTCTAAAATGCGATGTAACTGATTATCCCACTTAGCATCTATTATGCTCCATATCTCTTTATAGGCCCCCTCCTCATTATCCGATTTTTTGCAATCTCTTCTTTTGCATTGTACATGGCACCGTATAAAAATCCCATTCCCCGGCACCTTCTCCGAATCGCCATCCTCAATTCACCTACTAGAGGTTTTGTGGTCTTAATTGCATATCCCACACTACCCCAAAAGTCCTATCACTCAAGATGATTTTCTCGCCTCCTTACCTTCAAGAGTTTTTTGCCCAAGCACAATTTGCCCCTCCACAGATGTAAACATAGCCTCAAAGGTTGTCTCGAACTATCATACTACTGCAAAGTTAAATAAGCGTTGACAAATCTAGTGGCATTTGGTAGAAACAAGGTCTTTATTAGTGTTTGCCCTCATCGATGCCAAGACCCATCCATGATTATATATGAAGTTGCTTACCTACATAATGAATAAAAATAATAATAATTCAAGTATTCATTGAATAAAAAATTAGATCTAAATAATAATAATAGTAATTACCTTCTTTGCCTTTGTCAAAGCATTTTTATGTTGAGGCAACTCTCCAAGCTTCTCAAGCATCAAATCAATGCAATCGCGCGGCACGGTGTCCACCACATACGTGGCCTCTTCTCCATTAACATCCTTCCCCGCTACTTTATAATTTTGATGCATTGTCGTGACTACTTGAATGACAAGGTCTTCTCCCACTTCCTCAACAACCTCATCAAGTAGTTTAAACATCAAAGTAGCATATTTAATTGCATCGGATGCATCAATGATTTTAAAAATACAGTTCCATGGGGTTGTTTACAAGAAAATTTATTAGTTGTCTTCCCTAATATCTTTCCAACCATCAAAACAAGATTGACACCCCTGTATGTGCCCAAGTCTTTTGACCTCCTCAACAAAGGCCTTTGTAGTCTTCTCTTCCTCCTTGATATCCAAGAGCTAAGCTCGTATGGGGTAGGGGTTTCAAAGCACGACCTTAGTTCCCGATAGATCGACACATTTATAAATGAAGGACTATCAGTAACATTGAAGGGAATCCCGTTTTCAAAGAAGAATCGATCTATATCAAGACAGACTGCATTACGAGCCTCCTTTGAAAATACGGTACGCCTTGTAGTAGCATCATCATCACCAACATCAACATCCACAACAAATTTGTCCATGGGTCCCCAAACTCCCTCTCGGAGGCACTTTACCCAGCGCTTGAACCTCCCATTCCCAAGGATGGATGACTACCATAATAAGACCCACTTTGTATTTTTTCAGCTTCATCTCTTTGTCTTTCCTCCTTGGAGTCCAAATTTTTCTTTATATATGAAGCAATCTCTTCTTTCACTTCGCTTGGTACTTTTTTGCAAGCCTCGACGTTACTGTGATTTCCCACAAGATGATTTTTTAATCTTGTAATCCCTCCTTTGCAAATTTTCTTACAAAAATTGCATTCCACATATAAATGAGCTTTATTAACTCTGTGGTGCGGTGCCATATTTCCATGCAGGATCTTTCTTACCCATAATCTTAATTCAATTGTAATAATAAAATCAATTGTTATTGTGATCTAAAAAATCAAATAGAATTATAAACTATAATTGTTATACACTATAAGTCTATAATTGTAAACTATAATTGTTATACATTAACTTATACACTATAATTATACACTATAATTGTTATACACTATAATTGTACACTGTAAACTATAATAGTTATTGTAAATTTGTAATACACTGTAAAAGAAAGAAAAAGAACTGTCAAGATTTAAGAAAGAAAGAGACGAAACAAGAAATGTAACTCAGTCGCTAGTCGCTACAAAAAAAACCTCAATCGAAGAAACTCAGTCGGCGATCGAAGGAGAACTGTCAGTCGATCGAAGAACTGTCAGTCGGCGAAGGAGAACTCTCGATCGAAGGAGAAGGAAGGAGAAGGAACTCAGTGACTCAGTCGGCGACTCTCGATCGGCGACTCTCGTTTGAAGGAGAAGGAAGCCCCGACTCTCGACACGAGGAGATGGAGAAGCCCAGAAGAGGAAGTCAAGCAGAATAAGGTAATTTTTCAAAAGTTATCTGATATTAGGGCTTTTTTTTTTCGCAAACAAGGCGCACGCCTCACGATGCTTCAAAGCTGACGCCACGGCGCAGTTACTACTGGCGAGAAAATAGCGTGTTGTTCTTTGAGGCGATAAAGCGGAAGCCTCACAAACTTTTTTTCGCCTCATTTAGGTAGCGCCTCGAAGCGTGCGCCTCAAGCGCTATTTCGAACATTGTCCATTCATAGTAGTCTGTAGTCCCATTGTTATGTTAATTACAAAAACTTCTCTTGTTGACCATCTAATTTGTTGCTCTCACTTTATGATTGTCGATATCGTTGATCCTTAAAATATGCTTAAATTTGCTTGCTCGATAAGTCGAGGAGAACGAGAGGAACCAAACGAGACTTTCTTTGAGCTTAAGTAGAAAATATCAAGAAAAGCTCAGTATATTTGCTGCCATTCCCAAACTGTGTATTTTGCTATTCTTGTTAAGCGATGGAGCTACCACGTGATAATATATTCTTACTCAGCTATCCTGCTTGAGCATTATTATAAACATTTGATCCCCTTTCAACTATTGCATCTTATTGCTATACATCTGGCATGTTATGGTTTTTGAGTTGCAATGATTTTTTTAATGTACCTTTTAGCTAATTCAGCTCTATTTATCGGCACTTACTTGATCACTTATTCAGGCCAGAGCTTTTTTCTACTTTAGTATGCAATGACTTGATCGTGGATGTTCTTACGCCATATATGATTTTTTGATTATCTTCCGAACTTTGAAGGAGTTGTCTACCAAACGTCTTGCTTCAGACCAGAGGAACTTTACCGAGGTATAGTTGTATATTATTTCATTTCATAAATATCTATCAACAAGTTGTCATTATTTATAATGCTATGCTTGCATGGGTAGCACTGCACATTCATGGTGGTAATGGATAGATTTGTCATGTGAGGGAGAAAGGAAATAATCACCCCATCTCAAATGCTCTCTGATGTTAATGTTATAGTAGTTTTTTTCCATGATCACTTTCTTTAAGGAATATAATACTTTTTCCATGCACATGTAAGCACATGGGTGGTTAGTTAGCACGTGTGTGTAGGATAAGAAAGTAGTGTAGGTTAGGAGTATCTACATTTTCAGCATTTCAATAGCTATATATATGCGTGTAATAGGTGGAGTAACCTCCAAGCTTTTGAATATTATCCATTTTATGAATGGGAATAACTTGTTAAGCTTTCTCTCTAACTCTCCCTCAGTCTCACGAATTCAGTAACAAATAACTGAGTTCTACTCCTTCCTCCCTTATTCTCTTTGAGTTCTCTCTTATTTCTATCTCTATCTCTGTTTCTCTCGTTCTTTGAAAAATTGGTATCAGAGCTCAAGTTCTATCCAAACTCATAATATTCTTCCTCAACATCCTCTGTTGTTCTCGATCTTCAACCTCTGATTTCTGCTTCTATACCCCTTTTATCTGAATTCTATCTCTTCTACTTTCTTCTATCCTTCCACACTACCCAGAACCAGCACAAAACCATCGATAACAGTTGCAGATCCCTACCCCATGCTTAAATGTAAATTAGGTCTCTGAGACATTTTTCAAATACATACTGCAACTCAGCAAATTTAGGTGTTAATTCACTTGTTTCAAGTAGTAAACACTTCCATCTCACTCGTTCCTGTCACATACAGATAGTCCATTTTAGAAAACTCAATTGCAACATCCATCCACATTTTAATTCATATTTTGTTTGTTCTTCGCTATTGACAATTTTTTACCAGATTCTATGAATTAGTTTTGTTTGATCTGTTATGATTTGTGTTTAGTGATTTGTATTAAGTTATTTCAGTCGTAGAGTCTTGCAAACTATTTCAATCGAAAAATCTTACAAATTGTTTCAATCGTAGTCTTACCAAATTGTTTCAGTCATAGAGTCTTTCGTAAACTCTTATAGAATTCTTTCAGCCGTACAGTCTAAATCGTAAAATCTTATAAATTGTTTAAATCATAGAGGCTTACAAAATTGTTCAGCCGTAGAGCCTAAATCGTAATCTTACAAGTTGTTTCGATCGTAGAACCTTATAAGTGTTCCAATCAACGATCGTAGAGTCTTATAAGTTGTTTTAGTATACGATCGTAGAGTCCTATAAGTTGTTTCCATCTACGATCGTAGAGTTATAAATTGTTCCAGTCTACGATCGTAGAGTCTTATAAGTTGTTTCAGTCTACGATCGTAGAGTCTTACAAGTCATTTTCGTCTATGATTGTAGAGCCTTCCAATACTAAACTTATCCATTTCTTACTTAAATAACTACTCAAGCTCACTTACTCTTACTCAAGTAGTGTTGCTAATGCTTGAATTCATTTTCAAACTCGGAATAACAATTATTCTGTGACTCATTTTCTCTCTACTCCATAAATATGGCTGGTCCTTCACAAATGTTGCAGCAGGATTTCATAAACTATAGAGAGTGCACCAATGAGAAAGCACAACTCATTGATGAGAAAATGAACCACTTCATGGAAAATATGAATGAACTGTTCAGACAGAGGAGCCCAAATAATGATGACAGGTTTGAAAATCCTTTTGGGGATAATGGAAGGGGCAAGAGGCCCGTTCATATGGGACAAAGGAAGGATAAGGGCTTCTTTAGAGACCCTAGACATGCTGAGCAAGAAAGAGCAAGGAAACATGAAGAAGATGATGCTCAATGGAGGATGAACCAAAATGATGATGGTGAAGAGTAGAGAGAACTTAAACATCTTAAATTGGTGTTTTATTTACCAAGGGTGATGATGCTAAAAGCTGGACATAAGATTGCGAGGAGTATTTTGGCATATTTGAGATTCATTCTCATAGGCGAATTGTGATGTGGATAGATGATTTAGTTTCCTTATTTATTTATTTTGTTTATTTAATTATTTTGGATTTGTTTTAAATTAGTTGGAGTATTTTTGTCTTTTGTTATTTTATTGGTCTCCAAGTCCAATTTAGGGTTGTTTTGTTATATCTTGATCTGGATTGGGTCCGAGTTGGGTTAACCCGGCGTGACGAGATGAATTACTGATTTTGGTGGTGGTTGTAGCGGTGGTGGAGTTTTGTATGATTGTAGTAGGTCTAGCTCGGTATTGATAGCGGCATGATGATTCTGATGTGAGGTTTTCCAGCGCGACTTGTGACGACGAACAATGGTTTCGAAACGATTCCCAAGGTTTGCTCTGATACCACAAATGATGCAAGTCAATTTATAAATTGAATTATGCTATTGATTGATAGATGAATAAAACTAGGATCTAAGCTCTGCGCTTAAATTCTAGGGTTTAGAGTTTCAACTCAACGTCTATTAATTCTAGAAAGATATCTCCACGATATAAAGAAAGCTAATAATAATTTCAATATTCAGAATGTACTTCGTGTAAAGATTACATCGGTATTTAAACAAAACAACCCTAAATTAGACTTGGAGACCAATAAAATAACAAAAGACAAAAATACTCCAACTAATTTAAAACAAGTCCGTAATAATGAAATAAACAAAATAAATAAATAAGGAAACTAAATCATTGATCCCCATCATTTCTTCGACATAGCCTAATTTTTCCCAGTCGGGGAAAAATGATGGGAATCGATGATTTATTTTCTTTACTTATTTTGTTTATTTCATTATTATGGACTTGTTTTAAATTAGTTGGGGTATTTTTGTCTTTTGTTATTTTATTGGTTTCCAAGTCCAATTTAGGGTTGTTTTGTTTAAATACCGATGTAATCTTTACACGGAATACATTTTGAATATTGAGATTATTATTGGCTTTCTTTATATCGTGGAGATATCTTTCTAAAGTTAATAGACGTTGAGTTGAAACTCTAAATCCTAGAATTTAAGCGTAAAGCTTAGATCCTAATTTTATTCATCTATCAATCAATAGCAGAATTCAATTTATAAATTGTCCACATCAGATTGCCATAGCCGGAATGCACCTTCATGATTCTCCAAAATATTGGTACAAGTCTTATGTTAATGGCAAGGAAGGGCTTACTTAGATGGAGTTTGCAAATGACTTCACTGTGAGGTTCACTGAGGCAAGTGTGAAAAACATATATGAACAATTCAAGTTATTGAAGTAAGTAGGAACTATGAATGTATACTATGATGAGTTTGAAAGACATAAGGGGAGACTGCTTGAGAAGTTGCCTCACTTGACTGAGGACTTCTTTGTGGTGAACTTTGTTGGTGGACTAAAAGATGAAATAAAAAAATAGTAAAGTTGCTTGATCCAGAAACTCTATCCCAAGACTTCAAACAAGCCAAGTTCTATGAGAGTCCTATTCCTAAATTTGCCAACACCCATAACTATCATACACCACCACCCAACCACACCAACACTTAGCCCAACGTCAAAAAGGAAATCCCTGCACCACCAACCACCAAAACTACTATACTCACGTATCCTAAAAATGACTTTAACAAGCCTAAACCTATTATTGTAGCTCAAAAAGATGAGCGAAGAGCAACCTATGTTTTCATTGTGATGAGAAGTACATTGGACGCTAATGAAAAGCTCCTTAGAATTTCATGATCACTTGAGAGGATTTCCAGAACTGCAAGGACTCTCAAGAGTTTGTGGAATACTTTGGACCTCCCCAATATGATGAAAAACCAACCTGTGAGATTTCAAAGAATTTACCAACCAAAGAGAATATTGAATTATCCCTTAATGCTCTTGAAGGCCAAGTTAGTACCCAAACCATGAAAATTACTGGTTATCTTGGAAAAAAGTCTATATCAATACTCATTGATGGGGTAGTACCTATAATTTCTTGGATCCTAGATAGGGGTGTTCATTGGTAAAAAATCGGACATGCAAGGCAAATGCAAATGTCGAATCCGATAAGTAGCCAATTTCATGTCTCGAATAAATCTTAGGTTGAATAAATTATCTAGATAACCGTGATCTGGATTTTTTCTTAGAAAATTAATATAATTATTATTTTTATTATTATTATTATTATTATTTTTATTAATATTATTTTTTTATTAATATTATTATTATTTTTATTATTATAATCATTATTATTATTATTATTATTAATAATAAAAAATTAGAAAATCGGTATATCTTAGGTCTGGGTTGGGTAAAACCAAGAATCAGTAAAAATCTTAGGAATAAAGCAAGCATCTAGAAAAATTGGTATATCTTTGGATTTTTTTTGTACCAACCGGATCGGTTCTTTTTATATGAACCAAATAGGTTGTTTTATTCAAAAAAAACCGAAAAAACCGGTCAATTTGAACACCCTAATCCTGGAGCTGCACAGAGGCTCAAATCACCTCACCCATGATGGTTTCTGTGGCAGATGGTAGTTAACTCCCTAGCAACCAACAATGTTCAAAGCTTAGATGGAAAATGTGAGGATTTTTTTTAAGGATGCAGTGAAAATACTACCTATGAGAGGATGCGACATAGTGTTAGGAGTTCGGTGGTTGAAAGAGCTGGGGTCAACCACATTTTATTATGAGAAACTAACTCTACATTTCAACTATGGAGGGGAAATGGTACAACTACAAGGGCAGAATAAAAATACATGCCCAGAATTGAAAATGATCACACTAGAAGGTATGGTCCAACATATTAATGAGGAAGAACATGGGTTCCTAATGATTGTGCAACCACCCCAAACCAACTCCAGTTGTTATAACTTTAACTACCACTATAGACCCAAATATACAGTCCTGGCTAGAAGAATACTCAGATATTTTTCAAGAACCTAAGGTATTCCATCAAAAAGATCTCTGGACCATAACATTCCTCTTAAAGCCAACTCTTCACCTTTCTCCATACCCTATAAGTGCTCTTATGACCAGAAAAATGAAATAGAGAGACTGGTGCAGGAAATGCTACACACAAGAAAGAATCATAAGACCAAGCCAGAGTCCATATGCTTCTCTCTTGCTCCTAGTTAAGAAAAAAGACGGCAGTTGGAAATTTTGTGTTGATTACATACACCTCAACTCTCTGATTATCAAAAATAAATACCCTATTCCCCTCATTGATGAGCTAATAGATTAATTACAAGGGGCTAAATATTTTACTAAGTTGGACTTAAGGGCTGGGTATCACCAAGTCAGAATGAAGGAAGAAGACATTGAAAGACAACATTTAGGACACATCAAGGGCTATTCGAATTCACAGTCATGCCATTTGGGTTAACTCATGCCTTGTCACATTCTAAAATTTGATGAATCAGGTGTTTTAGCCCCTTTTTAGGAAAAGTGTTTTGGTGTTTTTTGATGACATCTTGATCTACTCCAAGGATTTGGATGGACACTATAAATATCTTCAAGAGGTATTTCAGATTCTAAGGGACAATTAGTTGTTTGCTAAAAGGAGCAAGTGTACCTTTGCACAACCTCCGATGGATTATTTAGGACATGTAATGTAACACCCTAGTCCCACATCGAAAGATACGGAAAAAATTTGTCTGTATATAAGGAATTAAGTTACTAATAATAGTACCTTTAGTTATGACCTTTTGGGTGAGCCTGTGGTGGGATAAGATTACCCAAGAAGATACTATTGTGTTAGTGGTTTAAGGCCTTGTTTGAATGAATTTGATTTGATTCGGACTTGGGATTTGACCCAAGATTTGTTCCGGATTTGAGATTTGACTCGGGTATTTATATATGGTGTTAGAGACGATTCTTAAAAGCTCAGGTCATTCAATCTGGTTACCGGAGGTGGGGACACAAAAGGTTGGTGATATTATCCCACAATGGAGAGAGGTCTGGAGATGGGTACACGAAGCCAACCGGTATTATCTCACAATTGCTAGAGAGACAAAGATTTGTGGACCTTGACGAGGACGTCATAAATTTAAGTGGGAGAGTTTGTAACACACCAGTCCTACATCGAAAGATATAGGAAAAATTTGTTTCTATATAAGGAATTAAGTTACGACTAACAGTACCTTTAGTCATGACCTTTTGGGTGAGTGTGGTGGACTAAGATGACCCAAAAAGATTTTATTGTGCTAGTGGTTTAAGGTCTTGTTTGGATGAATTTGAATCAAGATTTGACCTAAGATTTGTTCCGGATTCGGGATTTGACCCGGGTTGTTATATGTAATTTCTAACACAATAGTGACAATGTATCCAAAAAAAATCCATACTAAATTGGCCTGAACCAAGAACCATCAAGGGAAAAATTGGGTGGAATCCAGAAGCTCAATTTTCTTTCACAGCTCTCAAAAAAGCTCTCACTTCTCCAGTTTTCGCAATACTAGACTTCACCAGGGTCTTCGAAATTGAGACTGATGCATCAAGAACAGGGATTGGGGCCATTAATGCAAGAAGGCAGACCCTTTGCTTATTTCAGTAAAGCTTTAGGTTCTAAAGCTCAAAATTACTCAACCTATGAGAAGGAACTAATGGCTGTAGCTGAAGCTATTAAGAGATGGTCTTCTTATTTAGGGCAGAGACAGTTCATTATCAAAATAGATCACCAATCCTTGAAGTACTTTTTGAAATAGAAGGTAGTGACCTACGTGCAACAAAGATGGATGAGCAAGTTTTTGGGATATGATTACATCATCACATACAAAAAAGGAAAGGATAACACAACTGCAGATGGTTTGTCTAGGAAATTTGAAGAGAGAACAAACTCAGAATTTATTCATGAGGGCATGAATGTTCTAAAGGAGGCTAGAGTAGTTAGTATATCCTAGATAGTTGTATGCACATAAGCTGGTTAGTTAGCATGTGTGTATTATAAGGAAGTTGTATAGGTTAGGAGTATCTACATTTTCAGCATTTTAGTCTCACAATTCAGTAACAAATAACTGAGTTTTTCTCCTTCCTCCCTTATTCTCTCTTATTTCAATCTCTGTTTTTCTATTGTTCTTTGGTCAGGCTTCAACAAGGGTATGACACCTATTAGTTCCAATATTTCTTACAATGTGCTTTTCATGAATTCTCTTTTTTTGCAGATATCATCCCAATTCTTTGATTACAGCTGGCAGCTTTGGCAGAGGGATGCTCAGACTATACTGCATGGTTTTTCTGCACTTTCTCAAAGTTTAAGCTCAAATGCTGCTTCGGAGGCGCATCATGATGATCTTTATTTAACATGTGAGAGATGGTTTCTCTGCTCGAAGATAATACGTCAATTAGTAATATCTGGGTTTCAACGTGATGCAAAATCTATGCAGGTACCCATGCAGCTATGACCTCTTTGGCTTTCAGATTTTTGTTGCATCTTCTTTTTAGCGTTTTGGATCTCTTATTAATTTAAGTATTCTTCGTTCAGGAGGCTAGACCAGTCAAAGAGGTCTCTCCTGTGTTTTTGAAGGCCATTGAATCGTTTCTTCCACACTGTGAGATCTCTTGCTCTAATAAATTTTTTAGTTCTCAAGTTCTTCAAAATTATGACTGTTCCTTTCCCATGTTTATTATTACCCATAAATCATTTTCTTCTAGACCATGTTTGTTTACAAGGATTATAATCTCGGGATTATAATTCCAAGAATATTAGTCCTAGGATTAAATAGTTCTAGACACATGTTTGTTTTTTATGGGATTTATGAGATAACTTAAAATAATTCCATATTATGTTTGTTTTTTTCAGGATTAATTAAAGGATTGGATAAACAAATATTATTTGGACCATTATACCCTTACCAATAATAACATATTTTAAACTATAATTTAAACTTGTTTATAGATCAAAAATGATGAACAATTAATTATGGTGGGTATCATGGTCATTTTAGAGAAATGTATTATGGTAATTTTAAACAATAATGTTTAAAAGTAATTCAAGAAATAATAATATTCGTTTACATTTTTTATCACGTTATATGTATGGTTTTATCATGTTTGATAGTATTATGTTTGATTAATTTATCATGTTAATTTAAAATTCAGCCATATATATATATATATATATATATATATATTTATATTTCTACATCAGTTTGGAAAATGAAAAAAATATTCCACATGCAGTGGCATCGATGAATTAATTAATCAAGTGGTTGCATTATTGATTTAATGTTCAAGTGTAGATCTTTTGGAAATTAATCTATCTGGATATCATGGTCATGAAAAACGTTGAGCTTAATTTTGTCTAAAAATTTTTAGTCCGAAATAGTGAGGATTATAATAGCTGGTTGAACATTTACATTGTATTAAATAGTCTCACATATTAAGTCATTTTATAATCCTGGACTAATAGTTCAAAGTTCAAATTTGAAAACAAAAAAAGAAACTTGAGATTAATAGTCATATCCTAAGTGTAATCTTTGCAAACAAACATAGCCCTAGTAATTTGCCATCTGAAAGATTCACAATGAACCCATTTAATCACTTGCAAAGGTGCTTTTGGAATGGAGAAATTGTTAGGTGCAGTGCTTGGGAATGGTGGTATACTGGTATATATTATATACAATTGACAAATTTTACACTGAATAATTTACTTATCATTTCTCTTCACCTTGACTGAGACTAGTTCTGCCAATATTCATGGCTCTTTACATCCAAATCCTTTCAAAGTTCTTCTGCACATGTCCTGGTCCAAACTTTCCTGTAAAAATACTTGCATAATGTAAAGGAGAATCCTTTCAAAGCTGTCCTGATGGAAAGTAATCCCGTTCCTACTCTTCCTTTTATTAAGATTCTATTTGCAATGATCTCAATTGGCAATATACTTGGGAAAAATGATTCATAATTACACAATGATGGTTTCAAGGAATAGTTGGGACACGGCTTTGTTGGATTGATGGGTATGAATTAAGTTAATCATACCTTGTTACTGAGGACTTAATTAGAACAAGATAATATTTAGTCGTACTCTGATAATATTGTGGCTTTGCATGGAAATTCATAAATCCCTTTCTGCAATATGGTTACATGCTGATTTTTAAATTTTTACCACAGATTCATCTTTCCGAGAGAAACATCCCAAGTTTTGGGAATTCTTGAAGAAATCATGTACCAAGTTGATGAAGATTTTAGTCACAATTCAGAAGAGCCATCCTTATTACTTTGGTGACAAAAGTGTCCTCCCACCCATCATAGAGTTCTGTTTGAATAAGATCACAGACCCTGGACCAGATATAATGTCGTTTGATCAATTTCTCATTCAATGTATGTCGATGGTGAAAACTGTTCTGGAATGTAAAGAATACAAGCCAAACTTGACGGGTCGTGTGATGGGTGAAAATGGAGTTACTTTTGAGCAGATGAAAGAAAACATGTCTAATCTTGTTGCTGGTGTGCTTACTTCTCTTTTGTCAAGTGACCGGGTGGTATTCTTGTGTAATGTGTTGATAAAGAGGTATGGCAAATTCATCTATCGTTGTCTCATTGATTTGTTGTAGGGGCCCAACATATCAAATGTGTGAATGACTGGTATTGAACAATTATAAAACTAATAGAGAAGGCCATTTCCCTGTGCCTATCCTGAAATCTGATCATTTAATTTTTATGCCAAAATCAAATACACATTTCTCCAAATCTATCTAATTATTCATCTAAGTTGTGTTTTGTTTCCTTGATAACCACTGAGTTTTAACCTAATATGGAGCTGTTTTTCTAAATTTTAAGATGAATAATAAAACTTATGGTACAGCTTTTGTCCCTTGAATTTGAAACAGCAATTATCTGAATCTGCAACTTTCAAATTTCAGAGATATCTGTATTTCTCTATCTGAACATAATCCCAAGTCTTTACCTTATCTCAAATTCAGGGCTGCTGTTTGACATCCTTTCTTTTATATTCTTAAAATTGTCAAGATTAAGATTCTTATTGTGGTCGAATTTGTTCACCTTTTTGATAGAATATAATGTGCCACCCCCAGCTGCATTTTGTTGATTTCCTGATAAGCCTTTGCTCCTACTCCTGAAACAGGTATTTTGTTTTGTCAGCAAGTGATGTGGAGGAATGGTACCAGAACCCCGAGTCCTTTCATCATGAGCAGGATTCTGTTCTGTGGTCTGAAAAACTAAGGCCATGTGCTGAAGCACTATACATCGTTTTATTTGAGAATCATAGCCAAGTATGCATAATTAATTCTTTGGATTATCTCCTCCACAAATTTCCAGATATCTGTTGGATTGATTAGCAGTTAATTTTCAATTGATAATGGTGCACTGTTATCATTTTTGTTTTCAGCTGCTAGGTCCTGTTGTGGTTTCAATTCTTCAAGAGGCAATGAATGGGTGTCCCTCTTCAGTAACTGAAATCACCCCCGGGTTACTACTCAAAGATGCCGCATATGGTGCTGCTGCATACGTTTATTATGAACTATCAAATTACTTGACCTTTAAAGACTGGTTTGTTTATTCCCTTAGAACTCTATATGCTTATGAATGAGTTGGTTTTCTTGCCTAATCCTGCATGATTTTGTTTCGAGCTTGGGCTGAGCTAAGCTTTGTCGTTCTTTTATGCTACAGAAAGTTTAATACATATTTTTTGACTTTTTTCTCTGAGTTAGTGTCATCTTTTCTTTAGTCGAGAGATACACCATCCATCCAAAATGTGAGTTTGCTTTTAAAAGTCAAATTTTGAGTTTGACATAATCAATGGCCAAGATGGCAATTTACTTAAATATAATGACATTTGGTACATTGATTTTGAAGGAGGACTCATTTTTGGGACATCTCAAAAAATGAAAGGTGGACTCTTATTTTTGGATGGTGGGTATTTTTTTAAATAGGAAATTTTCATTTTATCCACTAGAGTTTACACTATTGCCACTTAAATTGACCTCCTTGTGCTTCTTACCTAAGTGCAAACCGCAAAATAGATGTTTTCTATTCTATCCCAGTTAGTGTGGGGATAACTGCAATATATTCGTGTTTTATTTTCTAACTTCACATTTTCTGTCTCGAATATTCTCCAAGTGACTTATAGTCTCAACTAAAAATAACATCTCTTTTGTGTTCTATATTGATGGAAACTGAAATGCAGGAGATAGAGTATTGAGTAGAGAGAAACCGATTAGTTTGTGGGGTTAAATTTCTAAAGAATATTTTAGTCTTTTGAGATAATCAATAATGGATCTGTGATTTGCACTTTACGGATTATGTCATGAGGGTTATGTATCAAACAAATTTCAAGGGGTGGTTAAGTAGTACCAGGTGTATAAACTCCCTGGGTGGGGGGAGTTAAGTGCAAATTTCTGTTTTCCTTTCTCAGTATAAGGTCTAAATTTGTCTTTGGGCTTCTTAATCGAATTGCCTGAATGTATGTTGGCCATTACCACATACTTACAAACCCATGTTTGATTAACTAAATTTGGAAACCTTTATATTATTCCTACTTCAATAATTAATGAGGAGTTAGAATAAGTAGTAAATGGATATAAAACAACTAAAAATCTACTATTACATATCATTAATGGAAGAAAAATGTTAGTTCTCCATTATATTTTGAGTCAGATACTTATTTGAGAATGAATTTATATGAACAGATACAGATGGTCTCCGATTTATCTTAATTTATATGTTAGAAATGATCCTACACTCAAAATTTTACGTGGAACTTAATCATGAGGAGTTGAGGACCAGTTTAGCATAATTTACTTCAATATCTTTTTCTTGATTTGAGAGAACAGATCCGCGATTTAAATTAATGCCTATTATCCCAAGCTAGTTGGGGTTGGCTAGAAATGATTCCCATAAGCAAAAGTGTTGCATATAATTACAAAAACTATTCAGGTATTGATTGAACTCAGATGGATGATTTTATTTATTTACTCCATTCCTTTTTATTTGACGTTTTAGAAGAAACACAAATATTGAGAAATATAATTAATGCTTTGTCTAATTAATCAAAAGTGGAACGAAATCTTAATATTATCCTTCTAAAATTCATTAGAAAAGATGAAAAAGGAACAAATTAGTATTTAATGTAGGGATAATATGGGAAACTAAGTCATGAATGCTTCCTTGAAGTCTACAAATGACAAATAAAAAGGAATTTATTTCACTCTCTAAATAGACAAATAAAAGGAATGGAGGGAGTATTTATTTTATCTTCTTTTTTTTTGTGATTGACTTATCGTGGAATGTTTTGTTCGCTTTCTTTGCAATTTGAATAATAAATTCTTCACTTTCTTTGATGAACATGGAATTGTTCTGCAGATGCACTGATTTCTTTGTCACTACCTAATTGATTTTTCTTGGGATTCAGATTGTTTGGATTTTTAATTTAGTGATCACATAATGTTTGCAAATATAGTCGATGCTTAACACAATCTCCTCATCTCGTTTACTTTATTATTTTTTGCCCTTGAAAATATCTTGTAGGTTTAATGGTGCATTATCTCTAGAATTGACAAATGATCATTCGAATATGCGGATCATCCATAGGAAAGTTGCACTTATTCTTGGGCAATGGGTTTCCGAGGTAATATGAATCTGTGAGCTGGCTCATAAGGATGCAACTATTTGTTCATTTATTGAATTATTGCGCATATTGTATATGTTATGTCAGTTATACTCCCTTCCTTTATATGAGTATCTTTATGTCTACCCTGCTGCATGGAATAATAATAGTCTAATCATTGGCTTTTACATTTATCAACTTCTGTGGATGTTTGCTTTTTTTAAACAAATTAAAACTCAATTAAAAGCCATTTTTTCTCTTTTTTTTTCTCTTTTCTCTAACCACACCTACCTGCAGTGACATCAATCATTTGCATTCTTCTCCGTTTATTGAATTTTCATTCTGATGCTTCTGTTTATCAAAAATAAATAAATTCTTTCTTAATGTTGTTGCCTATAGATATCTTTTTATACGTGTCATATAAATCCTTACTGAATTGTTTGGTGCTTAAATTATTTTAAGCTTATATCCTTGCTGAGGTTGTTTCCAATGATAACAGAACTTACGAAGAGAAAAAGTAACCATGAAAACAAGAGCGAGAACAAGTCTGGACTGTTTGACAATTGGTGTAGTATCCTAAGGTTTCACCAAGACATTCATAACTAGACGATTTGTTAATCTATGATTTCAAATTTTGTGATGCCAAATTTTTTTCTGTGTTTGAATAACTCATATAAGATTTGTTCGATTTGATTATCAAATACAAATCTAGTGCTTTTATGCCAATAATGTTGTTGGTAATTACCTATATAAATTAAAAAAGAAAAGAAGCAAAGCTTTGTTAGAAATTGATTTTTTCCACTTTTATGGAAAAGCATTGGGCTTTTCTTTTTCCCCCAATTCATCAGCCTCTAGCTCCTCAGGGTCAAGTTGAGCTCAAAAAATTCACCTGAACTCGACTTGTTTAATAATCTAGTATTTCCTGAGCCTTAAAGAAGTAACTCGGCTTCGTATTGAGCTAGAGCTGTTTGCTAGCTTCAATGAAGGCATTTAAGTTCATTTTTTTAGTCTGTAGTTGACATTAATTATTGATACTCCCTTAGTTCCAAAAAATGATTCCCATTTGTCAATGTTTTATGCTCCAATAAAGTCTGTTTTCTTCTGATGTTAGTATAAAATGACACGATGTACTCAGGTTTACCATCACAATTTATTTATCATGTCATCACTACGAAACTAAACATTTAATAAATTAAAAATATATTTATAAATTTTGCAAATTGGACTAATGGAGGGAGTATTATTATATGTTTAACAACATCATGTATAAGTAACGTGAATTTGGATATAGTAATATATGTTGTTAAATAAATATACAAAAATATAAATGAGTGTGTATGCATATATATATATATATATATATATATATATATATATATTGTTGAGCTTAACGAGTCATGTTTCTATATAAAAAAGCTTAATTAGTCAAGCCTAAGTTCAGTTAACTCGTTGATTGGTTGAGCTTAAAATCTAAACTCATGCTTGACTCGTTTAAACCATTGACCCTAAAATATCCAATAAGCTTAGGTCGTATATTTATGCAAGTCAAGTTTAGTAGGGAAAAAATCAAATAAGACTTGGCTAGCTCGCTTGTAGTGTGGTTTGTGTACGTTTCTGTTTATATAGATTTTCTTATATTTACTCAGAGAGGTTCCTAGTGGATTGATCTGTTGATCATAAAATATCCCATTCTTCTGATAGTACTTCTGTTTTATATGTTAGCTTAGTAACTCTAAAAAAGTTGGTGATGTTTTCAGTGGTGCATAGTTTATGGTTCTGTAAAAAATGAATGCAATGATGGGTTATTTTAGAATGGCCGTGCTACTCATGAAAAAAATGATTAATTTATAATGGTTATGGTAGAATGAGTTAATAGACAAGTATTGTTTTTTTAATTAGTATAATCTATTTATCATATTATCTAAAAAAATATAAAAATTTCAAATTAGTAATTTTTACCTTCTCTATAATGCAAGTTCTACCTACTTGCTCAAACCTATTTATTGTGTTGGAATAGAAGGATGGAAATCATTGGCTGATGATTCTTCCTCTAAAACCTCTTTGATGAAGAGCTTCTCATCTAATAAATTTTTCAGTATTGTTACGTTTCCATACTCAATTTCTCTTTGTAAGTATTATATTGACATAGGAGCAGACTGGCAGTGACTGACGATTTTATTGTGTTATTCCTACAATGGATATTTTTCTTTATGATAAGATAAGACGAGTTTTTTTTTCCCAATTAATTTGGTAAATATATTGTGCTTATAACTACCTTAAATATTCCTATAATTGATGCTAGCTTCTTCACAGATTAAAGATGACACCAGAAGAGCAGTGTACTGTGCTCTGATTAGATTGATTCAGGACAACGACATATGTGTCAGGGTATGTTGTACAGATCACAAGACATCCCAATTTTTCTGCAGTTTCCTTACATTCGCCACCATCCAAATTCTTAACAATTGATCCTCTTTACTCACTGAAGTTGTTTCTTTACGATTTCAGCTAGCTGCATCTCGGTCTTTGTATTTTCATATTGAAGATGCAACTTTCTCAGAGCAGGATTTTTCTGACCTTCTTCCAATATGTTGGGATTCATGTTTTAAATTAGTAGAGGAAGTTCATGAGTTCGACTCTAAGGTAAAAATTGATGGTGTCATATTTATTGCTCATTTCTTGTTAATTTTAGTCCCTCCAATCTTGCCAATATTTGTTGCCAGTCTTGGAAAGTAAGTGTTAGGCTCTCACCTAACCACCTAGGAGCCGACCATGCAATGTCATCACTGTTGACATCAACCACCATCGCTCCTCTTCCCTAAAGAATATGTGATGTTGCGATGTATTTCTTTTAACAGATGGGATGAGATAATATTAAATATTATCCTTTTAATATTGTTAAAATTACTATTAATTGCCCCAAATTTCTATCAAAGTTCTAACTTGTCCCCATAATTTGACAATATTTGAAATCATTCCTTAAAGTTTCACTTTTTATAAATATAACATTAATTATATTATAAATATAAAAGAACAAACCTACTTTCTTTTACAAATATAAAAAGTAATAATAAAACTACACCGCCAAGGGAAGCCGCCTAGGCACCACCTAGACATTGAATACAAGGCCTAAGCGCTTGAAGCTCCCTTTGCTGCCTAGGTCTGCCTAGCACTTTTTAGAACCTTGTTCTTTATCATGGCTGCATTCAATGTTCTAAAAATCCCCGCTTAGGCCCCGCCTAAGCGCTAGGCCCCTCTGGCGGCAAAAAAAAATTGCTCCAGAAAATTAAGCGGGCTAGACGGAGAGTTTTTTTAAAAAATTTTAATAACTACCCAAATCAGATCTTGATATATTTATTTTTCTAATGATTTACCATATTCACAATGCTTGTAGCATATCAAATCACAACAAGAAGTGAACAATATCAAGTCAAAATGGATAATTGTATTATAGTTGTAATTTTTTGAACTTGTATCCACTTCAAATTATATAAATGATAATACATTTGTAATATTTAGTTTAATTCAATATAATTCTTAAATTTATGTTTAGTTTCTTAAGTTTTAATATTGAATTGAATTCTTGAAATTTTATTATTTAATAGCAATCTTGTTTATGAATAAAACTAATACATTAAAGATATGTTTGAACTTTCAACAATTGCATGTTTGTGATTGAATTTTGACATTGGTAATATAGATATGTGTTTGAACTTTAAGCAAAGGCCTTTATTATCTTCATTATAGATTTTTTTGTTTATATTATTGTTTTGTTTGGATAAATGTAAGATAAAATATTAAAATTGGCTTAAAATCAAAAATCCTGCCTAGGCCCCCCGGCCTCCCGCCTCCCACCTTTTAGAACATTGACTGCATTATTCTTCAAAATTTTGCCTTGTACCAAATCGCACTAGATTTCTCCAGTTTCTGCATCAATGTGACATCAAGATTGTTCTTTACTATGGCTGCCTTATGCTTAAAAATTCTGCCTTATACCAAATTGCAATAGAATTCTCCACTTTCTGCATCAATGTACATCAAGCCTTTGATGATTTTATATGAATAAATTGGAATTAATTTAGGATTTTGTATATACGCCTTGAATCTCATTAGGCATATAAAATGGTTAAGTTTTACGCCCCTCTGATAAGAATCAAGGGAATTCTACTATTTCCAAATTTGTTTCAGGTTCAAGTTTTGAATACCATCTCTGCCTTAATTGCACATGTCACTGGAGTCATTCCATATGCAAACAAGTTGGTGCAATTCTTTCAGAAGGTATTATTGTTTAATTTATTTATTTTATATATCTTGATATTTTATTTTTGCTAAATATGGTTAAAATGAGAAAGTATCACAAATTGAGTTTGGATTCATGACAAGATTGACCTCATAGATACACATATACATTAATGTGTTAGCATTAAGATTTGTATGGTTTGTGTAATTACTAATGGTTCACTTGTTGTGTATTGAAGAGGTTTGATGTCTAATGCTTTATGAGTGAGTTTGAATGTGATCAATTCAAGTAGAGCCTCAGTTTTCACTCGATAGTAAATACTGTACAGAAGGCTTTTTGGATTCCTATCTGATTTAACGTCATATTTGGTATGTTTTGGTAAAAACTATAAACATATGCAAAATAGGAAGCAATAAATTTCATTGGGTCATAGTTTTGAACCCTATTATTCTTCAATGTAAGAAAGGGTATGTAGTGATATCAAACTTGCCATGATTTGTTGTATAGTGCGTTTATTATTTGTTTAGATTTCATCTGGAGTCAGCAAGGGTTGGTGGGAGTTAAACATAATTATCTGTCGAATTTCATGATTTGACAATTATATGTATTTAACTCTTAACAATGATATATTGTACTTCCTCCATCCTCAAAAGGATAACTAAAGGAACAATTTTTTTTCCCGTACACAAGTGAAGGGTAAATATGTCATTTAGTGGGGTCCATTAGTATAAAAAAAATAAAAGTACTTATCACTTTATATAATATTGTGGGGTCACTAAGGATAAATTTGGAACTTTTTTACTCTATTTCCTCTACTCTTACTTTTCTTAATGTGCGAATTGTACTTTGATCATCCTTTTGGGGATGGAGGGAGTATTTGTTAGGAGAACCTTTTTTTTCAGTATTGTGAATGTGCTTCAGTTTAGAAGAGGCTTCACAAGCCTATATGAAACTTTCTATGCAGAGATAGTGAGGTGGGAGGCAAGTATAACTTAGTTATTTGGAAGCAGTTTTGTTCCTTTGATATACGGGGGTTTGGGTGTTCAGGAACTGGGAATTTTTAATCAAGCTTTGTTTGGTAAATAGCTTTTGAGATTATTGGTGTAAGAAACAAGGCTTTGGAAGAGGGTGGTTGTTGGCCGCTTTGAGGTGGAGGGAGGAGGGTTTTACTGAAGATTGGTGTTTTCCTGTTTTTACCTAAGGTTGGTGTTGCAAGTAGACGGTGTTGCAAGTAGAGGTTGATGGGTGCGAATTCTCTTACTCCAAATAATGTACAAAAGAGAGGACTCACCTTGCAAGTCAGTGTAAGATGTGCACTGTGCAGTTGTGGGAAGTCAGTTGATCACCTGTTACTCCATTGCGATGCAGCTAGGATTCTATGGAGGTTGGTTTTCGCTTTTTGTCATCTCTTTGGTGATGCGAGATTAGTTGGTGAGATGTTAATGTTAGCAAATAACTACGAAGCAAAAAAAATAGTAAAGAGAAAACAAAAGAAAAATAATCACACAAAACACAAAATTTAAGTTGTTCACAGTTCACACAAAGGCTGGGTTACATCCACGATCGTCAGGAAACCAACTTCACTATCTTAGAAAAGTGTATATCATACAATGTTGGATCCCCTCCTTATCCTCCTTATATACTGCAATACAAGAAACCTTAATTCATCTCTTGATTGGTTTTCCTTTGGGGCATAAGTGTGCCTTTTATTTTCCCTATGCTTTGTGTATTCATCGTGTATATTGATCATGCGTGTGGGTTCACCTCACCCCCTTTTGGAGCTTCTAATGGATTTATTTTCTTATTAAAAGAAGGCATTGAATTGATGTTATACTAAGAAGATTAGACTAGATAGGTCATCTAGAATCTATAGATAGTGCAGAGATATGCGCTAACCAATAAAAAGTGAATAAGGTAAAGATGTTGACTTCAGTGATTTAGCTTGAATGGATGTATTTTGTAACTTCACTTGTAGTTTCACCAATAAAGTGGAGTGCATTATATTTGCCTCTTTGTTTTTGACATTTTCTTATCCATAATGTTATTATAAATGTCCTTTGTTTAATCATGATGGATATATTTTACCAAATAGTTCTTATTTTCACTGATTGAAAGTAATCTTTCATTCCAAGGCATGGGAGGAATCTTCTGGTGAAAACCTTCTGCAGATTCAGCTTCTTACTGCACTGAAGAACTTTGTTGTTGCACTTGGTTATCAGTCACCTACGTGTTACAACATGCTACTGCCCATTTTGCAAAGTGGAATCAGTGATAGTAGCGCAGATGAACTTCTGGAAGACAGCATGCTGGTTAGCTGATTTTTTTTTTGTTGCTAAACTGGATTTGTATTAAAAAGCAAGCAATGTTTTTGTTTTCTGCGCGCACTCACACACACACATACATATATATGTATATATAGAGAGGTTAGAAATCCCTTAAAGTCACGCCCTTTATGTCTTACTTATTTTAGTGAGATTATCATGCAGTTATGGGATGCCACAATTTCTCATTCCCCTTCAAGGGTCCCTCAGTTGTTAGGACTCTTCCCATGTCTTGTGGAGATCTTGGATAGAAGTTTTGATCATGTGAAGGTTTGAAAGAGTAATTTATATGGAGTCCTACCTTATTTTTCAAAACTGCATTTATTGTATAACACTGGAGTTTGTTTATTTGAAGTATAGGTCGCTGCCAATATCATTGAAGGATACATAATTTTGGGTGGAAGTGAGTTTCTCAATATGCATGCTTCTAGTGTTGCCAAACTTTTAGACTTGGTTGTTGAAAATATCAATGATAGAGGGCTGCTTTCAGTTCTTCCAGTCATTGATCTTTTAATTCAGGTACTTCCTTTTTATCATAATATGGAAAATTTTGAGAGAAAGCACTTTTTTCCTTTCTGAGCCTACTTAGTTGTGTAGCATGATTTTCAATGTTCTAAAAGGCAATAGGCGGCAATAGGCGGGAGGTGGGCGGCCGAGGGGCCTAGCGCCTAGGGGACCTAGGCGGGGCCTGGGTGGGATTTTTTATTATAAGTCAATTTTATTATTTTATCTTACATTTATCCAAACAAAATAATAATATAAAGCAAAACAATCTATAATAAAGATAATAAAGGTCTTTTTTAAAAGTTCAAACACATATCTATATAGCTAATGTCAAAGTTCAAATACAAACATGCAATTGTTCAAAGTTCAAACATATTTTTAATGTATTAGTTTTATTTATAAACAAGATTGTTATTAAATAATAAAATTTAAAATTTAAAATTTTAATTCAATATTAAAACTTACTGAAACTAAACATAAATTTAAGAATTATATTGAATTAAGCTAAATATTACAAATGTATCATCATTTATATAATTTGAAGTTGGTACAAGTTCAAAAAATTACAACTATGATAAAATTATCCATTTTAACTTGATATCATTCACTTCTTGTTGTGATTTGATAAGCTACAACCTGTATTATGAATATGGTAAATCATTAGAAAAATTAATATATCAAGATCTGGTTTGAGTAGTTATTAAAATAAAAAAATCTCTCTGCCTAGACTCCGTTTAATTTCCTGGAGGGATTTTTTTGCCGCCTTGGGCCTACGCAAGGCGCCAAGAGAGGCCTAGCGCCTAGGCAGGGCGCCAAGGGGGGCCTAGCACCTAGGCGGGGATTTTTAGAACAGTGATGATTTCAACCACTGGAAAAGTCCGCCTTATGCATTCTTCATGACATTTAAATTCGCATTATTTGGGGTGTTAAATAGTTTCATTTTGGTAGTTGTCACTGTTTCAGTGCTATAGAGAGCTTAATAAATTGATCTTTCTTGAAACATCCAAATATTCTCTTACATTTTAGATTTTTAAGAATGGATTCAGAGGCTGTTGGCCTGCACTGATATTAAATACATATTGCTTATTTACTTTTGTGGTGTGTCAGTGTTTCCCTTTGGAGGTGCCCCAGTTGATCAGCAGCACTCTTCAGGTAATTGGTTTAATTATTCTGCAATCTAAAATTCCTGTCATTTTCTGCACATTATGTACACTTTTATGGAGTTCTTTTTGCTGGATATCACCAGAAATTGATTGTTATGTGCTTAACTGGAGGAGACGGCCATGATCCTTCTAAAGCAGCTGTAAAAGCATCTTCAGCAGCCATTCTGGCGAGAATTTTAGTAATGAATACCAATTACCTTGCCCAGCTAACATCGCAATCATCATTATTGGTAGTCCTCCAGCAGGCAGGTTTCCCAATCGAAGAAAACGTACTTCTTTACCTGGTTGACATATGGCTTGACAAGGTCCGTTGCTCCTGAACATTTATTAGCTACTAATATGCATTGTCCCAATACCTGTGGGTTTACCCTAACTTCTTGTATTTTGTCATGTTTATAAATTTAACTATGATTGTCAGAAAGAGCTATCCCATACTACATTGGCATCACAATTATCTGTTGTGTGTTTCTCCAAGACCATTTTAGATTTGATTGGTTTCTCCGTATAATGTCTACTAAATATCACGAGGATATAAAGGGAAAATATCACCCATGTTTGAGCTGATTTTATGCTTCAAAACAAAAGTCCTTGCATCCAATCTATAAAATGTTCTCTTTCAACAGGATAAGACATATTTGCTGCAAAAATTCAAGTCTAACAGACCACCTGGCCCTTCAGGTGATCAGATATGGCCAATGTTGCAAAATGTAAATATCAACAATAAGGGATTTTGGACTCGGCGAAAAATTAAAAAATGAATAGGAAAAAAAAGCACAAAGAGAGAGAAGAGGGAGGGTAGGGAACATGAGCCAAACCAAAAATAGACAAAAGAAAGAAAAGTGGATTTGGTAAACAAATATGAAGCCAACATATCATTTGATTGCAATTTTATAGTATTGAACTCAACTTCTAATTTTGGCGTGCATCTGTAGTAGTCCTATCTTGAGTAAACCTGCATTTAGTTATCCCAGGTTTTTGTACTTTTTACTTGGTTGCAGGTTGACAATGTAACATCTATCCAGAGAAAGACGTTTGGTCTGGCCCTTTCTATTATCTTGACATTAAGATTACCTCAAGTACTTGACAAGCTTGATCAGATCCTAAGGTATTTGTTCAACTTCTTACTAATTGCACTATCTGCAATTTAAGCATCAGATGATCTTTTTGTTAATAATGTTGGTGCATATTGAATTTTTGTAGCGTGTGTACAAGTGTAATATTGGGTGGAAGTGAAGACTTAACTGAAGAAGAGTCCAGGTTTAGTTTGATATAAAAAGAGAATCTTATTATGAATTTTTTTCAAGGTAACTGTTGTTCTCATAAAACCAACAACTGAAGCATTCACTTTCTTTTCTCAATTTTAAAAAAATAAAATTAACAGTAGCGATAATATGAGTTCTACCCGGCCTGATTTTCCTAGCAAAGAATTCAGGAAGAGACAGGTAAGTTTCTTGGAATTTCGCTAGTCAGAATTTTATATCTGGAGTAATCTACCAACTGCATTGTTCTTTTTATATAGATCAAAATCTCTGACCCTGTCCACCAGTCATCACTGGAGAACTCGGTGAGAGACAACCTTCAAACATGTGCTGCCCTTCATGGAGAGTCTTTTAACTCTGCTATTGGTAGAATGCATCCTGCAGCTTTTGCTCAATTAAAACAGGCTTTGAAAATGACATAGGCCTGAGTTGATATACCAATCTTCTGGTGTTATTGTGTTCTCATTTCTTCAGACTCCAGTTTTTTCCCTCATCCTATAAAAGGAGCACATATAGGGTAAGTTTTCTTTTAGTTGTTGCTCTCAAGTTGTTTCCATATTTTAAATAGCTTTAAATATCATAATTTTTTGTTATGTAACAGTGGGAATGATTGTCATGTATGACGTTAATAGGCAAAATGGTTTTAATTTGTTACTCTCTCTGACCACCTGTGTGCAGCTCTGCATAATAATACATCTTACAGTATTTGTTTCACCAGGTGGCATTGAGGGTTCTTTTGACTTGTGCACGAGTTTGCTACACATTTTTTGGATATTCATTAAATTGGTTGGCTTCGGTTTCTTTTCCGTTCATCAGAGTTGCAGTTGTTGTATATGAATGGGTCCTTGAAAATTTTACAAACAATGTAAATAGTGCAATCCTTTTATGTTGCAGTTTTTTAGGCACAGGGGGATTTGCACATTTGAGTATCTCAAGTTTCATACCACATATGAGGGCTAGAAAAGGTTTGAGTGTACAAGGTTTACCGATTGGTTTTATGATTTTTGTTGTGCAATTATGTACTCAAAAGAGAATTGACTACTGTTTGAAGTTAAAAAGGCAATGTTGAATCAAATATTGAGCAAATGTCATTTATCGGAATTTGCTGTTTACTTTTTGCTACACATTGCCAGTGAATTGTATATTATCAAACAATGGATCACTATCATCAAAGGTTCACACTTGGTTATCGATAATTCATTCAGTAGGTTATGAGATGATTTGCATCTTTATAGAATCTAAAATATAGTCGTCCCACAGAAAGCATACATTGATGATACTACTCCTTTGCCTGCTGGCGTCTAGTTTTTTAGCTATGTTCAGTACAAGTTAGTTATTCACGTGCCCCTTTAGCAGCATATAAATGTACCAACTGTAATTTATTTAGGTGCTTACAGGACCTCAGCTGGAATTCCTCCTATTTCTGTGCAGCTTTAGTTACGACCTAGCATCACCCATATCGTTGACAGGTGTATTTTTTTGGACAAGAAACTGTTGAAAGATCGAAGGACATGTTTTTAGAATTTGATATTTTAAATTGCATAACCAGTCTTATATCCAACACTATTGTTTTGTCAGCACAATCAGTAAATGATGCATAATTTTGTTATTGGTGGTGTTTAAATATATTTTTCCTATTTGAAGACCAGAAAACAAGAGGATTAAAAATAATCAACTGTGTACAAGGCAAGCATCTACGCACATCTGGTACACCCAGTTAGAAGATTTCTTTATCTAAAAGAAATTATACGCAACACCACAACCAGATGCACTGGAGTAGCAGTAACCCAAAATTGGATAAGAAACAAAGTACAGAAGATTAAAAATAAAAATTGTCTCGTCATTCTTGGGACGCACTTCCATTGGTTGATGCATCCATAGGTTCTGCTTCTGCTGAATCCACACCTTTGTCACCCTTCTTGCCTGTGTAAAAAACAATACAATAATCTATTTTAGGCTTAATCATATCCTAATTTTGGCTATATAATAATTTTCCGTCATGTTTGCTAAAAGAAGAGGGTAAACTAAACATATGCTGAATGAATTTGTTTAGTTGATGAAAGTGTTCATAACATGCAGCACTGGAATAACTTTTCCTCTGTTCTCCCCCTACTGCTATATTTCCTCTTTTCAACTGAAATTCATATAAGCTACCTTTCTTTTTCTTCCCATCACCTTTCTTCTTTGTTTTCGTGCCCAATGCTAACCAGGCTTTAATTTCAGGGTCATCTATGATTTTGGTGGGCTCCATCTCCTGTAAAGGATGAGAAGTGATCCGATCTGACCCATTCGGCATCAGCAAAACAGTGAATTTAATATGGGCAACATAATCACCTGCACAACCATAACTTCAACATAAGGAGCAAATACAGAAAAAACTCGGTCATTGTCAATCCCAAGGAACTTTAGCCAGTGTAAGTTCATTGTGTAACGTCCAAACTTCCAACAAGGATTCTGCAATCTCAATCTTCCAAGAATATTTACCGGGCTTCTCATGAAGAACAGGATATGGCTGCAAAAGATCATGATTGACACATTCCACTAGTCCCAGGCGAGCCCGCTTCTCTTCCAAAACCCTGGTAAAGACATTTTAGGATGCCATTAGTAATGACAGAAAACATTTACAAGGAGAGATTTGAAAAATTAACAAACCTAGCTGTAAACGGCATAATTGGGAACTTATGACTTATCTCCCTGAATATGAATCTCGAGGCTTTCATTTTCAAGTGATAGTTCTTGTCCACGGCTCTTTTATAGACTGTTGTCAGCTTTTCATCCAACAGTTTGGGCTGCAAAAATTTGAGCAAAAATTGTAAGAAAAGTAAGAGGCTGCTATATAGAATACCTTTGGTACTATCTGAAACCAATATTACCTTTCCATCACCTGTGCTTGTGACTATATCAACTGCATAAACTTCATTCTCCTCAAACTCCGCATCATCAACTCTTGTATCAGGGTTTGAGACACTCAGTACAACTTTGTTTCCATCAATCACAAACTGCTTGAGCTGATGGCTAAGAACACCTTCAACAATTTTGCAATCATAGGCAGCAGCAACCTTTTGAATTGCTTCAGTCACATCTTTGTTCTGCCATAAAGAAACAGAATTAGCAAGAGAAAATCAAGAAACCATCATGTGCTACTAATGAACTTCATTGATCTCAAGGAAAACAAGATCAATAAGTAGTCCAACACTAATTTCTATTTCAATCTATAGAAATACACAAAAAGATAAAAACTAATTGACAGTTGATCATTGGTTAGCACCTAATTTCATAAACAGGAATTCAGACTGAAGCAAGAAATTGCAATTTCTGAAAACGAAATCCAAGTGACGCGAAGTGCAAAATAATGATATTAGTCGTCTTAGTACAAGGTCAAATGCACAAATGAATTAAGCACTACTGTGATGACAATCTGTAATCTATGTTAAAAGATAATGACCAACTAAGAGGCAGTAATATATTGTTCTGCCTTGTTCCGCAAACAGCCAACTGTTCTGCTGGATTTCAAATCTGTATTATATTTTAGGATGAATCCATAGAGAAGGACGTCCTATCAGAGTAACTATGACAAAAGCATCACTTGGAATTTCTTCCATAGCTTCCGACAAAAATTCATCACGTAGAGGCCTTGACCTTTCTTGTTAGCAAAATATAAATACTGGGGCACAACCAGTAGCGGAAATCCACAACTCCAAAGATGTGTACATTAGTTTTATTTCTTACGAGGAGAAAAGAAATTTGGTAAGCAAAAAAAGGAACAAAGAAGCGTGATGGCCTATCAGTGTAACTATGACTTATATGCGGTTTCACAGGAGATAAACTTCATAGCCAATTAGTTTCTTCTTCATATAGAAACCATGCTCATGTTCCCTCAGAATGAGTTATCAGGACAGGTAAAAACTGCCCACGGTAATGAACCACTTGAGAAACTCAAAAATATGTCCAAGATAGGCACTTCAGACCTTTGACTATTTAGATGGCAAACAAACCAAGCGACTGAAAAGTAGCTTAGAAGTGAGATGAGAGAAAAAGGAATCCATTTGCAAGAAAAAAATCTACCAAATTAAACTAAAGAAAAGGCCAATAATCAACATGGGCAAGGCATATAGAATAGTATAAATCTCATTCTTCAAAAAGTTTTTTGCTCACAAGGGACAATTGGTGCCAACCATATAGAATAGATCAATATGGAGCACCCCAAGTAACGGCCAAGCAAAATATAGGCAACAAGAGAAAGAGGAAATTCAAAAGCATACAATCACCTCTGTGGGAGTTGCCTCTTCTAAAACTACTATTCAATTTTGTGTTACTATTAGTCTTCACGTGGACACGTGCATTTGAAATATCCTTTTGCAGATTTCTTGCATTTACAACATATCCTTGCCATAAAGAAAATTATCAAGGTTAACTACTATAAAGGTGTTTTTGTAAAAGTATCATGTAATCAAAATGTTAGCCCATATGGAAATTAAGTGTCAACCAATAAGATTTGATCAACATGAAGCATCCAAAAGTATAGGCCAGGAATAATACAGGTAACAGGGAAAAAGAGATCGGAAAGCAACCAATCCCCTCGGCAAAGTTGCCATCAGCGTACAGAATTACTGCAAAATTAAAATCAGATGTCAATTTTGTCATAGGTACTTGTGCCTTCAACTATTAATGCCATTATATATGTATCTTCTAAATGTTGGCCCACAAGGGAAGGTTAGTGTCAATCATTAGAACGTTGATTAACATGGAGCATCCCAAAGTACAAGCCATGCATTATTATATAGGCAACAGGGAAAAAGAGGAGATTGGAAAGAAACCGATTGATGTAGGACAAAGATAGAGGAAAAGAAAAAAGGGGATTAAAAGAAGATAAAAGGCTAAAGCCACTTAAAATTCAATAATATGATTCAATAATTATAATGATAGATTACAATGGTTTATATAGGATCAGGAAAAACCCTAATACTTGGAGGCTAAGTAAAATATTAAGTAACCTAAATAAATAAAGAAATAAAATCCTACTAATTATCTACTACCTTAAATAATTTATATTCTAGAATAATCTCCTAATATAATTAAATATATCCTAATATTATCTACTAAATAAACTAACTACATTAAAATCATCCATAAATAATAATATATAATAATAACCCAATAGTATTAAATTTCTTTGCTTCCATCCTCATCATTCTCATTTCCTTTAAAAAAAACTCGTCCTTGAGTTTTGAAGTATAGAAGAATCCACATACCACGAACCGGACTCCAAACATGCAACAAAATTTGATCTTCCTTGGAACCATATTGACAAGAAGAAAACAATGAGTGAACTTCCTTGTATTACATCTTGTTGGAGCTCTCGCTCAAAACAAAATCGATGACTTGATCGTGGTTTCCTCTAATAGATTATAGTTTCTTTGGGATTGCATCATCGACTTTCTACTCACTCTCACTCATTGTATCCACAACTTCAACTTTATCTTCATCTAACTTGTCATTGGGTTGCGGCATTTCTTCATTTGGCATTTTCACTTCCATCTTATAGAACTTCCTCCTTGGGTTTGAATGGAATTAATTTGATAGTACAATTCTTTTGTTTAAAAGAGTATATATCACCTTCTTCATGATCCACATCTAAGTATTCAATCCAATCTTCACCCAATAAAAAGTGCAACATTCATAGGTATAACATTGCACGATACTAAATCAAAATATGTGCATCTGGATCGGAACTAAACATCTTTTCTGTAACAACAGTTTTACACCGTTTTAATCTTTGTATCGCAGGTGGAGACACGATCTTGACTGCACATTCCTCTTCGATAATAATTTTACACCGTTTTCCTCCATAACGAAGAAAAGTATGAAAAGTAATTTCACGCTTAGAAGAATCCTATGTACGAAGTTTCGGGATATCCAGTTTCAAGCTAAATTGACAAAACTAAAATTTTTTAGGGCTAATTTGAACTTTTCTGAAAATGCTGAATTGAAAATTTCAAAAACTAAGAGGCTGAATTGAAAATTTCAGAAATTAGGGGCTGAATTAAAAATTTTAGAAACTTTAGGAGCAGGGTTGAAAGTTTCAAAAACCTTGGGTTACCAAACTGTAATTTGGTCACGGATGAAATATAAACTGTATATTTTTTTTATAGAAAATTGGGATAGATTTCAGGCTACGTTGTCGTCCCAGGTATTGTTGTCAACTCTCGAGTAAACTTCGACAATTGGTGGAGGCCGGAAAATTAAGATAGGAAGAAATTTGGTGAAATCAAAATATATCAAGAACTTTTGGCTCTTGATACCATTATGATGTAGGACAAGGATGGAGGAAAAAATAAAGGGGATTAAAAGAAGATAAAAGGCTAAAAGCCACAATTGTTATCTAGGCGACAAGTTGAGTTGAGGCGAGGCGATAACCTGGAGCTTAAGCGCCCGACTAGTCGTCCACAACTCGACAAGTCGCTAACAATGTATATTTTATACGTATAAAATTTAAAAATTATATATATTTAACATTTATATGAATATTTATATATTTATATTTTTAATGATTTACCATATTTATAGTAAATGTTGTAGCATATCAAATCAAAACAAGAAGTGAACAAGATTAAGTCAAAATGATAATTTTACTATAGTTGTAATATTTTGAACTTATACCAACTTCAAATTATATAAATGATAATACCTTTGTAATATTTATTTTAATTCAATATAGTTATTAAATTTTATGTTTAGTTTCTTAAGTTTTAACATTGTATAGAATAAAACATTGTATATATAGAATGCCATAAATTTCAATACTAAGAATTCAATAATTTGGCAAATAATGGTGGCACTATCATAATTTAAGAATGCTATTTTTATACTCCTAGGTTCCACATAAAGCAGTTTCATTCAAATTTGATTTTAATTAATTTGTAAAATACTAAAATTTAAAGTGTCATAAATTTATTTTCATTTTCAAAACAACAATTTTGTATCAGTTGTCTTGTCTTTTTTTTTTTAAAGCAGTTTACACTATCAACTATTGCATTAATCAAACTCAAATAAATGTCCTACCAATTTTAAAATTTTATAAATTATTTAAGGAAAAAAATCAATTTAATTTTTTATTTTTTTGGAAGATATAAGTATTATAGTAGTTTTATAGTTATGGTGTAAATGAGCTTAAAGTAAAGAAAATTAATCAATAGGTCCATCTCGATTTGGGTATGGATTCCAACAAATTCCTTTTCTTTTTCCCTCCTTTGAAAGTTATACCTCCAGAATTATTTGACACGGAGCAACTATCTCTCTCCTCCATCAGAAGAAAGGTAGCAGTGGTGAAAAGAAGAGAAGAACTGAAGGGAAGAAATGAAGAAAAGTTGAGAAGAGAATAATACCTCAAGTCGCCGTCGCCGGAGTCGCTAGAGGTTGTCGCCTCGTCGGGTCGCCGAACTACCAAAGTAAGCCGCCTTCTCTCCCTCACCCTCTCTTTGTTGTCTGTTCGTGAAGTAAAATATTAGGTAACCTAATTAAATAAGAAAATAAAATCCTACTAATTATCTACTACCTTAAATAATTAATATTCTACAATAATCTACTAATATAATTATATATATCCTAATATTAACTACTAAATAAACTAACTACATTAAAATCATCCATAAATTATAATATATAGTATTAAATTTCTTTTGCTTCCATCCTCATCACCGATCAAGGCCCTCAACAAAGTTGCCAGAGCAACAAAACTACTGCAAATTCAAATGAGATGTTAATATTATGAGGTGTTTGTGCCTTTAACTACTATTTTATTTTATAAGTATCTTGTAAATCAAAATGTGGGCTCGCAAGGGAAAGTTAGTGTCAACCATGAAAAATTGATTTTACATAGAATCTCAAAGTACAAGCCCTGGATTATTATATAGGCAACAGGGAAAAAGAGGAGATAAGAAAGCAACCAATCCCCTCGGCAAAGTTGCCATTAGTTTAATTTTATACAGGTTATATAATATTACCATTTTCCATACGTATTCATGACTTCAGTAATAAATTCCGTTATAGCTTTTCAAGGTTATGAAGGCATTAACTATTCAGCATGTAGAGATATCACAATAGAGTACTAAGATATTTTGTTGATATGATTCCAAAACTAATCAATAGTTAGACATCTAAATTAAAATAAAATATCTATGAAATAACCTTGCATATATACCACTCATTCTATCTACATATTATTTTAGTGTATGTAACATCTGACCATACACAAGAACAAGGGATAACTGAAATAAGACATTGAAAAAAGAAAATTAGCAAAAATGACCGGATAAGTACATTTAAGTCTCCCCTATCAGAGTAACTATGACTAAAAGCTTCATATGGACCTTGGTCCATATCTTATCTAGTTTATTCATCATTTAGAGGCTGGATGAATTAATAAAAGCCAGGCAGTCTCACATGGATATAGAAACTATCAACACAAATCAAGAAGGATACAGGTGATAGTGTGTCACTGAAAGATTATTTACTTACAAATATAATGTCCAACATATATTAATAGGCATCATTAACTATCCTATGATTAGAAAAGAAAAAGGTGTCAACGAAACACAGAACTAGGAATCACTACAAAAAAGGTATGCCACGTGCTGCCAATTCGAAAATTCATGAACAAAAAGACAATAGCAAAAAAATACCTACTCGGGAAGCAAGAATACACCAAAACAAAATCTACACTACAGCTATTTGATTACCTTCTTTCCTGGTCTCACAAGCCTCAGAGCAACTTCAGCAGCAGTGTTTGCTGCGGCAATAACATCAGCTGCTTTCCCAGTTACTTTCCCTTCCTGAAGAACATGAGTGTGTGCAACAACGGCAATGAATCCATCTATGTGACATCCCATATCACTGCATCCATTAAAAAGTCAATCTTTTCTGCTCAGTCATGGCTCATATCACACTAGCAACAAGCCACTAAATGAAACAAGGTACTTAAAATGTGTGAAATGGTCAAGATAAACATCCGGAGATTCATGAACACTTACATCTTCAAGATATCACCTTCTTCCAACACAGCCTTATCACTGGCTAGTGGTGAGAAATGGCACACTGTGTTGTTTACAGACAAACAAGTTGGGAACGCAATGCCCTTCTCAATCTTCTTCTTCACGTTTTTGTACATATTTTCAGTCTGTCTATATATTTAAACCCACATTAGTATTAGCTTGTAATAATAGACTAAACAGCAACAATGAAAAACTTACTCTCTAATGAAAGAATCCCCTTTCTCACAAATTTCAACAATCTTTGCCTTAGGCTTGCATTCTGACAATACTAATTGCAAAGCCTCTGCACGTTTAACCAAGCACACACTCACACATCCAATCAAAAAATTACAACTAAAATACTCAAATATAACAATTTCATTCAACCTTTTTAGTTTTTCAAACGCAAATTAACCTTTATAAATATACATATGTATAATATATAGGGAGATAGGGGGAGAGGGTAACTGTTAACAGTCTTAGCGGCGAGCTTGTATTTGGTAACAACTTCAGGAGAGGAGAGATCCAACTCCTTCTCTTCCCTTTCATCGTCCGACATCGTTTCGAATCTACACAATCTTTCAGATTGCGATTATCAAACTGAAAAACCCAGAGATCAATCAGTCAAATGAAAAACAAGTGATTAAATATATAAAAAGGAAAATTTCATAAAAACTAACCAAATTAAGCAAAATTAAGCAGATGAAATGTACTGGGTTAAGAAAAGATACGTGGTGGGAGAGGTGGCTCCGTAGCCGTAGGGTTAGGGTTTGAGGTGGGTAGTGTTTGCTTGCTTTATATAGAGGAGCTTCGCGTTACAGACTTTGAGTTAAGGTTTGGCGTTGCTCTGTTTTTCTTACTCTTATCAACAAGAAGAACAAATTATTTATGAGTTTTCGTGTGTTTGTTTTTTTTTTTTTTTTTCTTTCTGTTTTTGTGAATTTTTCAGCCTGGATAATTTAATAGAGTAATAGTTTAACTATCATAATATTGCTATAACCTTGAATTACACCAATTTAGCATGAATTGAATAGTTCTATATAAGTATTTCATAAAAACCAATAATTCATCAATTCTCGAATCGTAAATTTTAAATGTTAAAATTCATAGTGCGGTACTATAAAACCTGAGCTACACATTCAATGATATGGAAAAAAATTGTATATATATAAAAAATTAAATTATTATCGATAGTGTGGTAGCTTCCAAAATAAGTGATACATCATTCATTTTGGATCACGATATATCGACAAATACAAACTAATTATATAACGATGTCGTGCAGAAAATACGATAAAACATATCGCCATGAGTTTTAATACAAATATTGTCATCAGTATAATATCCACACTCAAAATAAATCATCAATACATTTATTAACACATTTATTTCATGAATAGTGAGACTACTAATCTTATCATCCTGACCATCACTCCGTCCCTCGACGATTAGTCTCATTACGTTCTCATTTTCCAGAGAAAACGAAAGAAAAAGAAAATTCAACTCATTTTAAAGAAGAAAAATATTATATCAAGATAACGCAGTAATAAATTATCATTACCTTTCAACAATGTTAAACCGATAAAATCTGATAGACAATAAGTTTAAGCTGCAGCGGAATAAAGAATCCATTAAAATAGTCAAGAGAGAATAAAATCTATTATATTTTATGATTTAAAAGGTTTTCATCACTTTTATTCTTTGAGACTCGAATTTTAATAAATAAATCACATCATCGAATCACCCTCGTTTTTTCTTAAAGTTTCAGCCGATATTCTTTAAGATTACGACCACAATTATCCATGCACTACGGTAGGGAATATTTGTGTATTCATCAATGGTCGTGATTATCTAATAATGCCCATCAACGATCTTTCTGCTGCGGTAGCGACTTTTATCACATTATTTATAACATTACGGGCCGTGATTATACTAGAATAATCCTCATTATATCATCATACCAAGTTCATCTACGCAATATCTGCCATGTAGATGACTTTTCAAAAATATAAACGTGAGGATGATGACACAATGATATAAGAATTCAATAAAACAAGTTCAAGAATTAATTTATCCAAGAACTAATAACATCCAAATTGTTAACGATACTCTTTATAAAGAAAATTCAAGAAACGCCGAAGAAGAATATTTTCGTGAAAAGATCTTTGGATGAAGCCTTGAAATATCGAGGATATTCCACTAATTTCATGGAGTATATAAATCAAAACTTTTAACCAACCGAAAGTATAATAATGAATGGAATAACAATGAAATCACCATAAATGCAGATGGCGATGATGCAAGTTATTCCAACAGAATAATAAATAACGGAACAAGGTCGGGTGAAATTACAATCGGACGAGGATGTTCCAACAAAATAATAAAGAAATGGAATAATAACAGAAATCACCACGCATACGCAGATTTCAGATGTAGGCGAGTTATTCCAATGTAATAATAAATACGGAATAATAAATAATGGGCAATCCAGGGTGAAATTTATAACCGATGCGATATTAGATAGAATATTAAAGAATGAAATAATAGAAGAATTTCACCATGATGTAAAGATCTTTAGATTTCTGAGTTATTCCAACATAATAATAAAGAATGGAATAACAAAAGGATTTCACCAAGATAGGGGAGTTCACAGATATAGGTTATTCCAAGCGTAATAATAAAAATGGAACAACAAAATGATTTCACCAAGATATGAAATTCAGATATACTGAGTTATTCCAATGTAATAATAAAAAGGATGGAACGATGTAAATTTCTTCATGAATCTACAAAAGAATAACACCCTTACCTTTTAGAAAATCCGGATATTGAAAAAGTCAAGTAGCGAGAATACTTTTCTTTCTTTCTCTCTACAGGTTTCTCTCAAGAGTTTCAATTAATTCGTAAGAAATAATGAAGGAATGAGTTTATTTATAGAAAAACCGAGAGTGACTCTTGATCTTAACGAATGGTCAAAATGACTCTTGATAATATCAAGAGACAACTACTATTCATGAAGCGAAAGAATTAACCCATGGAACAATCAAGAAAGGCGAATAACTCTTGGTAATATGAAGAGACAACTACTTATTCGAATACGAAAGAATTAACTCTTGTAACAATCGAATAGGCAAATAACTCTTTGAAAACAAGAAAGGACAAGTTCTTATTAAAACTCGTGAATAAGAATCTAGTAACTCCAACACGAAAAATTTTACGAATAATTCGATTGAACAATATAACCTCCGCACATCAATTATCATCGAATAGATATCGATTTCTACTAACACAAATAATCCCAACATAATGAAACTATCAAATTCATCTTTAATCAACACGAACTTATCCATCATTAATATCATAACTCACAATATTTAACAACCTGGGTTGTTCTGGAAAGAGGGCTTCCAATAAAATTCTCCTTATTGGGCGCCGCAAATTAGGTGACCAAACCTTTCATCGATGAACTTCCTGCATATGTAAATATTACAATTTAATAATATGAATAACTTTGTCGCCTCAATTATTGATTTAATAATATAACATATAATGCACGGATGATCTTATGACAATAATCGAATCAATAATATAGAGAGATATAATCGCAAAGAATTATCGTGAAGAAATAATGCAGTATAACTGGTGACTTATCACTTAAGATCAATAATCAATACTGGTGTCTACTTACGCAACCATGCCAGATATCTTTTCTTTCTTACTAGGGTAGTTCAACAAGATAATGGTGAAAAACCTCCATAGTTATTTTCATAAAATATTTTTTTGTCGTTTTATAACTACGATAGTGCTTCCGTTGTGGGGTCCATTATGATTGTCTTGCCGTCGTCATAAATATTTCCAAAATAAAAAGAATATTTCCAAACCATTCGAATATTTATAACAACTTGCATACTTTGCAAAATTTTCAAATACTACCCACAACTATAACATTATATCAAATCCACACCATAATATTTAAAAAAATATTTCGAGAAAATTAAATCTTTATTCGTAAAATTTGGGGTCTCACAAATAGTACCTTCAGTAATAATTTTTTGAGTGAAACTGTGGTGAGTTAAGATGACCCAAGAATATAATATTGGGTCAGTGGTTTAAGGTCTTATTGGATGAATTTGATTCGATTCGGACTTCGAATTTGGCCCAAGATTTATTTCGGACTCGAGATTTAATCTGAGTTGTTTCTTATGGTATCAGAGTCGACTCTCGAAATGTCGGGTTGAGTCATTCGATCGGGTTGCCAAAGGCGGGGACACGAATTACTACTAAGAAGATAATATTAGGCCAATAATTTAAGACCTTATTTGGATGGATTTAATTTGATTCGGACTTAAGATTTAACTCAAAATTTATTTCAAACTCGAAATTTGACCCAAGTTGTTTCTTATTTGTAACACCCCAATCCCACATCGAAAGATATGAAAAAAATTTATCTGTGTATAAGGAATTAAGTTACTACCTATAATACCTCTAAAGTATGACATTTTGGGTGAGTATTTGGTGAAATTTAAAACGAATAAAGAATATCTTATTAGATCGATTGGTTTAAGACTTTATTTGGATGAATTTGATTCGATTCAAACTTAAAATTTGACCCGAAATTTGTTTCAGACTCAAAATTTAACCCAAGTTGTTACATTTTAGTATCAAATAGATTCTCAAAAGTTTCGTAGTAACTTTTTGGGGCCAGTGATTTAAAAAAAATAAAAAATATTTTTTAAAAAATTGAGTAAAATTTCATATTATAAAATATAGATTAAAAAAAGTAAATATTTTTTTATTTCATAAAACAAATTAAATTTTTTTAGTTTTTAAAAGATGTGTAAATTTTCATAAAATAATTAAGATTTAAAATTGTAAACTTTAATTTTTTTTGAATATATATTTATTAAACTTTACTCATTTTTAAAAAATATAAAATTTCTAATTTTGTTTAGAAATATCCTGCAATCCAAACATAACATAAAATGTGTTTTAATAGTAGGTCGTTATGTAGCATCTATTATGGTGACAAAAGGACTGACCCAACCTGGGCAAACTCCAAGTCCTCTCCATTTCCTGATTTGGATCTACAAAATCCAGCAAAAATCACCCTTTAATCTCGCCTAACAAATGAATATTAGTAACAATTGTGATATATTTATAGGGAATTGTTATTTCATAAAGGAAATTTGATATTTCAGCAAAGTCTTGCACATAAATGTAAATACCATTTACTATTCATGTGAAGTGAGTTTGTAAAACTATCAAATTCCCTTCTAGAAATATAAATCCCCTGTTTATATAGTCTGACGCCTGAGTTACATGAATGAATCTTATGTTAAGAGGAAGATGAATTGAATCTACAACAATATTTTAGTCATTGATCTGCTCTCATTGGCAGCGTTTTTCCTGTTCGCCGTGATGAATCAGGGTTGGTAGGGTTGGTACCTAAAACTGGTTTCCCCTTCGCATAACAGCCAAGCCTTGGGATTTTCTTCACTTTTTTGTCTTGACCAACTTACTTGCGGGAAAGTGCAATCTGGCCATGAAAGGTCTAGGTATCCTTCGTTTTTGGTCGAATCCTCTAACACAAACAAATCCTGCAAGATGTCACAAAATGACATTAGAAAGTAAAGACTGCACAATATCCTGCAATGATAGTAATAAACAACGGTTAAAATTTTACTAGCTACATTTCTTGTCAGTTATCGCATTTCTTCAAATTGCTGTTCTTTTGAGGTTAGCTTGCCTTATTGTTAGTCTTCGCGACTGGCTATATTATTTGAAGGACAATAAATCTGCACTTTGCGACAGGAACACAAGTCATGATAATACTCACTTCTACCTAATGGATGAGGAATATTATACTACTCTCGTCGACCCACAGGATTGAATTCCGTACAATATCTCGTCAACCCACAGAATACTACTCTTGTCAACCCACAATAGTGCTGCCCGTGCAAATCGGACCCACTTTCCTTAGGAATGACTGTTGGCTCACAAAGTGGACTCAACATAACGATAAGGCTGTTACATACTTGTACCAATTTGAAGCTATTGTCATGGACCCAAATCAACCCAAAATGCTAAGTTTCTAAATGGGAGTTCAATTCAAGGATCTTATACCCAAGAAGAACCACCTTTGATACTATCAATGTGGGAAGTAACTGTACTTCTCATAGTACGCCAAAAATATATAATAATTGCATCTGAATTGATCTGAAAAGTTCTAGGCTTGAATAGTAGCCAAACAATGCTATCTGGGATGTTCCTAGGGAGGAAATCATCCAGTGGAAGCAACTTACTCTCTCCTTCCCCAAAAGGATGAACAAATAACAATTTGCACATATTAAGAAAAGTAAAAGTAGAGAAAAGAGAGTACAAAAAATTCAAATTTATCTTTAGTGGGCTTACAAGATTATATAAAGTGACGAGTACTTTTATTTTTTTATATTAATGGAACACTAAATGACATATTTAGCCTTCATTTTATGTACATTTAATCATCCTTTTGAGGACGGAGAGAGTATAATTTAGGCTCCACAAACCTCAAATTTATTCTTCCTATTTTGTTGTGCATTTAAGATATTATTGGGGGAAAAGAAAGAAGTAATTTACTATTTTGACAAGTTTCTTTACTGTTTCTCTTTGGATAATGTGACTACATGCACCCCTTAAAAAAGTAAAAAGGTAATGAAGTATGTGGTGTTGACTTCTTTATGGATAATGTGACTATATGCGCCCATTAAGAAAATAAAAAGGTAATGTAGTCTATGTTGCAGAGCAATCAACAGCACGAACATATTGCAAACAATATTTGTTGAAGTTTGAAGCATTGCTTTGCTAGTGTAATGCATGACTAAAGAGCTCTTATAGATTTCAAGAAAAGAAGATAAGGTAGCATTTCGTACCTTTCCAAAAGCAGAATTGAATTCCCTCTGTTGGCAGGCCTAGCAAACATGGGGATTCATTTTGAGTCAGTTTTGTCAAATTAGTACTAAAGTGCAAATGAAGTAATTGTTTTTACCTTTAAAAATTGATGTTACAGAGTTTCCAAAGGACACTGTCCGTCTTGGCAAGTTCCTTATCAACGACCTTGGAACATCAATTGCATTTAGACTGGATTCATGATCAGCAAACATCTGCACCATATTAGAAGCATATGTTATACACTCTGCACCGTATTAAGTTATATGTTATAAACTATCTTATCCAAAGAAGTTAGGATGTAAATTTGTGACAGATTAAAGTTTAAAGGAATAAGTTCTTTTGTAGTTGGTTTCACAAGAAACGTGCACTTTCTGTAGAGTAATTGATAAGGTTGTGGAGTTATGATTTTAAAGCACCAGGAGATCTAATTCCTTTAGTGGAGTGGTAGTAGTTGAGTACCAAAATCCGATGAAGACAGTAATAAAGTAGCATGACTCAAATTTACCTCGTTAACTTGAAAGTATGTGCCATTGAGTGGAAAACTACCTCTCATTGCTGTTCTACATGGTATCTGTAAATGGAGATTTATATTTATTAGGAAGAACTTTCAAATACTATTTATTTTAGGTGATTAGTTATCAAAAGTAAGGAATTACACACCAGAAGTGTTTCCCTAACTGTCTGTGCATTCGCTTCTCTTGTACTATGGCATGAAAAGCATGTTGTATCATTGCAAAGTTGACCTGATTCATGGATCTCACACCTACTTTCAGGAGGTTGAACTGAGTGTGCAGTTTCACCGTTCATTCGGGCATAATTAGGTTATAAGGGAAAAAAACAAAGATCTGATAAAATAGTATTTAAAGATACTAAGATACAAAGAAATGAAGAATGCAGTTCAGCTCCATGCACAATGATGTTGTCAGATCTATCCTAGGATATTGTTCAATTCGGACTACTTAGGCTATATTCACATATACAAATTCGGATAGCTATGTCATGCTTACCTGGTGTCCATATAGCCAGAAGGTATGGACTTGGATCATCAGGTTCTCGCTTATCCAACTGATAAAGTAAGAATTAACAGTTAGTCATCGAGAAAGTTATAAGGCAAAAAAATGAAGGGAAAAAAAAGTATCTACAGAAAAATATGTGGAATAGCTCACCTCTTTCAGGAGAGGGTGTGAATCTGGAAGTTCATACCTGCAGCAAGAGGCAGGAGTTACTGTACAAAATCCAGGACATGATTTCTAGTATCTATATAATCTGTTTAATTTCAAATAACTAATATAGTAATGTGTGAATATACAAGATTGCTAAAGCATCAATATAGTAATGTGTGATTTTTTTTTTTGCTGAAAATCGATATTTTTTAGTTTTAACTAAGGTTTGGTTCTTGCTTATCTAGTCGAGAGCTCTAATTTGTGAAACAGTTCCCAATTAATTTAGTTTCAACAGAAGTTCAATTATTTGACCATATGGATCAAATAACTTGCACTTGTTTAAATTTTTCTAACGTTAGATAACCTGAATCAGTTGCTCATCATAGAATTTGTGTCTAAAAGTAACTCTACTTGATCTGCTTCAGGTGTAGAGTATGCCATACCTAATCAAGTTTTAATGGGAAGTTGGATACTTACACTTGGTGCTCTGTCCGAAGCCGACTCACATTCTTCAATTTGGGTGTAGGGATCGAAGCAACTTCTGGATTCAAAGCAACAAGAGCTCTGGACATATCACCTTCTTGCACTTCCATGTTATCTTGCATATGGTTCTGTAGATTCAATTTGAATTCTTCTATGTTGAGTTTGATCGTAGGTATTTCATCAGGATCCTCATAGAATGCATCCTCAATATCACTTTCTAATAGCTCTGTTACTTCTCGCTCTGGTGTTTTTGGTTCCTCAACTATAGGTTCACACCTTTTGTTAATCAAGCCTGCTTCTATAGTTGCGTCTTTCTCAGCTTGAAGTAAGGGGATAGACTTGATTGCTGTCACAGGGATACTATCACTTGCAATGGGAACATCAGAACTCACTATACTTCTCTCTTCAGGCCCTGGAAGGGCAAGTCTTGCACTGCACAAAACACAGTCAGAGACTATTATTAAATCACATCTCTATGTGTGCAAAGAATGGCGGGGAACAGACTGGGTTGAAAAATGGTTTTAGACAGTTGCGTAACAGTTTTCATACTGTTCTTTACTTTTCCCACATTTCAATATTTTTTTTAGTTATTCCGATACATGATAGCTATTGATATTTAAATAGTATATATACCTATTGGTTACAAGACAAGTACCTTCATACAGCTAAACTTTATATATTTGTCTGTTCTCCAAAAGATTTACTCAGTAACGCCTTAAATTCAATCAGCCTTGGCACAAATACAGAAAGACATTGGCGTTCTAAGTATATATTCCTAAAGAGTTTATTAGTTTTTCGCCCTCTAGGTCTGCTTTTAAAATTATTTTGGAAGAATAAAACACAAAGCTAGTGCATTCTTGGTATGACCATTAAATTCATATAGGTTGAGATTATAGTGTTACTCATAGCAAAAGCTCCAAGATGATTTCCTCAAGGCATGTATAGCAACTTTTTTTATGCTAAATCTGATCCATAATCAACCAGCTCCATGTGATCCCAATGATGACTTGGTTTTTAAACTACATTACATCTTATTATTTAAATACAATAAATCAAAAGCTTATAATTCTTTCTTTCTCAGGCCCGTGTGTCTATTAGTAGCTTCCTATGTCTAGTATGTTAATTGGACTCAAAACTCCACCATCTAATGCAATTTCTTTGTAATAGTTTATTGTGATAATGAGACTACTCTTTTGAACCCCAAAACAAACCTCTCCTTTTATGACGACTAGTTAAATATTATGTACATATAGTCTATAGCATAATTATGGGACCTGAATAAAGTGGATGTATGGTGCCATGCTACTTCTAACTACTTTTTATTAATAATTTTTGTACAAATATATGATTGCATACCTTGCAAAAGCACTTGCAAAATGTCTGCACTCTACATTGGACATGCATTACAGTTTGGCTTACTCTTGGTGCAGAAAACCTGCATCAGTAGAAAAATATAGTAAGGCGCACCAACTGGTCCTTACTTAAAGTTGCATCACAATGTTTTCGTTTCTTATCTTTTCCGGTTTTCTCTTTTCAGATTTTTCCCCATTTTTATCATTATATGTAACCTGAACTTAATGACATACCTTTCCAAATGTAATCATTTGGTAGTGTAGCTCATACCTCTAATTAGACAGATCATTAGAGTCTGGAGTGTTCAGGGAAACATGCGAATAATTCCTCAACATCTAATAGAAATATAGACTTCTATTACTTGAAAAGAATAGCTATAGGAAGAGTTATGAAATTACAAAGTTTGCTGATCCAGCTTGCACAGTCTAGGCCATAGATATTTCTGAATCGACTCCAGAATTGCGAACTGAGAAGAAACAAGATTAGCATTCCGATATAATGGAAATAACTCAGTAAATAATAGTTATGTACGATACTTGCAGTTCCAGGAGATGAAATTGAAGTGATTCAGGTAATGGTTGTAGAGGGACCCACCCCAGCCTTGCAGCTATCCGTCCAACATTTGTGTCAACCTAAAACAATGCAAAAAGGGTCAGAAATCCTCCTCCCATATCAAGTTTAGGAATGGTAGATGTTTCTGCATGAAACTTACTGGGAAAGCAAGTTGATGAAGTGTTAATAGGCGTACACAATTCCACGCTTTTCAGCCCCAGTCCACGAATGCTTAACAGATAATCCTGCAATGTAACATGTATCAACGAGAAAGTAGAAATTCTACTATGCAGAAAGTAGTCATATTCTGTGGCTGTTGGATTTTAGATGTTAGATGTGATCTGCTTAGCTTTACGATGCATAAGTGCAGAACATGATTATATATTACAACTAATCTGTTAAATAAATCTTACTTTGCTTTAACTGGGGGTACATCTCTCAGCCATTCTAAGTCGACACTTCCATGGTCGTTAACCAGTCTATTGAGGAAATCCTGCAGTGGTGTAACCATTATGGTCCCCAGATACTATTTTTTTTAAGAAGTATTTATTTAATGTTGTTTTCACCAAATGGTTACTCTCAAAACTGATTTTGTAATTCTACCTTGATTCGATCTGCTAGCATGTTGTTCATTCCACGTTCCTTGATAGCATTCGAGATCTCACTAACATTAGCACACCTTAATGCTTCATAGTCCAGTGAGTCCATTGTCTCCTTTCTTCTTTCTCTTTTACCATTGGACTGTGCCTGCTTTCGCAAGCTGTCCCAGTCAAATGTATTCTTCTTTTCACCCTCAGCTTTCCCTTTTTTGCATGTGGGACATTGGTGCCTGTTCCATTGAATGGCTTGAGAGAAGAGCTTTGTTCTTTTGCATTTGCTTCAGTTTTATTTAAGAACTTCTGTTTATCCTGTCCTGAAATACTCTCATTTCCCCCTATAGCTGGCCTACAGGCTCTGTGACAATGGTACTTTCCGGACGAAAGGTCTTGTTCATCTCCGGTTTGTAATTGTTGGAGTGATGATTATACCTAGTGTGGAGTTCTTGTTGTAGATAAGAGTGGGATGCTTGCCTAGAAATGCAAAATCAACTACACATATTCAGTACTCCTAATGCCCTAACATCTCAAAACTACAAAAAGTGAGAGGTTTGGATGCTTACTTCTTATTGTACTTCAAATTTGTCACGCAATCATCACTTAATCTCACTGAAACAACTAATTTTGAAGGATCGCACCTACAATTTTGAAGAATCGCATCGTGCTCTCTCTCCCTCTCTTTCTGTGTGTTTGTCTCCGACATTCTGAATTTCCTGGACAAATTTGTTCCTTTTGCCTCCTTCCTCCTCACGTGCGTGACTAGAATGCAGCTTTCCCTCCTATTTCGACTTCTGATGGGTCCCAAATATAAATGTCATTATCCACGTAGAATCTGTTAACCTACTAAGACTTTTCCGCCATGTCCGTTAGTCAAATTTAACGATTTACATAAATATTCAAGTACAACAACCAGCTTGTAAATTTTTTCTAGTACAAACACTAGTTTGTTACTTTTTTCAGTTGGGATACCAACTTGTAAGTCAGGTCCCAGTAGAGACACCAAAAACTGATTTTTCCCGTCTGCTTTTATATTGTTCTGATAAATGCTTAGTCCAAACCAACAATGGTATGGCATTTTAAAACATAAGTTATTGGACCGTTTCCTTCCTGCCTAAAATAAACTTCAACACCGCCAGTTTATGTAAACTGAATTCGTGCAGAATTTAAATCCCACTCACAATCTCTGTTCCCGAAATAGTACAACAAATCAAAGGGAGCCAAATCATTTTAGTAGTCCAATTTCATTGGTCAATTTTCATTAGAATAACTCGGACTCTTCACTTTGTCCTAAAGTAATCATGTTCAACACTTGATACTCGGACAAGAGTACAAGTACTTGACACTTCATTTTAGTGTTAAAAATTGACAAATTGAGGAGTACCCGTGTTAGACTCACAATCTCTGTTCCCGAAATAGTACAACAAATCAAAGGGAGCCAAATCATTTTAGTAGTCCAATTTCATTGGTCAATTTTCATTAGAATAACTCGGATTCTTCACTTTGTCCTAAAGTACTCATGTTCAACACTTGATACTCGGACAAGAGTACAAGTACTTGACACTTCATTTTAGTGTTAAAAATTGACAAATTGAGGAGTACCCGTGTTAGACTCAAAATACCGCGTCTAACCTGACACTTCATCAAAGTCCATGTAACATAGGAATAAACGAGCGTGCTAAATTTTACTCTCCTTAGTGGTCTACTGACCTCAAGAGTTATTGTTGCAGCTCTGGAACCTTAAAACTCCACCCTCAATGCTTACCTTCAAGTGAATATGGTGTGGTCTTGGTCGTCCAACCAATGATTTGCAATACCCTCGAACACATTTATGCAGATAGCAAACAATTGCCATGCCTTGGAGAACTTTGTCACAAGCATCAAGCATGTTGCTGATCCGAAAACCTGTTATTCCCTTAGAAGGCAAAATGATATACACGGACATGGAACCACGCAAACTGAATTGGCCATTTTACTGAAGCAGCCAATTCAGGCACCACTCATCATCATCAGCGTAGTAACACCAAACTGACTGCATTCCTCTCTTACCACCTCATTCCACCCAAATCCCATTGCTGATTGCATGGTCGCCATAACATCAATATCGTCATTTTATTCGAGCATATTAGTAAACATAGGATGTAAAACCAATAACATAGAAGACTTTTGAGGATATGACAAGGTGGGGGGGTATTACTTTGCTAAAACTTCTAAGGTCGTTACAATATTTTCTTTGGCTTGTATAGTTTCCAATGTTCGAAAAAGCTAAAATCGGTACGAGGCGTTTTTCTTTGGGCTATGCGAGGCGTAAGCCTTAAGGCGGAGCGAGGCGGAAGCCTTGATTTAAAGACATAAAAGTCCCCAAAAAATTATGAAAAAATACTAATAAAATCATAAAATAATTCATCATTACAATTAAGGTCATAGAAGACATAAATAACCAACGTCATAGTAATGTATCATTACAAAACATCAAAACGACATAATATCATCAAGTACTTATATAGTGATCATCCATCACTATATAAGTAATGTATCATTTGTATCTAGCGGCTTGAATAATGGATCAAATTTTATAATGTATCATTTTTACCCATATAATGTATCATTTTTACCCATAATCTTAATTCACTGTAATAATAAAAGCAATTGTTATTGACAGTCTAAAAAATTCAACTGTAAACAATAACAATTAAACAGAAGCAATTGTTACGAATTGTTATTATAATTGTTATTATAGTATCTTATTCACAATTTGTTAGTGGAATAAATTATAAATCGTTAGGAATTACAATAACAATAAACACTAACAAAGTAACAATAACACCGTAAACAATAACAATTAAGCAGAACAATTAAAACAATTAAAACAATAATGTGAACTCGGACCCTCGATGAACTCAGTCGCTACAAGAAACTGAGAAAGAAGGAGACGACCCAGACGAACTCAGACCCTCGATCGACGCAAGAAGGAGACGACACAGAGGAAGAAACGAAAAAAAACAGAGACCAAATAGTCACAGTCGAGTGGCACGATGGTCGCGAAGAAGAAGAAGGAGAAGGAGAAGGAGTAGAAGAAGAAGCAGTAGAAGAAGAAGAAAGAGAAGGAAGATACCTGGGATTTCACGAGCAGTCGAGTCGCACGATGGTCGCGAGAAGAAGAAGCAGTCGATGGTCGCGAGAATGGACTTCGCCTCTTCGATAATGGTAAGTACAGCCCAATCTGATATTTAGGTCTTTTTTAAAGCCAAGTCGAGTCGCACGCCTCGCACGGCCTTGAGGCGCAACGCCTTGAGGCGTAAGCCTTGGCAGGAAAAGGCGCAAGGTTCTTCGATCCCAAACTAAGCGGCCGCCTCAACAATATTTTCTCCCGCCTCGCTACCTCCTCGAGCGCTATTTCGAACATTGATAGTTTCTACTATATAAATATAATAGTACTCCCAACAACAGAAAGTCGAACTGAATAAAAGGATTACTGAATACAGAGTAATTTTTTATAACATTTGTAGAGCCGGAAAAATAACAATTCCAGTTGACATAAGAACTGAAATCAATATTTACTCTCAAATTATTAGAATTTGCTACTTTTATCAAATTTAGCTACTATATAATCTATTAAACGCATGCATGACACAGTTTCATAATTATAACTCTCCACATTAGCACATCATTATAAGATAAGATTGATAAATTAAGTCAATAGATTATAACGAATGTAATATAGGGATGTTTACATACTATAAAGTTACAAATGTTATTATTATGGAAGTAAACTTTCTACAATAACAAAAGCAAAAGACTCAAAACTGAAATTCATAATATATAAATTCCTAAAATATGGAAATACCCTTGTCCTTGTTCAAATAAACATACAAAATTCATAAAAAAAATAAATAAATGACGCAGACTGAAAATTTGATGAATTGAATTACACTGCAATTCTACCTACGCCATGAATCCGCGTTAGTAGCAAACTAAAAATCATTAAACACGTGTATAGAATTACACAATTCATAATATACAAATTCCTGTGAAATGGACATGCGCTTATATTTCTTGTTCATGTTTATACATACAAAAACACTAATAAAGAAGAATAATGAGGAATATAAAGAGAATTAAAGAAGTGTAATGAGAATGAAAATGAGAATAGCAGCAATGAAGGAGTATTTAAGAGCAGCAACCAAAATAGCCAACGATATAAAGAACAATTGCCAAAGTACTTGCACACTTGCCCATGTAAGCAGACCTGTCAATCCAACGGCCACTATGTTATCTGGATCCGGGTCCAAAACCAAATCAACCCACCTGAAATTGAATCTGGGCCGTTGATTCCCTTTCCCTATATCTTCATCTTCATCCCCTCCATTTTTACTCTTAAACCCATTTTGTTCTCCTCCATTTTCTCCCTTTTCGGGTTCTGTTTTCAACCCCTTTTTGCCATTGATTCCTTCTTCTGCATATACCAAGAATTTTCTAGGGTTTCTTTGAGATTTGAGGGGTAAAGATGGGAAACTGAGATTGTGATGAGGATGAATATATGAAAGTGGATTGAAATTTGATTGATTTGGGGGTGAAATTTGAATTGTAATGGGAGGATTTGAGATTGTAGTGAACCCTAACATGTTTCTTATTTTCCTGAAAATGGGTAAACGAAGATTGGGAAAGGCTAAAAATTAGTAACTTTTAATCTCAACTGTCAATCTAACTAAGCTACAAATTAACGGCTCAAAATTTACCCTAATATTTTTTCTAATTATAAGAAATGATCGATCCTAAATACCCGTTAACAAGTCTATCTATTATATAAATAATAATATTAATAATAATTATTTCATATAATAAATTAGCTTATCTTTCTATTAGATGATTTTATTTGGTTTTAAATTCGAATACTAAAATAAACATAAATCTTTTTACTTAGGATTAAAAACACATTAGAGCATGCAATCAAGGGTTAAGATCAAATTTAATGAAATGTTATGGTCCACAATCAAGAATCATCCTCTAAAATATTTATAAAGTATAATGATCACATGAGTAAATATTGAAGAACTTATTAAAAATTCTAATATATAAAATAAGATTTCAAGGTACGTACGACAATTAATATAGACAATTGAGCGCTTTGTGGGCGTCAAGCGATAATTAACATGGTGTAATCTTGTTGGAAGTGCTCTTGTTGTAATAGTAATAGATTGATCTAGATTATCTAATTTTAACTATAGTCCGGATATTAAATTTACCCCTTATCCAACATACCTTACATATTTTTTTTTAACGATTTTGACCGATAGTTCGATCATCGTCATTCGCCTCGTCAGATATACGTTGTTCGGCTCGGTAAAAATTAAGACGATAGTTTTATATATAGCGACAGATCGAACAGTCACCCGATCTGTCGCTAAAGGGGGTAAGCTTAAGATTTTAACTATACCTCAACTACTTTTATAAAATTATTCCCGGCACAATCTTGGAAAAGAAAATTGTTCTTTTACATAAATGTTAAAATACAAAATATTTGTAGTAGAATTAAAGATGGTAAATAAGAACATATATGTCGAGAATAACAATAACAAGGAAACGCAACCTTATCCTTGTAGAAACAATTAATTATCACAATAAACCAAAAAGGAACAAAGAAAAAAAGAGAGAGAGGAATGCATGCATATTACAAGTAGCTAGGTTGGCTAAGAATTAAAAAAGGTCGCATCCAGTGTACAAGACGAACCATCATCGAGGGCTGTTGATAGAATACATACATGCATCATCTGACTCTCCAAGCTATATTAATTGTCCAGAGATATCCCAGAACGACTATTATATATATGGGTTAATTTAATTTATTGATATACTATAGAGGTCTGATGATTGTTCATTCTCACTCATGAAACTCACTTTCTCTTCCCTGTCATGCTTGCTGATAATTAACCGAAGGATATATGTTTAATAAACTTCCTTAGACCCACTTCATCTTTCATTATTGTAGCTAGGTCTATCTTCACCATTCAGATTAAGACACTACTTTTTTATAAGCTCTGTGCTATTGTTTGGAGTTGCTCCAGAGTCCCCTCCCTCATTGGCCGGCCACTCGATCGAGGCTCGAGAATTTGAAACAAATTAACGTACGTACGGTTCCCCTTCACAGACGTACGTGATGAAATATATATGTGGCGAACGAGATTTCTTTCTTAATTCTAATTGGATCTTCTCCATGCAAAGTGGCTTCAGCTTTCCGGTCAAGAGTTCTGCAAGAAATAACCAGGCCACTCCGAAACTATAGAGACATGATCACTAGCTCTTTTCTGTCAACTGTCTCGTATATGAAAATATATATTCGGGGTCTAAATACCCTAAAGTCCCTTGAACTAGCTAGGGTTGTGACTTGTGTTAATTTGATCCAATGGTACCAATCTTGAAGCAGCTCCGAAATCTGATATTTTTGCCGTGTAATTATCATCATCAAGTACTATATATAATTCCTGCCTTTTGTGCCGGAGATCAAGGCAAAATCATCGATCGCGCGCATCCAATGACAGTGAACTTGATTGCATCCGAGAAGGTGATATATGTAAGAGCTAGCGAGCTTACTAAATCGATCCATACCGGCCGGGTTTGATTGTATCAGCTTACCTGCTTCATTGTAACAGGTTGAGGCCATCCAGTTCTTGATACGAACTTGGGTATCTGATATATCTATAACCTCCAGGTTAGCGGTGTTTAAGAATGGTTTTGGGGGATTAATGAAAAAAGTGTTGCATGCAGTTGATATGATCAACGCCTATGCCAAAAGGGTAGGGGACGGTTAGGTAACCACATTGGCGTTGGCAGCCGGGCTTCGTGATGGTGGCAGCGTTGCTAATGGTGGTTGACACCGTACGTCAATGCCAAGTGAAGCCATGTGAGATGGCAGAAAAGAGAGGTGACAAGCATTAATTGTGGGTCGCATATATGTTTTGGGACAAGCTAGCATGCATGAAAAATGGATGTTACACTACCGAGTCTTTAACATATCAAGATATTAGTAATTAAGTTATCATCCAGCCAAAAGAATTTGTTGTGGTGGAGCATTTTCATTCCATCAAAAATTATTCTAATATCAACTTGTTAGATGTTGAAAATTTAAGCAATTCATAATTTATAATCCTTCTTGCCGGATTTGAGTTGGGATTTGTCTGTCAAACTGCCATGCACTACATACCCACTCAACAAGCTGACTTTTTCTTCTTTTCTTTTCTTTTTTTCAATTTGACATAACTTGATAGTGGTTAGAATGAAATTAACTGTTGATCAGTATGGACACGCAACTTATCATAAATAATTGATAGCTATATAGAATTTGCTATATATTTAATCAATTAAATTACTAACTTCATAGCTATCAGACCTCACCAACACCCGTATATCTCCTTATTAAAATGTAAAGGTCGAGTTGACTACATATTAAATTACTTGCTAGCAATTATTACTCACTTCATCCTATATTGTAAAACTTTATTTTAACTTTAGTGAGTTTATAAAATTTTAAAATTTAAATTAATGTCTACTCACTAAAGGTACAAAAACCACTGACTTTATGTAGTTTACAATATTTGCAAATATATAAATTAAAATTAATCAAATGAATTATATCTATTTTGAATTTAATAATTAAAACCACAAACTGACTTCAAAATTTGTCTTAAACTAACTTATAAAATGAAAATTAGTCCTATTTTGTTTAGTATAGTATTTTTTCAGCTTAATATTTTGTCATAATTCTAAATCCCACTCAATTCATGATCAACTAGGCTTTGATAGACTTCAATTGTCACCATATTATATTCACCATCTTTAAAATATATGAAGATGAATACCTCAATGGGTTTGGGATGAATAACTTAAAGAATAACATGCATTATCATACACCTATATAATAATATGAGTAATTTTGAATTAGTCTCGAGAGAAATAGGGAATAGCTTTAAACAGAAATATTTGAGTTAATCGAGAACCTTTAACTTGATGAATGGTCTTCAAAACCTCTTGTCAAACAAGAGGTTATAGCTTCAATTCTCCCCCTCAAATTAGCCAAAAAAATAATAATAATTTGAGTTGACTTTACTTAGTTTAATTCATATGGTCAAAATTCTTATATTTTAGAACCTGATACTCATTATGAATTAAAAAGATACAATTTGGAAAGAAAAAGGAGAAGAAAGTGAAATCTTTTTTAATTGGAAATTATATTTCCACATCATTTTTTCTATATTTCCACACATATTAGCTAATAAAAATTCAATACATTAGCTAATATGTGAGTCATACGTGTGAAAATATCAAAAAAAATATTGTGAAAATATCAGTTTCCTTTATAATCAGAAACTTTTCTATTTTCCTCGATCCTCTGCATTTTAAACACTCGACTACTCGAGAGCACAAATACATACAAAATCAAACTAGAGGAGTCAGCAATCAATATACTAGGGAAAGAAAATAATGAAACCCAATATTATACCAACTTATTTACAATATCCGATCTAGAACTTTGCCTAAGAGTGGGAACTGAAGTTATAAGCCGAAGGGGAAATTTTAGGCACAATCTTACAACATTCTTGGCAGAAGCTGATATGCTGGATTTATCTCTTTCAAGTTGAGTTTCAATGTTTTTACCAGTCTCCTCGATCTCTCGTTTCCTATCGTGTTGTGTCGAAATTGCTGCATGAAGTTTAATGGCTAGTTGCTAATGCGGTCACCAATATACCAAGTATAAGAAATGGTTGAGCACTGGCCTGAAATTAAAATATGCCGAGTGTTCACATGTGCTTTGTAGAAATTCATGTCAGCTAATTAGATCCAATTTATTTTCTAATGATAAAACCTTTGATATGGGATTCATTATACATGGTTGGTGTGATATAATATCTTATGGCTATCGCTTATCAGGGTTATTCGGTGTTGAAATAGGAACTAATCAGGCGCAATTATTGGTTCCATTAAAGAAGTATAATCCTTGCGGCAAAAGTAGTTCTCACATTCACCTGCTAACCGACTTAATAATGAAGTGCCACAATATTTGTGCAAGTAAAATTTTTGGAAGCATAATATTCAATATTACAGGGAATGAATGGGTACCTGGTACTTGACGTCATATTTAATTGGATCTTTAAGGAAATACTTGAACTGCAGTATATATATATATATATATATATATATATATATATATATATATATATATATATATATATCCAGTGTTAGAATACAAAAAGTTAAAAATGAAATATAAATATATTTCTGTATTAGATATCCCCTGGTCACACAATCTGGCAAAAGGATATCTAAAGACACGTTTTTGTTAATATGCCCGCATGTTAAACATATAACAATTTGTCAAAAGAAGTATAAATTAGTGATTTCAGCGTCTGTGCTAGTATAGACTTCAATCATGAGGGTGATTATAAACAATATGTACAGTGATATTCAGAAGATATATTCTTTACCTGAAAAAAGACTTGAGGAGCAATCAAACCAAGAAGTGCCAAGGCATAGTATGGTTTACCAGCACCTAATAGATAGCCTGCAAAATGGAACACATAATTGATCTGACATATTAAAACAACAAATAATGGTCTCTTACTAGTGTGCATATTGTCAGGCTGGTACTAAATTAAGAGAGAATAACGTTAACATTTGTTTGATCTTTAGAGAGCCATGGTAGCAGTAAAATGACTGCCCACCACAGCCTAGTGTCACGGCCTTAGATATCTCTAAATCCCACCGTACGGCCTTAGACAACGATCTCCCTAGAAAGTTTCTAAATAAGCCTTTCGCCAAGTAAACACTACAATAACTAGTAAGGAGTTTACTAAGGAACAAGAGAGCACTTTAAAGAAAGAATGTTTTATTACACAAGAAAGCTTTATACAGGAATGCTTGGAGAATGTTTTGTCTAGGAGACTAGGATAGGATCATCTAGGATAGGATTGGCTTGGCCAAATGGAGGTCACCCCCTATTTATAGCTATCCCACCTCCTCAATGGAAGATTCTAGATCCTATGATTACAATGGAGTACCTAAAAAGTTCTATGTACAAGCCTCTAGTTACTCAGATGTTCTATACTTCTTTACTACATTCTAGACCCTTCTAGTATAGTAAAGAATATACAAGAAAGGTATGGAACATTCTAGAGGTTCCTAAACTTATTCTAGAACCATTCAAGAATATTCTATTTATTACACTATCTTGAGTATTCTAGAATATTCCTAAAATACTCCTTGTTCTCTCCATTATTTTAGATTGTTCCACAACCATGTGGAACTAAGTAGAGCTTTGTACCATGTTGGATAATGTTCTAAAAATTTGTCCACAATTTTGCCCAAGTAAGCCTCCCATAGGCGTATGTGCGGCTTCCGCATGAAGTAACCTCTAGAACTTTCCGCGGAAAATGACATTTTCCCCACCTGATTTTGTGACGCCCTCGTCACGGGCTTCAGGATGACTTCGGTGTACGTCCACGGTCCCAATAAGTTTCTCGCTCGGTGTTAGCTTTGACCCTTTGATGAACTCAATTGCACCAAGCAACTTACTAGTGCATTCCCCCAATTCACATAAAACACGTCCATCCCAACACTCCCCGATATAATATTAGCGCCGAATTATGCTTCTCCAGGAAGCCCATTCAAAGGACGACTTTGTGATCATCCATGTTGATGACAGTGAAGTCGGCCTTTCCCGTTCATGCTCCCGTGCATAGTTCAACCCCTTTTACTACACCATGTGTTTGCTGCTCTTTGGAATTGACAGACTTCGCCCATCCTTTGTCCTTTGTTGGTTTGAGCCCCAATGCTCCGCCCACGTCAGGAATCAAAATGTTGTGTGTGGCTCCCGAGTCCACCAACACTTGCATAACTTTGCCCCCAACCTCCAGGTTGACATATCAAAGACCTTTCCTTCGTGACATCTTGCTCTTGTCGGATCCCGGCTTCTTAACCTTGACATCCCGCTCCACTCTCATCTTTGGCATCTGCAACGCTCCCTTAGGTAGGTAGCTTACCCACACCGTTCGACAATATTGTGCCAAACAAAGCCTTCCGCTGTGAGCAATCCCTTATGAAGTGGTTCCCACCACCACACCAATAACATCCAGAGAAGGATTTAACACCAACCTTTGCACGATCCTCTTTGGTGATTTTCACCCTTCATTGCCATGAAAGTCACCTCTCAGTCTCCTATCACCTGCCTGGTGAAGAGTGAACTCAACCTGCACTGAGTTAAGCAGATGAAGAGCTTACATTGTAACTTCCTCTTCAAGTTCCCCCTTTGTGATTAACACATTGAGGGCTTGGCGCTTTGGACACTTTCTCGCCCAATGAAGTGCATTACATATGAAGCAATTTTCTCGCGACTTCTTGTCAAAAGTTTGACCTCCCTTGTCTTGGTTGTGGGCGGCTCTAACCCCCATTTCCCTTGGGGTTAGTAGATGTTGTCCCCTTTTCTTCAACCTTATTCCCGTTGGTATGCCCGCCCTTTGGTTTAGAGAGTTCTCTGTCACTCGAACAATACTCCACCAAAGTTTCTACAACTGTTATGGAGGTAGACACATCCTTCACGCTATGGCGCTTAAGTTCTTGGGCAGCCCATGGCTTCAACCAGTCCATGAAGTTGAAGATGAGATCATCCTCAATCATATTTATAATTTGGAGCATGAGATTAGAGAACACCCTCACATACTTCCATCATGCCCAAGTTCCTTCATTCTGTTTCAGGCATCATGGCCAACATTTTTTAGATAGAACTTCTTGAGTTCTACCTTTAAGGGATCCCAAGTATTGACAGTGCATGTGACTTTCTCCATCTCAGCACACCAAACCATGGCAATATCGATAAAATAAAAAGTTGTGTTAACTTTTACGTTGTCTTCCAAGTTGAGCGTCGCGAAATATCTCTCCATGTGCCACAAGAAATTGCCAATCACGGTGGCGTTCCACTTGCCATCGTATGCCTTGGGTTTAGGAACGTCCTTGACCCATAGAGTCTCCCTCGCTTGGTGGTGTGGCGTGTCAACAACCCCATTCACCACAGCGTACTTGCAAAGAGCCTAAATCGCCTTGGTCTCTTCTATAGAGCCTTTATAGAATGCATCTCCCTTTGAATGCTCACCAAGGCTCCCAAGATCTTCGCTTGGAAGGCCATGCTTTCCTGTGTAGCGTCATGGGTGGCGGTCTTGAAGGCCTCGAGCAACTTGTCATGGTATCTCTCTATCTTAGTGTCAATCCCCTCAATAGAGTCTTCCTGTTTTGTTCTAACCTGTCAAGCTGCTCCTTGACATCCGCCATGGCAACCTCAAGCCTTGTCACCCGTACTTCCATGGTAGCCATAGCGTTCCTTGATTTGTTCGCTTTTGCACCTTTAGGTGAGTTAGACATCTCATCCCTACTTTTTCTTACTCTTCGTAACGTTCGACATGATGTTTATCAACGAACTCCTTCGTTAAACCTTGGCTCTGATACCAATTGTCACAACCTTGGATATCTCTAAGCTCCACCGTGCGGCCTTGGACAACGATCTTCCTAGAAAGTTTCTAAGTAAGCCTTTCGCCAAGTAAACACCATAAGAACTAGTAAGGAAGCTTACCAAGGAACAAGAAAGCACTTTAAAGAAAGAATGTTTTATTACACAAGAAAGCTTTATACAAAGATACTTGGAGAATGCTTTGTCTAGGATAGGATTGCATTGGCCAAACGGAGGTCACCTCCTATAGTCCTATTTATAGCCATCCCACCTCAATGAAAGATTATAGATCCTATAATTACAATGGAGTACCTAGAAAGTTCTACGTACAAGCTTCTAGTTATTCACATGTTCTACATTTCTCTATTACATTCTAGACCCTTCTAGTGTAGTAAAAAATATACAAGAAAAGTATGGAACATTCTAGAATATTCTATTTATTACACTATCTTGAGTATTCTAGACTATTCCTAAAATACTCCTTGTTCTCTCCATTATTCTACCTTGTTCCACAACCATGTGGAACTAAGTAGAGCTTTCTACCGTGCTAGAGAATGTTCTAGAGACTTGCCCACATCTTTCCCCAAGCAAGCCTATGGGAGCATGTGCGGCTTCCGGATAACCTTTAGAACTTTCCGCAGGACGTGACACTAGCCTCCCAAATTTTCTGTTCAATATAAATTTTGGGGAGACTTGGTCAGACTTTTGTATTTTACTTCTGATTTTCCACTCCTTGTTTCTTGTCAGTTAGACAGTTACCTTTGCTTAATTATTATGCTATGAAAATTTGAAATATCATCTAGTATTTTTTTTAATAAAAAGTACACGATGATCTAGCATTCTGGTGGAGCTCTAATCTGATGGACGAATTCGTAGGTAATCATTTGTTGTATGTAGAGCTTTGCATGTATAGTATCAGTGGTAACATACCTGCCACAGATAACTGAGTTATATCAATAGCACCAACGCATATCCATTTAGCAGTCTCAAAGCCAAAAGCTACGGGGAGTGACTGGTCAAACATCAACATAAGGAGGAATATATAACTAGATTCAGTTATATATGTATATGGTAAGGAATTTATAAAGACTATAGAAATCATAAAAGAGAATGAAAATGACCTGCAGTCCCATTGCTCTATCTCCTTCAACGCTTTTGAAGTCATTTACAATGGCAATACCCAGCTAAAACATGAAACAGAAAAAGCATAATGCTATGTTTGTGCCATATAAGATGTATATCTAAGATGCTTCTGCGAAAAACATACCCCAGCTATACTATACAATAGTGTGAGAACAATTATGTCAGGCGTAAGGGTCCCAAATAAAGCTTGACCAGCCCACCTATCATGGAGAAAGTGAAACAGAACATGTATTTGCACGTGAGTAAACTTCATGATATTAAAATCACAAAATGGAGACAAATAATTGCACCAGCAACATTTTTTTTGTATCACATGAAATTTCTTTCTAAGGCATAATCCATAGTTAAGCAGTGCATATCTCTATCTAAGACATATATTCAGTTGGAAAGTAAATATTTATAGCTACAAAATTTTTATAATATATAGACAAAGTTTGTACTTAATCAGTTAGTCAGGATACAAGACTCAGTGGTTGTGTGGAAAATAAATATAGATAACCTGAGTCTGATTCGTTAAACTTAGGAGGGAATGCAAAGGAAATTGTTAGATATTGCGTGAGGAAGGCAAGAATCCAAATCCAAGCTTATTCTTTCTGACCAAACTGATGTTATTAAATATTTATTTACACGAGTTAATCCATAAAGGTAGAAGATTGGTATCACACCACGGCAAACTGATATAACTTGCTCCTAATGCAAAATTGCCAATCCATCCATTCTGTTTGAGCTGCAAAAAACAAGACATTCATGAGACTTTATTAAAGAAAAATAATTTCAATTACATAATCAAGTATTTGATTATAATGAAGGACTAGTACGGATTACCTTTAAAGGTGGAGCAGAGTAGATGTAAGATATCAAGGATCCGCCCAAAGCAAGGTAAAACATTATAGGAAATTTATGCCCTGCCTGTGAAGGATGAGTATATTGAGGGATCGACATCAATCTTTAAATAACATGTGAGGAAAGGCCACCAATTTAAAAGACCTACCCACACATCCAATATTCCAGCCAACCCAAGTCCTCCTAAAAGCAGTACCCAGATTTGAGTAATAACCTAAGAACAGACGTGTTCTTGAATGAAAAAGTCGTAAAAAATGAAGACCGTGTTAATATGCATATGACACAATCAATTATATTACTAACCTCATTCTCAGAAATTACCCCTGACGGAATTGGACGATAAGGTTCATTAATAGCATCAATCTCTCTATCATACCAATCATTGAGCGTCTAGAGAGAAATGAAAATACATAAATTTATGGACTCTGGAGCAATCATTCAAGATGGAAAAAGCACAAACTTTATCGGTTGACAGAGATGCACCTGTGTATAGCCGGTTAGACACGGACCAGACATCATCATGCAAACAATTGATTTGGCAACATCCTCCAAATTCCAATGGAAATTTCCTGTAATGTAGATAGGGATTGATCAAAGGCTATTTCAAATATACAAATTTACAGAAGGAACACAGTTCCTTGAGATAATTTTACCAGGAACTCACCAACATGGCATCCAGAGGTGGTTCCTCACAAGTCACAAGGTTTTTAGAACTAAAAGCATCAAAGTGTATATGAACAACTAATAAGACGTTTATAGTCATATTCTTAAGTTTAATCATCCTTGAGTGAATGCAGACAGCAGAAGTGGGGAATAGAAGAATTGGCACTGATAATAGACCATAAACAGGGTACAAAGTAGATAACCATGGGCATTGACAACATATATGATTGAAACAATTATTGATATATGCTTCAAAAGAACTTGTAATATATTTTCTTTTTCTTAGGTAATTTAAAATTAACATTAAAAACAGAGAAGATGTCATGTTGGAAACTAATTCTGACTTTCAAATTACCAGAAGCAGCAGCCCCACATACCACTCCCCAAATCAGTGGAGGCCAAGTGACAGGCTTCATAAGTTGCACGCGAATTTTCCATATATCCTGCGGTAGACAAATAAAACAGTTGGCTATTTGAACATAAAATTTTATGGCAAATATATCTCTTCGTCCCCTTTTCCTCTCCTTTTTAATCGAATTATAGTTCCTCTCTTGAACAATCACATATAATGTGTTAATAAACTGGCCCAACTGTATATAGGAGAATGTGAAAGATCCAGATGACGAGCTTATAATAATGTGCACGAGGCGTAAAATAACTTTGACATTACATATAGCAGATCTCATCCCAACGACATTCCTTCTTAACATACTTGTATATTTATAGTTTTATGCTCTTGAATTGTTTCTCTTTTTCTTTTTTCAATAAGTAAGTTCTCAAATTGTCATTTATATGGGAAGCCTAGAGGTTTCTCCAGCTCCTGATAAAGTTACATAGTCCATATCATGTGTGCATTGACAACCTCCACTTCTAAAACTAGATTAAGATCTCTGGCTCTCCACGGATGATGCAGCCTTTGTCTGATCTCACGGAAATCTAAAATCTTCATTAAACAATAAATGAAGATAGTCATGCCAAATCCAACTGAGAGATTTCCAACTAAAGTCTTCTAGAAGTCATAGTTGACAACGTCAAAGATGTCAATATGTTGACTGGTTCACTGCCTAATAAGTTCTATTTATGTAATATATTTGTAGCATACCTGAAACTGTTAAATAACACAACCATTTCCAAGGCTCGTGTTGGAAACAGCTACAACTTAACTAAAAGAAAATTTTCCTATTTTATTAACATAATAGTAAATAATCAAATCTGCTTTAGACTATGCCAATGTATTCACCAGTAAATCACTAAGCTACTTTTGACCACAAAACAAGATTTACTACATCATAATTTACGAATATGTGCAAGATGACAGCCAAACTGAATCTCTCCTAATATTCTATTAGGAAAATTAAAAATAGCATACTACTGTTATATGATTTCATGATAACTTTCAAGTTTCAAGTCATTCCATAACTAAGTGCAGAAAAACCTAGTCCATTCAACGAAATAGACAGTATTTTAGACATAAGAAACAGACTGAAAGATTCAAAATTTTCAGCTCCTTTGACAATGATGCTTAAGAACAAGGATCTTCACTAATGTCCATCACTACACTTTGCACAAATGTATGTCCCCATAAACCAAGTTGGGAATTAATTCTCAATACTGGCCTTATCTTCAGGGATGATATTTAATTCTCTATTTTCCTTCCCTCTTTCTTTTTTTCTTTTTTCTTTTTTCTTTTATGTTTTTTTTGGATGATACCATCTCTCATATTCTAAGTTCCCACTATCACTACTACCCAATTTTCATAATGTCCACGTTATTGCAAATCAAAACACAGACCCAATCATTCAGGAACTCTAGACAAAACTCTCCCCAATTGACATACAATCTGCCATGCTTTCCATCTTGGCCTCAAATTTTCTTATATTTCCTAATACCTAGTCAATTAAGTAAATAGTAATTGAGATTGATATAATATTCACTATGAAAGCTATTCAAAACTCCCTGAAAATTAAATTCAACTTCCATTTTGATTTCCTGTATATGTATGTATATATACCCTACCATAAGCATTTACCAGATCCACTATCACTAGTCAGTCACTACACAAGAAAAAGGAAATAAAAACAAAAATAGTGGTCAATACCCACCTCAATTTACAATATCTTACAAAAAAAAGTAGACACGTTAATGACTAACCGTCTCTTGCTTGGCCCCTTTGATGCCAAGAATCTGGTTAAAGCTTGAACCACTCCCCGCTGGTGCCTTATCCGGTGCCTGAGCTTTAACTGCCACACAAATTCAAACCCAAATACCCCAGATAAATAAAACCCAACAAATAAATATCCTTTCAATCAATCTTAACCATGAATTCAGTATACCTTCATTTGCATCTGTCTCTGTTGCTCTAATTGTAAGTTGCCGACCTTACAAAAAAAAAAAAAAAAACAAGGCAATCATACATAAACATATATATACATATACACATATAAACTGGAGTAACATTTACAAATAATTTGTAGTATCAATGAGCAATGCAAGATTAATTGAAATAAAATTGATGAAATGTAAATTCTGAGTAGCTGAGCTTACGGGTAGAAGAGAGAGAAACAGTGGCAACAAGGCTAGGAGTTCGAAGTGGGTTGGTCTTGACATATGATAATCTGATAGATGAGACTGTGTTTAGTACGGCGGCCATTGATTCCAAGCTTTTTAGCAGGCAGACTTTTGTTTTCTTTTTGTGATAAAGTGATGTGAAAACACTAGTTAGTATTACTATTAAGGCACAAAAAATACTTGGAAATATTTCACAGCTTTTTTGTACTGTCTAATTTGTAGCGCATCTTTGTGTTTTGAGTAGACTATCTAAATTTTTCATAAAAACCAATCCAAAAGTTTAAATAAATACTCCCTCCCTATTTTTTAATATAAATCGTTTTAAAAAAATATTTTTGTTCTTTAATATAAATCGTTTGAGAATTTTAAGTAAATATTAATTGTTTAATTTTTAATATTACCCTAAATATTAAATATAACTTTAGTTCTCTTACTATTTTCTGTCCAATAAATAACAATCTCTCCTTCAAATCTGAGGTAATATGTATAATTGATATTATAGTTAATGGTATACAATTATTTCCTTAATATCTGCATGTGTAACTCTAAACTATTACAACTGAGACAGAGTAATTATTTAAAAAAACTTAAAAATTATATTTTAGAATCAATCCAAACATGTACATAGAAAATGACAATGTTTAAAAATGCAATACTTTTTGTCCAAAAGTGGAGGTTATTGTTTGAATATTTTTTCATTTATTTATATGTTTTAATTTGAAATTCTAAGCTATAATATTGACATATTTATAAATAAAAATTATGGAAAATAATTTATAGGTCAATGTTTATTATCGACATAAATTTATTGTCATATGTAATAATACTCCTTTTTTTTTATATTATAAAAGTTCTATGACGCAAGTACACAATTTTATAATTTAGCATATTGTTGCGAATAAAATAAAACCCATAAATATTACTTGGTAATTACATGTCTTAAAAAATAATTTAAGACATATCTTTTGTTAATATAAATGTATTTTTATAAAGTAAAATTTTAATTTGTATGCCTTTTCATTTTTTTTCCCTGCCAAATTGACTTTTGTTTCTAATTTTACAAAACAAAATGATTTGATGTGTATAAACATCAACTTTGTTTGGGCTTAAACCAACACTGGGCCAACTGATATACTTATTACTCGGCCGAAGCTTTTATGATGTTATGTAACTGGAGTACCCAAATTGAGCCTGTGGGCTATGGTTTTGCATTTAGGTTCGGGTCAATGTTCTCTTCAGCTTACTTTTTTGATAATTTTCTGAAAAACCTAGACAAGGTTTTTCTTCAAAATATATTTTAAGTGAAACAAACGGAGCCTTAAACTAGTACTCCCTCTGTCATTTTTTAAATGTGGTTTTAGAGAAGTGTTTTTGTCTCTTAATATTGTCGTTTGAGAATTTAAATTAATTATTAATTGTTTAATTTTCAATATTACCTAAAGTATTAAATATAATTTTTGTTCTCTCACTATTTTCTACCTACTAAATAACGGGAGTGGTTAGCATAAAGTTAATTTGGTCAATTGACTAATAAAATGTTGACACGCGGGTAGAAAGTGATCTCTCTTTGTGTGTCAGTACTGTATTAGTCAATTAACCAACTTAACATAAAGTTAACTTCATGGTAATCGGATCCCTAAATAACACCCTTTTTTCAATACAAGTATAATATAGATGATTAATATTATATAATTATTATTTTTTAATATTTATGCAAAACTCTAAACAACATATATTAAGCGACGACCGAGTAAATTTAGACATTGAATTAAAAAACACACATCCACTAACAAGAAAACTTTAGAGAAAGGCTAATGGATCTTGACATTATTTTACATGAACTAAAAATATTATATATGATTTTATTTTTTATTCTACTCATTATGCATTTATTAGGAAGTCATACCTGTTTTTGTTTCTCTTTATGAAGTGTTAAAATAAACCCCAACTTTAAGAAGAATTTTATTGATTTTAAATATAAAATAATTAATTTTGGCTGGAGATTGCCACGAGCATAAAAAAATTGAACTATTTTTATATATGTATAGCATGAAGTTAACTTTGGTCAATTGACCAATAAAATGTCGACACATAAGTCACGAGTGATCTCTTTACGTGTCAGCACCAAGTTATCAAAGTTAACTTCATAGTAACCAGATTCGGATCAATTTTGAAGACTGAGGGAGAATCATCCTCTGACAAAAACATTACGCATCAAGTGCAGCATGGGTGATTTGCAAGGTTCAAATTCGCATGTAGATTCGTATGTGAATGTCTACCTACCCATTTGAATTTGCCGAGGGAAAAAAAAGGAAATTCCGTATTAATTTTAGATAATCCAATTATAAACAACAAAATTAAGGAAAATTTTATTGTAGTTGACACGTTTTATTTATTACACCATTAAATTTTTAAAAATTCAAATTATCTTATTTAACTAATTAAAATTTTGAAATTATATTATTCTGTTAATAAGATTGAACATCCGTCAAAATGGTTCAAATTCTTTCACGAAAACTAAGAAAACCCATTATAGTAGACACTTTTTATTTGAAGAAGGCGGTGGCAAAGGTAAGACAACGGTGGAGGCTCCATGTGGAGGTGTTGAAGCTTTTAATGATGGTGTTGGGTGCATTGCTAGCTGATTCACTTCTTCTCAACTTTTTTTTTTATCTGAGCTATGTGGGTTGATATTGCAGCAGGGTTGGTGCTAGTAATTAGGTAAATAAAAGTTGTTTTGGGGTGTTGGGGGCTGATAATTGGCTATGTTTTGGTAAATAGAATTGGGGTTTCGATAGAGGCGATTAGGGTTGTAGAAGTTGTGATTGCAAAAGGTAAACGAAGAAGAATCGAGAAGATAAAATTTGTAAAATGGAGAAGAAAACACACCTATTATAGTAGTTAGGGTTCTAAACCCCTCCTCTGATTTATTTATAAAAATGGTGGTGTATATTACGTTCAAATTTTATAAAATCTATCAAATTAATGATATAATTTGAACAAATTAAATATCAAGAAAAAGAATCAAATTTGAATATATTTAATTTTGCCAAATAACATCATTAATTTTATCAATTTGATAAATTTAAAGCAGAAATCTATGGGGTAATTCTGGTTGGATTGTAAACTTGAAGCACAAATCTAGTCACGTGTGAAAAAATCTTAGTCAATTTGACGCCCATCCAATCTTATTAACAGAATGATATAATTTAAAATTTTTAATTAGTTCAATGTGGTAATTTCAATTTTTAAAAGTTTAATAGTGTAATAAGTAAAATGTGCCAACTATAATGAGGTTTCCTTAGTTTTGTCTGAAAGATTCTGAGCCAATTTGACGAATGTCAAATTTTATTAACAGAATGGTGAAATTTCAAAATTTTAATTAGTTCAATGAAGTAATTTAAATTTTTAAAAGTTTAATAGTGTAATAAGTAAAATGTGCCAATTACAATGAGATTTTTCTTAGTTTTCCCAATTATAAACCATCTAAAAGACAGTATTAATTAAGATAATTATTGTTTTTAAAAGTTAAATGAGTTGCGTAAATTTTGAATTTAAACATATTTCAAATTGACTTTAAAATGTTAGAATTGATCTTATACTTCAGCCGGGGTTAGAATCTAAATTTTGAATTTTGGACGGATGAAAAAAAGAACGTAAGGCTTAAATTACGATAGAAAGAAATAATTTTTTTATATATTTTTATTTTTTGTTGTTTGAGTTTATAAAGGAAAAAAAATACTTTGCTTATTTTTTAAATGTCGTAATCTATTAGGATAATTTGTTGTTGTCTTTGTTGAACATTTTTTCATGAATAAGATTTGAACCCTCCCTCGATCTCTATACCTATTTCAAGGGAAATGAGTCGTACCAATGAACCAAATGACAATTGGGGGGTGGGTGGGGGGAGTTGAAAAGGAAGAATATAAGCATATTTGTTTGGACATGTTAATCCCATGCAGAGCCGAGATGCTCCACTCATCAATTCACGTATGCATGCTAACATTCCGTTTTTGGTAATATGATCAGAATTATGCCATCAAGGGAATTCGATTCCTGATTCTAAAAGATATGATGCTCTTAATTGTTCCGGATTTTATACCAATTTAGATGATGTCAAGACCATTTGGCAACTAATCCTTCCTTGATAATCACCATGCATGATATTTGGGATGCGAAACCTTTAAACCATATATTATCCGAATTTAAACAAACTAGATAGGAACATTCATGTAGAGGGGGGCGGATTCAGGATTCAGATTTATTAATTTTTTTGGGGTTGAAAATTAAAGTGAATGATTGAAACTTAGTGAACTAGAGGCAAGGTTAATTGCGAGTTTTTGAAGGACCAAAAGCTTGACAACAAAAAAAACGAAGTTTTCATAATCTTTATTAAGGCAGACGTATAAAAAAAAAAAAAAAACTTTTCCTGAACAAAAGAGTATCAATACGAAAGAATATCAAATATAATAACTGACTATTTCAATATTTTCAAAGCATCATTTAAATATCACATTATCACTAAGTCAAAAAAGTAATTACCAAATAGGGCCTCCTTTATTAAGAGTCTAACACTACTCTCAAACAATTAAAAAAACCCAAAAAATTGAATCTGATGATGAACCTCCAGGTACATAATAATTAAATTATTTTGTACAAATTATATGCTTTAAATATGTAGAATATTACAATAATCAGTATATGTAGAATATTACAGATTGATTATTTGTTTTAATATTTAAGTAATAAAAGGAAGAGAATATTTAAGGGTACTAAAATTTTTGGGTACTAAAGTTCTGAGCACCTTTGGGCTTTAGTAGCGTAAAAATCTTGATTTAGAGAATGAAAGTTTGAATACATTATACACCGTGTGTTTAGTTCTTTTTAGTAATAATAGTTTAAATTTTTTTTACCCTCTATAAGTTTAACTTATTCATAAATCTGCCCACTTAAAAATATCTCAAGAATTAATATTATCACAAGTCCCAAGAATTGTCTCATAGCCCCTGGGGTCACCCCGAGGAGACGGACATAATCGCCTGGCGAAACTCGACTTATATTACCGCCTTTCTAATGAAAAAAAAAAGAAAAAAGCTAAAGTACGAGGAAGAAGAGCTAGAGCTCAAGCTCAACGCTCTCGCGAGAGATAACATTTATAGTAACTACTTTTTAAGACCTCACACCAGATTTCCTCTTCCCTTCTAAAAGGTGTCCCCTTTGTGTCCCCTCACTTAAATTTTGACACATGTCCTTTTATTTAATTTTAAAATTAATTAGTGTTAAGTAAAAAATTAAGTGTCAAAATTTAATTAAAAGGACACAAAGAGACAAAAAATTTAGAGACAGAAGATCTGCTCTAGTCCTTATTATACTTATTGATCAACTTTTTTCATGCCATTATGATAACAATCATAATCTGATTATATGTGTAGACTTAAGCCAGATTTATGCAGCGACCAGTTAAGTGGCAGTTAGGCCAATAAATTAATTAGCAGGTAGCATTTAATTATCAACAAGATCTATCATGAATATTGTAGTGGACCAAACTGAATTAATTATAAAGAGAAAACAACCATATATTCACGTACTGTCCCATTCCCATTCAAGCTTCACAAAAGTCGGGACCAAAAATATAAAAAATGTAAATAAAAAAGGGTATAATCTATTATTAATTAAAGGTTTTTCTTTTTTTTTAATAATATAGAATATCAAGTCTGCAGTTCGACTAATTTTCTTATCCCGGGTTAGGCTTTTCATACGGACTTGCGTCTGCGTCCCTCATGACCATTTTATTAGCTTGACAAATTGAAATCGGTGGTATTCGAACTCAAGATGTTCGAGTCGTAGACTCGTTCCAAAATCTCATTTGAAATCACTGCGCCAACGACTAGGATTTACTTTGGATCACCATTTGTATATAAATAAAACAAGTGTCATTTTTGAGGTACTACATATACAGGTAGGTAGGTATAAGCTTGTCGCCTTCTCAATATAAAAATGTATTGGTGAAATGGAAAACACATCACCATCCTTGTTCTGTTGTTTATCTGAGGCTAATAAAAGTAATTTGATTCCACTTTTTTTTTTTTGTTTAGATCTGGCTTTAGTACGCTTTAATTGTATTATACTCTTTCGTCCTATAACTAGAGTAAAAAAAAAAAATAGTATGTAATAACAAAAAATAGTATATAATTATTAAAGAAAATAATTATATTATAAAAATAAATCTTTTATCAATAAATTTTTTTTTTTTTTTTAATTTTATGACACATTTATAATTACTAAATATAAATTATTTCAAAACAAATTAAAAAGTAAAAACATAAAATTATACGGGTAAGAAAACTAGTATATAATAATTGGTGTTGTTAGCATCGTTGTCCTATTTGCATCATTAGACTATATTTGTTGCGTTTGGATTGGAGTAAATGAATATGAGAATTGAATTACTCATTCAAATGAAATAAAAAAAAATTATGTTTTGTTGCGATTAAAATAAAAAAAAAAATTGTGTTTAATTGGTTCTTTGAGGGAGAGAGAACATATAAAATAACTCATTACAATTAAATTGAAATGAATCATTTTATTTTTTATTCAATTACTTCAATTCAAACGTAAATTAAGTAAAGACATATAATGAAGAGATTAAGTAACTATCGAGTACCTTTTAATTATAAGGTAACTTTAATTAAAGTTCCATTTGTTTAAGGAAAACATTAAAAAAGTTGGCAGTACACTTTTTGTTTTGAATCTTGATTATTCTCAGCCATAAAAGCCTACTACAAAATTCCTTTAACATGTGTTGATCTTATCAGAGCACATATACATATATAGATGGATAGATGGATATGTATTCTTATTTATTTTGGCATCTATGTGGATAACGAAAAGGACTTCACACCACACTCCTAATTCCACGACCTCCATCCCCAGCCTATGTGTGTGGCCCCTAGTCAGCCTGCCCCACAAATGATGCATGGACATTCAGTGGCGGAATCATAACAAAATTTGAGGGGTCAAATTTTGAAGACGATTATCGGAGATCCAGAACAGCGACGTGTAGATTGCAGCGGTGAGGGAACGGAGTTAAGGTCTTTGGGTTTGATTTTGACCCAGATTGAAAAAATAAAAAAGATATTATTATGGTACGTCAATCATGCAACTGCAGAATTGTCATACCAATCTGTATGAAAAAGACGCCTTCGACAAGAACACTAATAATCAAATCCAACTGGTTGATTGCAACATATATGGAAACAATGACCTCAATTTTCTTAAAGTAAGGTCTCAATTCTCAAAGCACCTACCATTAGTATTTTCTTTCTAGAGTATTATTTAGTTAAAAGAATAACCATCATGGTGTTGGGCTTGACAGATGTCTCTGTTTTTTGTCTTAGTCTTAATTCAGAAACAGATCAATCCAAGAAAAGAAAAAGGAGTCAAGATCACTATTTGCTTCGGAATCACTCTCAATTTCTTCACCAGCGATGACAGAAAGACTTTGAATTTGTCGATCCCAAATTTCCGACTTTTTTCTCGTCTCACTTTGAAAGTCAAAAAAAGAGGAGATAAAGCAAGACTGGCGAGGAAAGCAGTGGTACGCTGACAAAGAAGATTCATCCTATAGGTCATATGCCCCCCTCGACCCCTTGGTTTCGCCTCTGTGGACATTTAAATATAGAGAATTGTTAAATTTATGATACTTTTTGTTATTTTCACAATAAAAATATCGCTTTAGATATATAGCAATGGTGAAAATTGTCGTTATAGAATCTATAGCGATATTTTTGTTGTGAAAATAATATTTTCTGTTGTGAATTTAATAATTTTTTTAAATATAAAGATTTTAACTCATGACGCCTAAAATAGTGATACATCACCCATTCGAAGTCGTCCGATATCACTCTATAAAATCAAATACAAACTTCATTTATATAATTGTTGAATCGTCGCAGCAGAAGACGACAACAGATAAGTTGTGAGTTTAATACAAAATCTATGTAACTCTCATGGTGCGCCGATTACAACACCTTACAAAGGTATTTTTACATAAAAGACAAATAATAAGCTGTTTTAGAAATTAAAATCTTTGGGAAATGCTCGAGGAAATCTTCGTACATAGGAGGCCATTGAATCTAAGTTATGATAGATATCGTATGTCTGGAGAATTATCCCTGGTCAACCTAATAAATTTCAAAAGAAAAACGAGAAGATTACTATTATCATCTTCTTTCCGATGGTGAGTCTTCTTGACATATAACTATCTCCAGGTGTCTCCAAGTGAAAATTATATTTCAAATAAACTCCAAGATCATATAGGTAGTCTTTCGTAGATATCTTCAACAAATGAATGTGCACAACCCCGTTTTATGATAACACGAGGTTGTATGTCATTAGACATCTTGTATGATAGTGGCAAAACACCTTCCAAAGTTGGGTTCACCTCACCCTATTCGGTTTACCAAAATTAAATATCAAATGACGTATAAAATCGACACACTTATCTAAAGTTCTCAATAAAATTATTTCCATACTATTTAGGGAGAACCTCAAGCGCCTATAGAATTCACCGATTCTATTCCCCGTTATCCCCATTCGATTTCGGTAACACTCTATTACACGAAAGGAATTGTGAAAAAAATTTAAGCATAACTAGCCCAATAAAGAATATCATGACTAAAGATAATTAGATTATCAATAGCCTTCGTCAATAATAAATCAGAGATTTAGAACATATGGTAGATGATATAACTTTTCAACCATAGTTGCAGCGGAACGAGCAATCCATTAAAAGAGTCAAATAGACCATCAAGTCTATTATCTTTCCATGTTAAAAGTCCACCAATAATATTTTATCCTCAGTAACATCAATCAACAATTCGCCCACAATCATATGAATAACTCATAATCATAATTGTGATTCGAATTCTTTTCGCACCTGGAGACGAAGATAATTTTTATCACCTATCTTCACCGAAACATCAAAAATCATGGTTATACCAAATCACAATTCCCGCTTCATAATCATACTTAATAAATTCATCTTGACTACTACCAAAGATATACAATCAGATAACTAATAACCAATCGCATGACTCCCAAAATAGGTATACACGACCCATTCTGAGTTGCCAGATATCACACTATAAAAATCAAATACAAACTTCATATGACCACAGTTAAGCTGTGAGTTTTAATACAATATTATCTCATAGACAATATCCAAACTCAAATTGTTACAATGCCATATAAAATACAGCAGCAAAAATTTTAAGACCCCAAAGAAGAACAAGAAGATTACTATCATATTCATTCTAATGAGGTGCACTTTTGACGCTTTCAAAGTCGGGTTCTCATCACCCTATTGTTGTTCGCCAAAATCAATTATTAAGTGACGATAAAAATCGACACACGATCTTAGGTCATCAATACAATTATCTCATTGCATGTCATGCCGTTTTATAATGTATTGAGAAACTTCGACGATCTCGGACCATCACACTATTTTCTCGTTATCACCGCTCAACCCAAATTTACACTCTTATTACACGAAAGAAATGTGAAAAAAAGGGTGAGCAACAAATCCGATCAAAAGAATATCATGACTAAAGATAATTAAATTATCAATAGCTTTCATCAATAATAAATCAAAGATTTAGAACATATGGTAGATGATAAAACTTTTCAACCATAAATGCGGTGAACGAAGCAATCCATTAGAAGAGTCAAATAGACCATTAGATCTATTATCTTCTCTATGTTAAAAGTCCACCGATAATGTTTTATCCCTGTAACATCAATCAACAATTCTTGTCCACAATCATATGAATAACTCATAATCATAATCGTGGTTCTAAATTCTCTTCGCACCTGTGATCTAAGATAATTTTCATCACCTATCTTTACCTGAAACATCAAAAATCATGGTTATACCAAATCACAATCCCTGCTCATAATCATACTAATAAATTCAATTTTGCACTACGACCAAAGATATTCATTAACAATTCATCTTTGCACCATGTGCCAAAGACATACAAATCAGATTTTAAGAGTCAAGTAGAAGCGTGATATCTACTATCTTCTACGAATTTAAAAGTTTATTATCAATCTTTTATCATTGAGATTCAATTTTAATATGTAAGACCAGAAAATTTTTTAAATAAAAAGGAATTTCCTTTATTTATTATTTTGAAATAGTAAGGGTTAATTTGATTAATGTGGATAGTTAAGGGTTAAATATGCAAATATTTCAAAATAAGCAGTGGTTATAAAATATTCATTGTTGTCGGGGAATATTCGTTTGGTCGTGGAATATTAAATGCGATTCGGGAATATTAAATGCATTTACAAGCAAAATATGTGTGGGCCCCATAACTAAAAAGCGATTGGATGAAGAAAACGACAAATATAAGTTGTTTTTAAATAACACAGAAGTAGTTATTCCATTATCTTGTTGGAATACCTTATTGGTTAAAACACACTAATCTGGCGTTGTTGAACAAGAAGACACCAGATTGCACCAATTATTGATTCTTACGTAAGAAGGCACTACTCAATAATGGTTACATGATGAATTATCGCTCAAAGATTTTATTGAGTTAATAATTCTTTGCGTTGATATTTTATATTCTTTGTTGCTTCAATAATTGTCATTACACAAGATCTTTCATTATCGAAGCAATAATTCATATTATCCGAATAATATTATTAGATAACATTATTGGCAATGTCTAGAAAGTTACGCTACAAGGAGAGGTTTGGTCACCTAATTGCGCTACCAAGAAGAAGAAATTCTTATCGGAAAGCCCCTCTTTCCTGAAGGCGCTCGGTTGTCAATATTGTGATTCGTAATATTATTTGTGAATAATTAATTATTGATTTATATGATGAGGAAAATATTGATTTTATGTGGATATAGATGGAGAAAATTTTTAAAATGACAATTGTTGAAAATTAATATTTTATCTTTTTACGATAAAATAATTCATTTAAATATATTATTTTAATAATATATTAACGGTGATATTTTACAACGAATGTGGGATATATGAGTATACGAGGAGGAAGAGTATTTTTGTTGCAATAAATGTTTAAAACATGTTAAACATGTTGGTGGACCCCATTTATTGACTGAAATTTGATTATAGCCTGTAAAATTGCCCGTTTGTGGATTTCGGTCAATTTCTGATTGGAATTTGGAAAAACTTTCTTCTGCAAAGTTGTAGAGAATTGAATTTCCTATAAAAACTCGCGAGATTCGAATTTTCTGATGAAAGGGCTATTTATTATGAATTATTAAAGTTCCGAAGCTCCGAAATAATTGATTTTTGGAAGTTTAAAATATTTAAAATTAGAAAAACGATTTTTCTTATTTTTTTCTAGAAGGTGGCATGTGTTTGATGGCTGAAATCAGATTCTAGACATGTGTAGAAAATAATATAATTATATTATTAATTTATTAAATTTTTCGCTTTGGTGTTTCTAAGCAATTTCCTATAAATAGGGTGCTTAGGTTAGAATTGAAAATCACATTAAAATCAAGTTTTCTCTCTATATTATCGGTTTATTCTTGTGAGTATTTTGAGTATACTTTGAGTATTGCTATACTGATGCAAGTCCAAGTCATAGCTTTTATATCCTGTTTTAAAATTGAAATCTTGATCTTTCGAGGTAAGGGATATTATTTTTTCAGAATGATATTATTTCTTCAATATCATTATACTAAAATGTTGATCTCAAGTTTTTATCAAATTTGGAACTTTTTTGTAAGACCCAAATTTTTTAAATAAAAAGGAATTTCCTTTATTTATTATTTTGAAATAGTAAGGGTTGATTTGATTAATGTGGATAGTTAAGGGTTAAATACGCAAATATTTCAAAATAAGCAAGTGGTTATAAAATATTCATTGTTGTCGGGGAATATTCGTTTGGTCGTGGAATATTAAGATCGCTTGTCGGGAATATTCGCATTTACTGCCAAATAGACATGTGTGGGCCCCATAACGGAAAGCGATTGGATGAGGAAAACGACAAATATATATAAGTTGGTTAAAAATAACGGCGTAATTGTTACCGTTAAGACTGTTGGAATACCCGGTGGTTAAAATACGAGAATACGCGTGGTCGCAAGAAGAGCATTACCAGATTGCATAAAGATTGTTGAATTATTGATCCTTACGTAAGATGGCACTACTCAATAATTTTCACATGAGTTATCGTTCAATATTTTATTTTATTGATTCAATAATTCTTTGCGTTGATATTTTATATTATTGTTGTTCAATAATTGTCATCGCATGACAAGATTTCCCATTATCGGATCAATAATTCATATTATTTGAATAATATTATTAGATAACATTATTGGCAATGTCTAGAAAGTTACATCTAAGGAGAGGTTTGGTCACCTAATCAAGCGGCCAAGTAAGGAGAGATCCTTATGGAAAGCCCCTCTTTCCTGGGAACACTTTGGTCATTATAAATGTGATTACGTAATATTATTTGTGAATAATTAATTATTGATTCATATGATAAGGAAATATTTATTTTATATGAATATAAATGATGGATTTATTTATGTGGTTATTAATGAAGGAATTAATGTTGAGGTGTTTTATCAAGATTTTATCGGATTGGAGGTGTTAAAAATCAAATCGGGGGTTTGAGATATATTGCGGGGTTATAATTTTTAATCCGACCGTTGGATTGTGGTAATTTTTGGGTATGTTATACATACATAAGTTGAGTATATGTCCACAAATTTTGAACCGTTAAAATGCACGAATGATTTGTTGTGAATTTTAAGAGGTGTCGGATTCGGAAATTAGGTTTATAATTGATTTTGGTGGAAAATTCTAGAATTGAGTGGGCCCCACTTGTGGTTGGTGAAGAAATGTGCTGAATTTTATTTCAAATGTGGTGGGTGGCAATAGTAGTGTAAAGCCATCGTGTAGCAGTCAAGTCTCGCTTTTACGGCTAACATTTTCCTATAAATAGAGGGCTAAGTTAGAATTGAAAATCACACCGTAAACAAAGTTTTCTCTTTCTCTCTCTATATTATCGAGCGTATTTTGTGAGTATTTAGATACTTTGAGAGTTTGTTTCAAGACAAGTTTCATTCAAATCATCACTCCGACCTTTCCTTCCGGAAGTAATCGATTCTTTGAGGTAAGGGATATTATTTTTTTTCAGAATGATATTAATTCTTCAATATCATTATCTTTGAAATATTGGTTGGTACTTTTATCAAATTTGGAACTTTTTCATATGGGGTTACTTATTCATGAGTTCTTATTCACGAGTTACTATTCATGAGTTCTTATTCACGAGTTACTTATTCACGAGTACTATTCATGTAAGCGTGAAGATGTTTTTTTTGTGGAATTTCTATCTTTGGGTGTTTGAGTTACTTATTCACGTATACCAAGACTATTCACGATATCTAAGACTATTCAATCAGAAAAATGAAAATTTTTCTTTTCGTCTCAAAATATCTATTCGGATACTAGCTTTGATTGTATCCATGTTTTGATCATTCTTGAATTTTACACCACTATGATTATTTTTGAGGTATTGTTGGATATGGATAAAACAAAGTACTAATCCTTAATCTTTAATCCTTGTCATTTTGTTTCACTTTGGATTCGTTCTTTAAAATATTTTTCATCATCCTCGGTCTTAAATGATGATATTATTGAATATCTTTGGCCCGTAGAGCAAAAGATGAATGATTTCGATGAATATCTTTGGCCTTTTAGTGCAAAGATGAGCAGTGTTGAGATGAACATGACCGATTGATGAATATCTTTGGCCCGTAGTGCAAAGATGAATATTTGATTTGAGATGAATATTGATTGATGTTACAGAGGATAAAATATTGATGATGGATCGTTAAATTCATAGATTATAGTAGATTTCATTCTCTACGTAACTCTTCTATGAATTATTATTTCCGCGAATATTGATCGAAACTTGTTGCTCATTCTATTCTATCGATTTTTCCTCGTTGAAGACTAACGATAATTTGTTGTATATTATCTTAGTCATAATATTCTTTATTGGGCTAGTTGAGCTCACCCTTTTCCTTGTTGTTCCATTTTTCTTCTCGTGAGACGAAAATGTAGCGAAAATACTTAGTCGGTATGGAATGAAGGTTCTAGAGAGAGTTGTTTAGTAGTCCTCACCATTTTTATAAAATATTGTATCAATAAATGTGATGAGGATTTATTTGAGTATAGATATTATCTAGAAGATAATATTTGTATTTAAACTCACAAGATATATTGTCGTATTTCACACGACATTTTATTATTGAAGTTGTAGTTTGCTTTTGTACCATGTATTTGGCTAATTCGGAATGGGTGTTGTGTATACCTATTTTGGGGCGTCACATTTTCATGTCGGGGTTACTATTCATGAGTTACTATTCACGATATCTCGCCTTTATTCACGATACCAAGACTATTCACGATATCTGGCTTTATTCATTAAAAATAAAATTTCTTCTTTTCGTCAAAATATCTATTCGGATACTAACTCGATTGTATCCATGTTTTGATCATTCTTGAATTTTACACCACTATGATTATTTTTGAGGTATTTTTGGGCGTGGATAAAACCAAGTACTTTAATCCTTAATCCTTAATCCTTGTCATTTTGTTTCACCGGATTCGCTTCTTAAAAAATATTTTCATCATCCTCGGTCTTAAATGATGATATTATTGAATATCTTTGGCACAGTAGTGCAAAGATGAATGATTTCAAGAATATCTTTGGCTCAGTAGGCAAAGATGAACATGTGTTTAAATGAACATGACGGTAATGAATATATTTGGCCAGTAGTGCAAAGATGAATATTTGATTCAGATGCATATTGATTGATGTTACAGGATAAAATATTGATGATGGATCGTTAAATTCATAGATTATAGTAGATTTCATTCTCTACGAACTCTTCTATGAATTATTATTTCCGCGAATATTGATCCGAAACTTGTTGCCTATGTATGTATTCATCGATTTTTTCTCGTTGAAGACTAACGATAATTTGTTGTATATTATCTTAGTCATAATATTCTTTCTTGGGCTAGTTGAGCTCACCCTTTTCCTTGTTGTTCCATTTTTCTTCTCGGAGAGGCGAGAATGTAGCAGTACTTAGTCGGGGTATGGAATGAAGGTTCTAGAGAGAGTTGTTTAGTAGTCCTCACCATTTTTGTAAAATAATGAATCAATAATTATGATGGGGATTTATTTGCGTGTGGATATTGTCTAGAAGACAATATTATATTTAAACTCATTAAGATATATTGTCGTATTTCACACCGACATTTGTATTATTGAAGTTGTAGTTTGCTTCTTGTACCATGTATTTGGCGACTCAGAATGGGTGTTGTGTATACCTATTTTGGGGGCGTCACATAATAAATAATCCACATCATCAAATCACCCCTGCACTACGGCCAAGGGTATTCGTTAATATCACATCCATGAATTATTCATGCACTACGGCCAAGGATATTCATTATTATCACATCCATGAATTAATTTTTCATTGCTGAGACTCAGCTTAATAATTAATCCACATCATCAATTCATCCCTGCACTATAGGCCACGAATATTCTTTTAGTATCACGAGCACGAATTATCCATGCACTACGGGCCAAAGATAAATCGTGTTTTCATCAACGATCTGATCGATCACGCCATAAAACAATTCATCTTTGCGCACTTGGTAGAAGAGAATCCATAGCCATAATCATACTAAAAACTCGCCCATCAATGCACTACGGGCCAACGAGGACTTTTTTTCACAACATTTATAACATTACGGTCATGATTATACCGAATAATCCCTGGTCATAATCATACCAAGTCCATCTATGCACTACAGGCCACAGATGACTTTCAACTTAATATAAGCATGAGAATGATGACAATATTATAAGTATTACTCAAACGAAATCAAGGATAAATATTAAAGACTTTAAATTTATCCAAATATTATCAATCACTTAATAAAATCATAATCTAATATTGTTAATATTATAACAATATTTTAATCACTTCTTAAACTTATAAACAATTTAATTTAATTGATTATACTTTACCAAATAATACATTTAATCATTCAAAAATGTCATACTCATAAGATTTCATCACCAATGATCAAATCACTCATCAAAAATCTGCATATACCTTATATAGGATTTCCAAGCCATAAAATCCTATTTACCAATTTTTTAACTTCACATAACATATTTTATTCATATGTTTGTAACTAAACCATTTTTATGAAAAATATCAAATCAGTCCCAAAAATTATTCTTTTATGATATTTGACAGAATATAGTCCTATATTGAACATATATTTTTCTCGGAATTTTTAAAATTCATTTACTATATTTCAAAAATTAATTTCTAATTAATTCCTTAAGAAATTAGCTACCTTAAGGTTAACTCCAAAAATTCCCAAATCTTGACAGGATCTTACACATGTTAACGTGAGCTTCCAGTTTAAATTTCATGGTCATCGGAGTTATAGAACTCCAGTTATAGCATTTTTCGTCAGAAAAACCTAAATATTGAAATAGTTTTAAGTCGGAATGAGCTCATTTTAGGACAGGAGATACTTTACACCATATATTTTCATGTCCCAAAAGGCTAGAATTTTTCTCACAATTTAAGTGGCCAAAAATGCCCTTTTAAAATTTTGGACAGTAGCCTTTTTGGAAATTTTGCTTTTGACTCTTTGCTAAAATCACCACAAAAATCTATAACACCTTTCCAGTGATTCCACTTGGATAAGTTACTGAAACTCATAGATCTAACTCTAGAACTTGACCACACTCAAAAATTCGAAATATAATAAGAGATATGGTCAATTGAATTTTATGTTCCATTTTCACCAAAATCTAATTTTTCAACCCTTTGTGATTTCTAAGAAACTTTCATGTTTTCACATAATAACCAACATAACTCATCATAACACTTACTAATACCACATATACCCATGATTTTAATCAGTCCAATGCTTTTATTATGACTTTCATCATAATCCTCGTAAACAGATCATTTTCACAATTTAATAAGGAATGAATATAAAGGATCATTCACCATGCATGTGATAATCAAAAAATGTATGAGTTATTCCAATGTAATAATAAAGAACTAATAATGTAAGAATTCACCATGCATGCGATAGATCGCATGCATGTGTTATTCTCGATGTAATAATAAATAATGGAACCAGGTCCTGCGTAAACACACGTATAGGATATTCCGGCGAATAATAATAAAGAACGGAATAACAAATACGATAAATCACCACGATACCCCCAATCATCGACGAGTTGTCGACATAGTATGAAACGCTTCTGACTTTATTATTACAACGATGGCTGTGAGTTTAAAAATATTATCTTACCGACAATATCTATCTCAAATAAATCTATCCATTTATTGATACATTATTTTACAAAAATGGTGAGACTTTTAAAACCTTCATTTCATACCCAATCTTTCGTATATTCTCGCTTTGTTTTATCTTATATCAAAAAGAAAGCACCGCTTTTACGAGGATAAAAGATATCACTTACCTCGTAAAGATGAAAGATTTTAGAATGCATAAGTGATAAAAGATGTAATATGAACTTTTAAATTCATACATATAAGATAAGTAGTTTGCATTTCTACTTAACTCTTCTAATGAATTATTATTTCACTGCTAATATTGATTTAAAACTTTCATTGCCTATCAGATTCTATTAGATTTTTTTCCGTCAAGACTAATGATAATTTGTCAGTATATTATCTTAGTCATAATATTCTTTACCGGGCTATTAGCTCACCCTTTTCCTTTTTGTTCCATTTTTCTTCTTAGAATAGAATATACGAAGACGTAGCCTCAAGCATGGAATGAAGATTCTGTAGAGAGTTGTTTTGTAGTCCTCACCATTTTGTAAAATAATGTATCAATAAATGTGATGAGGATTTATTTGAGTATAGATATTGCTCTGTAAGATAATATTTGTATTCAAACTCACAATTTTACATCATTGTAATAATAAAGTCAGAAATTGCTTCGCATCATATATCGACAACTCAGAACGGGTGATGATACCTATTTTCAAAAAGGCGCCACAAAATGTCATACTCATAAGATTTCATCACCAATGATCAAATCCCTTTATCAAAATCTGTGATATACCCTATATAGGATTCCCAAGCCATAAAATCCGATTTACCAATTTTTAACTTCACATAACATATTTAACTCATATACTCATAACTAGTCATTTTTGTAAGACCCCAACTTATTATAAATAAAATTGAATTTTTCTCTATTCATTATTCTAAATTAATAAGGTGTTAATTTGATATAATGCGTTGGTTATGGGTGAAATGTGCAAATTTTATAAATTAAGCAAGTGGTTATAAAATATTCATTTCTGTCGGGGAATATTCGTTTGGTCGTGGAATATTCTTTTTGTCGGGAATATCCGTACGACGGCGCAGTCAATTGTGGGCCCCATAACGGATTAACTGTCGGATGAAAAAAACGACAAAGTTTGAGTTTTATAAATAAAATATTCTAATAAAATGAAATCTTTTAAATAAAATATAATATATTCTAATTATTGTCTAATAAAATAAATAACTTTATAAAAGTATTCATTTTTTATATAAAAAGATTTTACTATACAAAATATTTATGCATAATAGAATATAATATATTCTATTTATAATCTAATAAAACGAATAACTTTATAAAAGTATTACATTTTATATAAAAACTTTTCGCTTTTATTACATTAATAATACTAATAAAACAAAACTTCATCATCATTATTATAATTCACACTATTAATCCAATCGCGTCTGCTCCTCAGAAAGAGGGCTTTCCAATAAAGATTTCTCCTTATTCGCCGCAGTAATTTGGTGACCAAACCTCTCCCTGGGTAACTTCTAGACATCGTTAATATTACAAATAATAATATTAATAACTTTGTTATCTCAATTATTGATTTAATAATATATAAAATATCGACAATAATTGAATCAAACTGAGTGACTTTCACGTAAAGATTAATAATCAATACCAGATGCTATTACGCAACCAATGGCGTATTTTACCAACCGATTATTTTATGACAACTTGCTTACTTTGAAAAATTTTCAAATGTCACCCTTAACTTTAAACTTTTATCAATTTAACTATTTGCCAAAATAGAAAAATTGAATACTTTTATTTCATAAAATTCGAGGTCTCACATAACCTATAGTAGAACTAGGGAAAGCATGGTGCGGTTTGAAGTTTAAATCGCACACGAAATTAATAGGTGCGATTTGACACATCATTTTTTAATATTTTCACACGTAGAACTCCACATATTAGTTAATAAAAATTCAACACATCAAAAAAAATGTGAGTAATACGTGGGAAATATCGATTTTCTATATATGTCGTGTCATATTATCATTGGTGGTGCCCCAACTATGCCTGCATCTGCATGTAAACTCTATTGACATTGTATATTGCAAAATCTTAACTCCATTAAGATTTACATAATAATTGAAGTTATAAACGTTACAAATAATTAATTACTTTAGGATTACGAAAGTGACTCAATTGTTAAAACACCTATATGAGAACAAAAACAACTTATTCAGCATGTGTAAAAGCACATGAATCATGATATAAAGTTTTTCATATTGGTCAATATATATAAAATGATATCACTGCTCATTATAATATCAACATACAGAAAGATTTTGGATGAGGAATATCATATACCTACATACTTAATTTATTAGCATAAACCTAGTAGTGAAGACCACAGATTTCATTTAGTGGCTCCTTTTATAGTTTTTCTTTTAAAAAATTAGTCCTAAACAATCCACCTAAGCTATATATATCACAAGATTCAAAATAGGACCTACCAAAATTTATTATTTTTTTCATGAATCTGAATTGGCTTCTATAATATTTTATTACAATATATTTTAGCTATATAGTAAAATAAGAGTATGTTTACTATTTTTATATTTTATTGTAAAAGTACCATTTTCACAATAAATAAAAGATGATGAATATTAATTAATATTTCAATACATCACTATCTTCTAATTCAATATATCATGAATTACTATAACACATCGTATTAATTAGTTTCATAAAAATCATATCATGAGTTATCGTTTTGGTGTTATTGCTATGAGTTTTTAATTAAAAAAAAACTTAAATAAATGTATCTATTTAAGCGATATAAGAAAGGGGAGCACTATTTTTACATATATTTTTTATATTTTCACATGATTCATTCTCACATGAAGGTGGAACCCACTGTATGCTCGTGTGAGAGATAATCAGGCGGACGTATCAAAAACATATGTAGAAATATCAATTCCCTATAAGAAAATGCATGTGTAACCTAGCTACCACATTATTGCATACTCACACTTAGGGGTGAGCATGGTGCGGTTTGTGTAAGACCCCGAATTTTTTTTTAAATAAAAAGGAATTTCCTTTATTTATTATTTTGAAATAGTAAGGGTTGATTTGATTAATGTGGATAGTTAAGGGTTAAATACGCAAATATTTCAAAATAAGCAAGTGGTTATAAAATATTCATTTTGTCGGGGAATATTCGTTTGGTCGTGGAATATTAGATCGCTTCGGGAATATTCGTATGCGACAGTACAGCTGACCATGTGTGGGCCCCATATGAAAAGCGATTGGATGAAGAAAACGATAAATATAAGTTGGTTAAAATAACGGCAGTAGTTGTTACCAAGTTAAGATCGTTGGAATATTCCGGTGGTTAAAATACGATGAATATGGTGGTTGCAAGAACATTACCAGATTGCACAAGATTGTTGAATTATTGATCCTTACGTAAGAAGGCACTACTCAATAATTTTCACATGAGTTATCGCTCAATATTTTATTTTATTGATTCAATAATTCTTTGCGTTGATATTTTATATTATCATTGCTCAATAATTGTCATCGCGCACATTATCTCCATTATCGGATCAATAATTCATATTATTTGAATAATATTATTAGATAGCATTATTGGCAATGTCTAGAAAGTTCATCAAGGAGAGGTTTGGTCACCTAATTGGCGCCAAGAAGGAGAAATCCTTATCTGAAAGCCCCTTTCCCGGAACTACCTGGTCATTATAATTGTGATTACGTAATATTATTTGTGAATAATTAATTATTGATTCATATGATAAAGAAATATTTATTTTATGTGGATATAAATGATGGATTTATTTATGTGGTTATAAATGAAGAAATTATTGTTGAGGTGTTTTATCAGTATTTTACCAGATTGGAGGTATTAAAAATTAAATCAGGGGTTTTGAGATATATTGTGGGGATTATAATTTTTAATCCGACCGTTGGATTGTGGTAATTTTTGGATATGTTATACATATATAAGTTGAGTATATGTCCACAAATTTTGAACCGTTAAAAATGTACGAATGATTTGTTATGAATTTTAAGAGGTGTCGATTCGAAAATTAGGGTTATAATTGATTTTGGTGGAAAATTCTAGAATTGAGTGGGCCCCACTTGTGGTTGGTGAAGAAATGTGCTGAATTTTATTTCAAATGTGGTGGGTGGCAATAGTAGCGGTAAAGCCATCGTGTAGCAGTCAAGTCCGCTTTGCTACGGCTAACATTTTCCTATAAATAGAAGGGCTAAGTTAGAATTGAAAATCACACCGTAAACAAAGTTTTCTCTTTTCTCTCTATATTATTGAGCGTATTTTGTGAGTATTTAGATACTTTGAGAGTTCATTGTTCAAGATAAGTTTCATTCAAAGATCACTTGAGACCTTTCCTTCAAGGCAATCGATTTTCGAGGTAAGGGATATTATTTTTTTTCAGAATGATATTATTTCTTCAATATCATTATCTTTGAAATGTCGATCCGATGTTTTTATCAAATTTGGAACTTTTTCATGTCGGGGTTACTTATTCATGAGTTACTATTCACGAAGTTACTATTCATGAGTTCATTATTCACGAAAGTACTATTCATGAAGCGTGAAGATATTTTTGTGGAATTTCTATCTTTTGGTGTCGGATTTACTATTCATGTATACGACAGATTATTCACGATATCTAAGACTATTCACGATACTAAGACTATTCACGATATACGACATTATTCACCAAAAAATAAAATTTTCTCTTTTTGTCAAAACATCTATTTTGGATACTAGCTTTGATCAGATCCATGTTTTGATCATTCTTGAATTTTACACCACCGTGATTATTTTTGGGGTATTGTTGGACATGGATAAAACAAAGTACTAATCCTTAATCCTTAATCCTTGTCATTTTGTTTCAATCGGATTCGTTCTTTAAAAATATTTTCATCATCCTCTCGCCTTAAATGATGATATTATTGAATATCTTTGGCCCGTAGAAAAAGATGAATGATTTCAAGAATATCTTTGGCCTGTAGTGCAAAGATGAACAGTGTTGAGATGAACACGATCGATCGATTAATATCTTTGCTTTGTAGTGCAAAGATGAACAGTGTTTAAATGAAATGATTAATCGATGAATATCTTTGGCACCGTAGTGCAAAGATGAATATTTGATTCGAGATGTATATTGATTGTTGTTATGAGGGGATAAAAGATAGACGATGAACTTTTAAATTCATACATAGAAGATAGTAGTTTGCATTCTCTACTTAACTCTTCTAATGAATTATTATTTCACGCGAATATATTGATTGAAAATTTGTTGTCTATCAGATTCTATTAAATTTTTCCTGTTCAAGACTAACGATAATTTGTTGTGTATTATCTTAGTCATAATATTCTTTATCGAGCTAGTTGAGCTCACCCTTTTCCTTTTTGTTCCATTCTTCTCGTGGAGGCGAGAATATATGAAAGTATTTAGTGGGGTATGGAATGAAGGTTTTAGAAAGGATTGTTTAATAGTCCTCACCATTTTGTAAAATAATGTATCAATAAATGTGATGAGGATTTATGTGAGTATAAATATTGTCTGTAAGATAATATTTGTATTTAAACTCACGCTTTTATCGTTGTAATAATAAAGTTGTAGTTGTTTACATACTATGTATTGACAACTCGTAATGGGTGATGTATACCTATTTTGGGGGCGCGCTACAGTTGGTATCGAGCTTAGGATATGATCTCTGGCGGAGATCGGGAATAGAACTAGGAGGGGAGAGACGAGTAAATCCTTCGCTAAAGTGTGTCCTACCTAAGCTTATTTGTTAGTTGGTCAAGATATAGGATATTATGTGATATATTGATTTCTTAATTAACCCTTGTTTTATGACAATATTTGAGAATGTCGATCGAGAATATTAACAAGTGGAGTAAATGAGACCGTGGAGATGCCTCAGATTTACCAACGAGGAGAACGTGCAACAGTCGGGCAATGTTCCTCCCGTGAACAACACCACCGAAAGCGAGATGATGAACGAGGGATGTTTAGAAGCTTTTGCAGTTCATGCAAAATCGCACGAGGGAGACTCGTGTTCAAAATACAGGAGGAAATGATAGCAATTCACGGGTTGTCACAAACAAAGCAGCTTCAAAGAGTTGGGACCACCAGAATTTAAGGGAAAGCGAGATCCGATCGCCGGCGGAAACACGGGTCAAACAAATTACCAAGATATTCGATGTCTTGGGATGCACGGAGAACAGAAGGTTCCATTCGCCACCTTTATGTTCCGTGGCGAGGCAGATTCATCGGTGGGAGTCTCGTGAAGCGCACTCCATCCGCACGCACTTCTCGGCATGTCTTGGGAGACGTTTCAGAGACTATTTAATGACAAATACTTTCCGAAAGTGTTCGTTATATGAAGGAAGTGGAGTTCATCAGATTAGAGCAAAATAAATACGACGGTGTCTCAAGACGAGGCAAAGTTTGCAGAGTTATCCGTGTTCAGACCTCATTTGGTGGAGAATGAGGAACGATGACGCGGATGTTTCTTAGAGGTTTGAAACCCCAAGATACGCCAAGATCTCATTTCTCATAAACTTTCTTTATTCGGATGTTGTAATGTGGCTCAATTATTAGAGCGAGATAACGAGTACTGTCGGTCGAGGACCATAACCAGGATCGTATCGTAGATAGCGATCAATGTAATAATGATAACCTGCGGAGAAAGAAACAGACGGACAGAAATGGTAACCACTCTGGTGGTAATCATGGTCATGAAAACAGAAGAAGCGAGTCAGGAGGAGATTTTAAAAAGAGGAGATTTAACAACGACTATGTGAAGACGACAAGGGCTTAAGAAAGAATCGGTTCTAAGGGAGGAGAACGACCACCCCATCATATGCTATAAATGCGAAAAGAGGGACATATCGCCCAAACCGCCTACAATTCAAGGTATGCTATAGTTGTGGAAAGGAAGGACATATCGCCGAGATCAGATACGATAGCGAAACCTAGTTCAATGAACGGTGACTCAAAAGATCGTCCCGTAAAAGTCAAAGTCAACGATTCCGGAAGAGCGCTTTGTTGTGATGGTCATAATGCGAGGAACCCAAACGAGGTGATCACGGGTAAGCTATTTATAAATTCTTTGCGAAGTTTATACCTTACTTGATGACTGGGGCTACCCATTCATTTATCTCTCCCGCATGTGCTCAACGCTTAAACTGACTCCAGAGAAATTAGACTTTGATCTATCTCGTGGAAACTCCGTTAGAGAAACTTTCATCACATCCATCGCTTATAAATCTTGTTTGATTCAAGTTGGCACCATCACCTTACCATTGACCTTATCTCTTTAAAGATACTTGCTTTTGATGTGATTTTAGGATTGATTGGTTAACTACTCATCATGCCAAAATTGATTGTTTTCGTAAGGTTGTTAGTTTTCATATTCCTAACCAAACCGTTGTATTTAATTCAAGCAACTAAACCATTAAAATCAATCACCGTCATATCTAATCATAAAGCTATTCGCTTATTGAAAAAACGGATGTCAAGCTTTCTTAGCCCATGTTATGGATTTGAATAAAGACACGCCAAATTTGAATAATATTCTCGTTGTTATTGACTTTCCGACGATTTCAAGAACTTCCTGGCCTACCCCGTAACGTGAAGTTGAATTCTTTATTGATCTTGAACCCGTACAAAGCCCATTTCTAAAACCCCATATCGAATGGCTCCTATTGAACTTCAGAGTTAAAGGTCCAACTACGAGAATTGTTGGACATCGGTTTCATTCGGCCCTAGTACATCTCCTTGGGGTGCTCCTGTTTTATTTGTAAAAAAGAAAGACGGAGTATACGACTTTTGTATCGACTATCGGGGAATTGAACCATGTCACCATCAAGAATAGGTATCCTCTACCTCAGATTGATGACTTGTTTGACCATTCAGGTGAGGGCACAATTCTTTTCAAAATCGATCTTCGCTCCGGATATCATCAATGAAAATTAGAACCGAGGATATTCCAAAGACCGCCTTCGTAACTCCCCAGATGGGCATTATTAATTCTTAGTCATGTCTTTTGGACTAACTAATGCTCCCGCGGCTTTCATGGATATGATGAACCGAGTATTCAAGGAATATTTGGATGGATTCGTTGTTGTCTTTATTGATGACATCCTTATATATTCCAAAAGTCGTGAAGATCATGAGCACCATTTGAAGTCGGTACTCAAAGGCTTCGTGAAAACCAACTATATGCCAAATTGAAGAAATGCGAAGTTCGGCGAGGAAGTAGCATTTCTTGGGCATGTGGTGTCAAAACATGGAGTATCCGTTGATCCGCCAAGATGAAGCAATACAAAGTTAGAGCAACCAAGTTTGTGGATCAAGACGTAGTTTTTTGGGCTTACCGGTTATTATCGGAGATTCGTGGAAGGGTTTTCTCTAATCGCTACTCCATTAACTCATTTAACTCGGAAGGATACAAAATTCGCTTGGAATGAAGAATGCGAGAAAAGTTTCCAAGAGCTTAAGAGAGACTTATTTTAAGACTGTTTCTAACAATACCATCCGGTTCTTGGATGGATTTGTTATCTCACAAACGATGCTTCGTGCAAAGGGTTAGGATGTGTTCTCATGCAACGTGGGAAAGTCATAGCCTTTATGCCTCGCGACAACTTAAAGAGTATGAGAGGAATTATCCTACTCATGATCTAGAGTCAGCAGAGCAATGCGTTGCGCGCTTAAAGATATGGAGGCACTATCTATATGGGGAGAAAGTGGAGATATATTCAGATCATAAAAAGCCTTAAATATTTCTTCACTCAAAAAGAACTCAACACGCGGCAATGACGTTGGCTCGAGCTATTGAAAGACTACGACCACACTATTCAATACCATCCCGGTAAAGTTTAACGTGGTAACCGACGATCGAGTAGAAGATCATACGCGGAACGAGTGTGATGATGTCAAGTATACGACAGAGCCAACTTTAATAGAAAAAGTTAAGGTTGCTCAAGCCACCCAATCCGGAGCCGATGCGTATGAAGAAGAAAGTACAAGAAGGAGCTATTCCTAAGCGAGAATTGATGAAGAAGGAATACTTGAGTCCACTCTAGACTTTCAGGTTCCTAACGACTGATTTGAAGTACAAGATTATGATGGAGGCACACAATACACCATTTGCAATCCATCTCGAAGTACTAAAATGTATCGTGATCTTCACATACATTTTGGTGGAATAATATGAAGAGAGAGATTGCAAAGTTTATCTCGATGTGTTTAACTTCGCTAACGTAAAAGTGAGCATCTAGTACCTAAGGGTCCGTCAGAACCACTTGAGATTCCGGAATGGAAGTGGGAACACATTACCATGGATTTCGTTACGTCTTCCTACGTTTTCTCAAGGCATCAATGCTATTTGGGTTATTGTTGATAGATTAACCAAGTCCGCTCATTTTTGCCGACACGGAGACTTATTCCTTGAACGCCTTGCTAGTATGTACGTAAATGAGATTGTGAGGTTGCATGGCATGCCTCAGATCCATAGTTTCGGATCGTGACCCAAGATTCACTTCAAGATTTTGGGTTAGCTTGCAAAAAAGCTATGGGCACGGATTTGCGATTTAGTTCGGCATACCATCCCCAAACGGACGGACAATCGTAGAGGACTATTCAAACTCTTCAAGATCTATTAAGACTCGTGTCCTAGACTTCAAGGGTAGTTGGGATAAGTATTTACCATGGTGGAATTCTCCTACAACAACAGCTTATCGTGCAAGTATAGTGTGGCTCCATTGAAGCATTATATGGACGAAAATGTCGTTCTCCAATATGTTGGGATGAGGTGGGTGAAGCAACATTGTTGGGACCCGAAGTTAAGACGTATGACTCACCGAAAAGATCCAAATAATTCGGTTAACGTATATAAACGGCTCAAGATCGACATAAAAGAGTTATGCGGATCTTCATCGAAAGGACGTGGAATTTAATGTAGGGATCATGTATTGTCATGAAGTTGCTCCATGGAAGGGAGTTACAAGATTTGGGGAAGAGAGGAAAGCTCAATCCACGATTTATTGGTCCATTTCAAATTTCGACCGAGTAGGAAATGTAGCCTATAGACTTGCGTTAAGCTCTCGAGTATGTCTCGTGTTCATAATGTGTTTCACATATCTGCATTTCAGTAAATATGTGAAAGACCCGAACCACGTTATCGAAGTTAGAACTGGACGAGATAATACCAAGACTTAACGATGAGGAGGTACCTATCAAGATCTTGGATAGGAAGGAGCATGTCCTACGCCAAGAAAGGTCATACCACAAGTTAAAGTTTTGTGGAGGAATCATGCTATAGAGGAAATGACCGGGAATTGGAAACGAAATGAAAGCGAGGTATCCTCACCTTTTCAAACACTGTGTACGCACGCCAATTTCGAGGACGAAATTTCATAAGGAGGGAGGTCAGAAGACCCCGAATTTTTTTAAATAAAAGGAATTTCCTTTATTTATTATTTTGAAATAGTAAGGGTTGATTTGATTAATGTGGATAGTTAAGGGTTAAATACGCAAATATTTCAAAATAAGCAAGTGGTTATAAAATATTCATTTTGTTTGGGGAATATTCGTTTGGTCGTGGAATATTCAGATCGCTTCTGGAATATTAAACGACGCCAGTAGCAACCATGTGTGGGCCCCATAACGGCGAAAGCGATTGGATGAAGAAAACGACAAATATAAGTTGGTTAAAAATAACGGTAGTAGTTGTTACAATTAAGGCTGTTGGAATACCTTATTGGTTAAAAATACGAATAACGCTGCGGTGGCAGACACAAAGATGGCACAGATTGCACAAAGATTGTTGAATTATTGATCCTTACGTAAGAAGGCACTTTACTCAATAATTTTCACAAAGAGTTATCGCTCAATATTTTATTTTATTGATTCAATAATTGTTGCGTTGATATTTTATATTATCATTGCTCAATAATTGTCACCGCACATTATCTCCATTATCGGATCAATAATTCATATTATTTGAATAATATTATTAGATAGCATTATTGGCAATGTCTAGAAAGTTTCGTCAAGGAGAGGTTTGGTCACCTAATTGCGGCGCCAAGAAGAGGAGAAATCCTTATCTGAAAAGCCCCTCTTTCTTCCGGAACTACTGGTCATTATAATTGTGATTCGTAATATTATTTGTGAATAATTAATTATTGATTCATATGATAAAGAAATATTTATTTTATGTGGATATAAATGATGGATTTATTTATGTGGTTATAAATGAAGAAATTATTGTTGAGGTGTTTTATCAAGATTTTACCAGATTGGAGGTATTAAAAATTAAATCGGGGTTTTGAGATATATTATTGGGGATTATAATTTTTAATCCGACCGTTGGATTGTGGTAATTTTTGGATATGTTATACATATATAAGTTGAGTATATGTCTACAAATTTTGAACCGTTAAAATGTACGAATGATTTGTTATGAATTTTAAGAGGTGTCGATTAGAAAATTAGGGTTATAATTGATTTTGGTGGAAAATTCTAGAATTGAGTGGGCCCCACTTGTGGTTGGTGAAGAAATGTGCTGAATTTTATTTCAAATGTGGTGGGTGGCAATAGTAGCGTGTAAAGCCATCGGTAGAAGAAAAGTCAAGTCCGCTTCTACGGCTAACATTTTCCTATAAATAGAGGGCTAAGTTAGAATTGAAAATCACACCGTAAACAAAGTTTTCTCTTTCTCTCTATATTATCGAGCGTATTTTGTGAGTATTTAGATACTTTGAGAGTTGTCATTTCAAGACAAGTTTCATTCAAAGATCACTTCCGACCTTTCCTTCCGAAATCTCGATTCTTTGAGGTAAGGGATATTTTTTTTTTCGTAATGATATTATTTCTTCAATATCATTATCTTTGAAATGTTGATCCGATGTTTTTATCAAATTTGGAACTTTTTCATGTCGGGGTTACTATTCATGAGTTACTTATTCACGAAGTTACTTATTCATGAGTTACTATTCACGAAAAGTCTATTATTCACGTAAAGCGTGAAGATATTTTTTGTGGAATTTCTATCTTTTGGTGTTTGATTTACTATTCATGTATACTTGCGGATTATTCACGATATCTGAAGACTATTCACGATACTCAAGACTATTCACGTATCTTACACTATTCACCAAAAAAATAAAATTTCTTCTTTTTTGTCCAAAACATCTATTTTGGATACTAGCTTTGATTGTATCCATGTTTTGATCATTCTTGAATTTTACACCAACGTGATTATTTTTGGGGTATTGTTGGACATGGATAAAACAAAGTACTGAATCCTTAATCCTTAATCCTTGTCATTTTGTTTCACTTTGGATTCGTTCTTTAAAAATATTTTCATCATCCTCGGTCTTAAATGATGATATTATTGAATATCTTTGGCTCAGTAGTGCAAAGATGAATGATTTTCAAGAATATCTTTGGCTCAGAGTAGTGCAAAAGATGAGCAGTGTTGAGATGAACACGACCGATCGATTAATATCTTTTGCTTTGTAGTGCAAAAGATGAGCAGTGTTTAAATGAACATGATTAATCGATGAATATCTTTGGCCCTGTAGTAGTGCAAAGATGAATATTTGATTCCGGATGTATATTGATTGTTATTACTGGGGATAAAAGATAGACGATGAACTTTTAAATTCATACATAGAAGATAGTAGTTTGCATTCTCTACTTAACTCTTCTAATGAATTATTATTTCATTGCGAATATTGATTGAAAATTTGTTGTCTATTGTATTCTATTAAATTTTTCCTGTTGAAGACTAACGATAATTTGTTGTGTATTATCTTAGTCATAATATTCTTTTCTTGAGCTAGTTGAGCTCACCCTTTTCCTTTTGTTCCATTCTTCTCGGGAGGCGAGAATATAGCGAGATGCAGTCTGGGGTATGGAATGAAGGTTTTAGAAAGGATTGTTTAATAGTCCTCACCATTTTTGTAAAATAATGTATCAATAAATGTGATGAGGATTTATGTGAGTATAAATATTTTCAGAAGATAATATTTGTATTTAAACTCACGCTTTTCTTGTTGTAATAATAAAGTTGTAGTTGTTTACGCACCATGTATTGACAACTCGAGAATGGGTGATGTATACCTATTTGGGGGCGTCACGGTTGGTATCGAGCTTAGGATATGATCTCTGGCGGAGATCGGGGAATAGAACTAGGAGGGAGAGACGAGTAAATCCTTCGCTAGTGTGTCCTACCTAAGCTTATTTGTTAGTTGGTCAAGTATATAGGGATATTATGTGATATATTGATTTCCTTAATTAACCCTTGTTTTATGACAATATTTGAGAATGTCGATCGAGAATATTAATGGAGTAAATGAGACCGTGGAGATGCCTCAGATTTACCAACGAGGAGAGCGTGCAACAGTGGCAATGTTCCTCCCTGTGAACAACACCACCGAAAGCGAGATGATGAACGAGAGGATGTTTAGAAGCTTTTGCGATTCATGCAAAAATCGAGACGAGGAGACTCGTGTTCAAAATACTGAGGAGAAATGATAAGAATTCACGGGTTGTCACAACCAAGCGATTCAAAGAGTTGGGACCACCGAATTTAAGGGAAAGCCGGATCCGATCATGGCGGAAACATGGGTCAAACAAATTACCAAGATATTCGATGTCTTGGGATGCACGGAGGAACAGAAGGTTCCATTCGCCACCTTTATGTTAAAGTGGCGAGGCAGATTCATCGGTGGGAGTCGTGAAGCGTACCCATCCGAGACGCACTCAAAGATGTCTTGGGAGACGTTTGAGAGACTATTTAATGACAAATACTTTCACGAAAGTGTTCGTCATATGAAGGAAGTGGAGTTCATCGATTAGAGCAAAATAACATGGCGGTGTCTCAAAGACGAGGCAAAGTTTGCAGAGTTATCCGGTTTGCACCTCATTTGGTGGAGAATGAGGAACGTATATGACGCGGATGTTTCTTAGAGGTTTGAAACCCAAGATACGTCAAGATCTCATTTCTCATAAACTTTCTCTTTATTCGGATGTTGTAAACAGGCTCAATTATTAGGCGAGATAACGAAAGCACGTACCGGTGAGGACCATAACCAGGATCGTATCGAGAGATAGCAATCAATGAATAATGATAACTGCGGAGAAAAGAAACAGACGGATGAAATGGTAACCACTCTGGTGGTAATCATGGTCATGAAAATGAAGAAGCGAAAGTCGGGAGGAGATTTTAAAAAGAGGAGATTTAACAACGACTATGTGAAGACGCAGCGGTCTTGCAAAGAATCGGTTCTAAGGGAGGAGAACGACCACCCATTCATATGCTACAAATGCGGAAAAGAGGGACATATCGGTCCAAACCGCCCACAACAGATTCAAGGTATGCTATAGTTGTGGAAAGGAAGGACATATCGCTCGAGATTATGCAGTAGCGAAACCTAGTTCAATGAGAACGGTGACTCAAAAACATCGTCTGTAAAAGTCAAAGTCAACGATTAGGAAGAAGCGTTTGTTGTGGATCGGTCATAATGCGAGGAACCCAAACGAGGTGATCACGGGTAAGCTATTTATAAATTCTTGCGAAGTTTATACCTTACTTGATACGGTGTTACCCATTCATTTATCTCTCCCGCATGTGCTCAACGTTTAAACTTGACTCAGAGAAATTAGACTTTGATCTATCTCGTGGAAACTCCGTTAGGAGAAACTTTCATCACATCCATCATTTATAAATCTTGTTTGATTCAAGTTGGCACCATCACCTTACCATTGACCTTATCTCTTTAAAGATACTTGCTTTTGATGTGATTTTAGGGATTGATTGGTTAACTACTCATCATGCCAAAATTGATTGTTTTCGTAAGGTTGTTAGTTTTCATATTCTAACCAACTGTTGTATTTAATTCAAGCAACTAAACCATTAAAATCAATCAACATCATATATCTAATCATAAAGCTATTCGTTTATTGAAAAAACGGATGTCAAGCTTTCTTAGCCCATGTTATGGATTTGAATAAAGACACGCCAAATTTGAATAATATTCTGTTGTTATTGACTTTCCGACGATTTCGAAGAACTTCCGGCCTACCCCTTAACGTGAAGTTGAATTCTTTATTGATCTTGAACCCGCAGTACAAAGCCCATTTCTAAAACCCCATATCGAATGGCTCTATTGAACTTCAGGAGTTAAAGGTCCAACTACTGTGAATTGTTGGACATCGGTTTCATTCGGTCCAAGTACATCTCCTTGGGGTGCTCCTGTTTTATTTGTAAAAAAAAAAGACGGGAGTATGCGACTTTTGTATCGACTATCGGGAATTGAACCATGTCACCATCAAGAATAGGTATCCTCACCTCGTATTGATGACTTGTTTGACCAATTCAGCAAGGGGCACAATTCTTTTCAAAAATCGATCTTCGCTCGGATATCATCAATTTGTGAAAATTAGAATCGAGGATATTCCAAAGACCGCTTCGTAACTTCGGTATGGGCATTATTAATTCTTAGTCATGTCTTTCGGACTAACTAATGCTCTGCGGCTTTCATGGATATGATGAACCAAAGTATTCAAGGAATATTTGGATCGATTCGTTGTTGTCTTTATTGATGACATCCTTATATATTCCAAAAGTCGTGAAGATCATGAGCACCATTTGAAGTCGGTACTCCAAAGGCTTCGTGAAAACCAACTATATGCCAAATTGAAGAAATGCGAGTTCGGCTTGAGGAAGTAGCATTTCTTGGGCATGTGGTGTCAAAACATGGAGTATCTGTTGATCCGTGAAGATTGAAGCAATACAAAGTTGGGAGAGCAACCAAGTCGATTGGATCAAAGCACGTAGTTTTTGGGCTTATTTGGTTATTATCGGAGATTCGTGGAAGGGTTTTCTCGAATCGCTACTCCATTAACTCACGCCTAACTCTCGGAAGGATACAAAATTCGTTTGGAATGAAGAACGCGAGAAAAGTTTCCAAGAGCTTAAGAGGAGACTTATTTCTAAGACTGTTTCTAACAATACCATCCGGTTCGGATGGATTTGTTATCTACAATGACGCTTGAGCAAAGGGTTAGGATGTGTTCTCATGCGGCGTGGGAAAGTCATAGCCTATGCCTCGCGACAACTTAAAGAGTATGAGAGGAATTATCCTACTCATGATCTAGAGTTAGCGCGATCGTTTTCGCTTAAAGATATGGAGGCACTATCTATATGGGGAGAAAGTGGAGATATATTCGGATCATAAAAGCCTTAAATATTTCTTCACTCAAAAAGAACTCAACACGCTGGCAATGACGTTGGCTCGAGCTATTGAAAGACTACGACCACACTATTCAATACCATCCCGGTAAAAGCGAACGTGGTAGGCGACGCGATTGAGTAGAAGATCATATCGCGGAACGAGTGTGATGATGTCAAGTATAATGACGTAGAGCCAACTTTAATAGAAAAAGTTAAGGTTGCTCAAGCCACCGAGGCCGGAAATGATGCGTATGAAGAAGAAAGTACAAGAAGGAGCTATTCTTAAGCGAGAATTGATGAAGAAGGAATACTTGAGTCCACTCTAGACTTTGTGTTCCTAACGACTACGATTTGAAGTACAAGATTATGATGGAGGCAATACAATACACCATTTGCAATCCATCCTCGGAAGTACTAAAATGTATCGTGATCTTGACATACATTTTGGTGGAATAATATGAAGAGAGAGATTGCAAAGTTTATCTCGATGTGTTTAACTTGCTAACGTGTAAAGGCGGAGCATCTAGTACCTAAAGGGTCCGTTGCAACCACTTGAGATTTAGGAATGGAAGTGGAACACATTACCATGGATTTTTCGTTACGGGTCTTCCTACGGTTTCTCAAGGCATCAATGCTATTTGGGTTATTGTTGATAGATTAACCAAGTCCGCTCATTTCTTGCCGACACGGAGACTTATTCCCTTGAACGCCTTGCTAGTATATGACGTAAATGAGATTGTGAGGTTGCATGGCATGCCCTGTATCCATAGTTTCGGATCGTGACCCAAGATTCACTTCAAGATTTTGGGTTAGCTTGCAAAAAGCTATGGGCACGGATTTGCGATTTAGTTCGCATACCATCCCCAAAACGGACGGACAATCGAGAGGACTATTCAAACTCTTGAAGATCTATTAAGACTCGTGTCCTAGACTTCAAGGGTAGTTGGGATAAGTATTTACCATTGGTGGAATTCTCCTACAACAATGATTATCGTGCAAGTATAGGTGTGGCTCCATTCAAGCATTATATGGACGAAAATGTCGTTCTCCAATATGTTGGGATGAGGTGGGTGAAGCAACATTGTTGGGACCCGAGAGTTAGTACGATATGACTCACCGAAAAGATCCAAATAATTCGATAACGTATACAAACGGCTCAAGATCGACAAAAGAGTTATGCGGATCTTCATCGAAAGGACGTGGAATTTAATGTAGGGGATCATGTATTGTCATGAGTTGCTCCATGGAAGGGAGTTACAAGATTTGGGAAGAGAGGAAAGCTCAATCCACGATTTATTGGTCCATTTCAAATTCTTGACCGAAGTAGGAAATGTAGCCTATAGACTTGCGTTACCTCGAAAGTATGTCTCGTGTTCATAATGTGTTTCACATATCGTACTTCGTAAATATGTGAAAGACCCGAACCACGTTATTGAGTTAGAACAGGACGAGATAGTCAGAAGACTTAACGTATGAGGAGGTACCTATCAAGATCTTGGATAGGAAGGAGCATGTCCTACGCCAAGAAAGGTCATACCACAAGTTAAAGTTTTGTGGAGGAATCATGCTATAGAGGAAATGACGGGAATTGGAAAGCGGAAATGAAAGCGAGGTATCCTCACCTTTTCAAACACTAGTACGTACGTCAATTTCGAGGACGAAATTTCATAAGGAGGGAGGTTGTAAGACCCAGATTTTTTTTTTAAATAAAAGGAATTTCCTTTATTTATTATTTTGAAATAGTAAGGGTTGATTTGATTAATGTGGATAGTTAAGGGTTAAATACATAAATATTTCAAAATAAGCAAGTGGTTATAAAATATTCATTTTGTCGAGGGAATATTCGTTTGGTCGTGGAATATTAAATCGCTTGTCGGGAATATTAAATGCGGCGACGTAGCATGACCATGTGTGGGCCCCATAACGGAAAGCGATTGGATGAAGAAAGCACAAATATAAGTTGGTTAAAAATAACGGCGTAGTTATTACAAGATTAAGACTGTTGGAATACCTTTGGTTAAAATACGAAGAATACGCGTGGTTGCGACAAAGAAGACACCAGATTGCGACAAAGATTGTTGAATTATTGATCCTTACGTAAGAAGGCACTACTCAATAATTTTCACATGAGTTCTTGTTCAATATTTTATTTTATTGATTCAATAATTCTTCGCGTTGATATTTTATATTATCTTTGTTCAATAATTGTCACGCTGCATTATCTCCATTATCGGATCAATAATTCATATTATTTGAATAATATTATTAGATAGCATTATTGGCAATGTCTAGAAAGTTACATCAAGGAGAGGTTTGGTCACCTAATTGAGCGCCAGTAAGGAGAAATCCTTATCGGAAAGCCCCCCTCTTCCTGGGAACGGCCTGGTTGTCATAATTGTGATTCTGTAATATTATTTGTGAATAATTAATTATTGATTCATATGATAAAGAAATATTTATTTTATGTGGATATAAATGATGGATTTATTTATGTGGTTATAAATGAAGAAATTATTGTTGAGGTGTTTTATCAGTATTTTACCAGATTGGAGGTATTAAAAATTAAATCAGGGGTTTTGAGATATATTGCGGGGATTATAATTTTTAATCCGACCGTTGGATTGTGGTAATTTTTGGATATGTTATACATATATAAGTTGAGTATATGTCTACAAATTTTGAACCGTTAAAAATGTACGAATGATTTGTTATGAATTTTAAGAGGTGTCGATTAGAAAATTAGGGTTATAATTGATTTTGGTGGAAAATTCTAGAATTGAGTGGGCCCCACTTGTGGTTGGTGAAGAAATGTGCTGAATTTTATTTCAAATGTGGTGGGTGGCAATAGTAGCGAAGTAAAGCCATCAAAGTAGCAGTCAAGTCCGCTTTCTACGGCTAACATTTTCCTATAAATAGAGGGCTAAGTTAGAATTGAAAATCACACCGTAAACAAAGTTTCTCTTTTCTCTCTATATTATTGAGCGTATTTTGTGAGTATTTAGATACTTTGAGTTCTTTATTCAAGACAAGTTTCATTCAAGATCACTTCCGACCTTTCCTTCCGAAGAAATCGATTCTTCGAGGTAAGGGATATTATTTTTTTTCAGTAATGATATTATTTCTTCAATATCATTATCTTTGAAATGTTGATCGATGTTTTTATCAAATTTGGAACTTTTTTCATGTCTGGGGTTACTATTCATGAGTTACTTATTCACGAGTTACTATTCATGAGTTCTTATTCACGAAAGTACTATTCATGAAGCGTGAAGATATTTTTTGTGGAATTTCTATCTTTTGGTGTCGGATTTACTATTCATGATGTATACGGTCTTATTCACGATATTTCAAGACTATTCACGATATCTGAAGACTATTCACGATATATCGACACTATTCACCAAAAAAATAAAATTTCTTCTTTTTGTCCAAAACATCTATTTTGGATACTAGCTTTGATCAGTATCCATGTTTTGATCATTCTTGAATTTTACACCTTGTGATTATTTTTGGGGTATTGTTGGACATGGATAAAACAAAGTCTGAATCCTTAATCCTTAATCCTTGTCATTTTGTTTCATTGGATTCGTTCTTTAAAAATATTTTTCATCATCCTCGGTCTTAAATGATGATATTATTGAATATCTTTGGCTGTAGTGCAAAGATGAATGATTTCTGAAGAATATCTTTGGCTTTGTAGTGCAAAGATGAGCAGTGTTGAGATGAACATGACCGATCGATTAATATCTTTGCTTTGTCAGTGCAAAGATGAGCAGTGTTTAAATGAACATGATTAATGATGAATATCTTTGGGCTGTAGTGCAAAGATGAATATTTGATTCTAGATGTATATTGATTGTTGTTCTGGGGATAAAAGATGAGCGATGAACTTTTAAATTCATACATAGAAGATAGTAGTTTGCATTCTCTACTTAACTCTTCTAATGAATTATTATTTCATTGCGAATATTGATTGAAAATTTGTTGTCTATTGTATTCTATTAAATTTTTCCTGTTGAAGACTAACGATAATTTGTTGTGTATTATCTTAGTCATAATATTCTTTCTTGAGCTAGTTGAGCTCACCCTTTTCCTTTTGTTCCATTCTTCTCGGGAGGCGAGAATATAAGCGAAATACGCAGTCTAGGGTATGGAATGAAGGTTTTAGAAAGGATTGTTTAATAGTCCTCACCATTTTGTAAAATAATGTATCAATAAATGTGATGAGGATTTATGTGAGTATAAATATTATCAGAAGATAATATTTGTATTTAAACTCACGATTTCTTTTGTTGTAATAATAAAGTTGTAGTTGTTTACGTACCATGTATCGACAACTTTCGAATGGGTGATGTATACCTATTTTGGGGGCGTCACAGTTTGAATCTCAAATCGCATGTGAAACTGCTTATATGCGGTTTAACAAATTTAAAACCACACATGAAACCGTTTGTAATTGGTGCGGTGTAGTTTCATTTGGTGCGGTTTCGGTTCCAAAACCAATTGAAACAACAAAATTTTATGCAATTTAAATTAACAATTTAACATTACACAATATTGAATATCACTTTGATAGCACACACAACTTTACTTATAATGTTTTGTCTAAACAAAAGCTAAATATAATCTATCTAACAAAATACAACTGATTTTGAATTTCTCGCTCACCCTAATAAATCATCTCAGCCGTCTAAAGTTTGGGATAAATCAGAGCTGGCCCTAGGCAAGGGCTACCGCCCAGGGCCCACAGTTGAGAGGGACCCATTTTTTTTTTATAAATTTATGTATTTATGTGTATAAAAAAATAAAATAATAAAAAAATTAAGAATATTATGTATTGAAAATGATATGTTAGAAAATATTAAATATAATAGTATAATTGATGATTTTGCATCTAAAAGTGTAACAAGAAAATATTTTAAATAATGTTTTTAGTTTAGATTTTATTGGGCAAAACAAAAGAAATACTCACTGTAGTTGGTAAGTTTTATTGATTACAACATATATTGAACTTTTAATTTTTCAAATTACACCACTAAACTAATTATTATTTTAAAATTGGGTCATTACATTAAAAAAAATAAGCGGACCTTAATTTTTATCTACAAACCTAATTAATTATCCTTTGTAGTTGGCACATTTCTTGATTACACCATTGAACTTTTAATTTTCAAATTACCCCATCAAATTAATTAAAAATAATTATTTTAAATATTTTTAAAATAATTATTATTTTAAGTAAAAAATATTAGAAACTTTTTTTTCTTCATAAAATGAGTAGAGTTTCATAAAATATAGATTCAAATAAATTAAAGTGATTTTAAATTAAATTAATGTTTACTTAATTTTTTAACAGAATGACCTATTATTAATATTAGATTTTTTAAAAAAACTAAAAATATAAATTAAATTAAAAAAATAGTAAAAGATAAATAAAAAAAGCTGATTCAATTTTTTAAAAGAAATTATTAATTTTTATAAATAAATATTATTTTCAAGAAAAAATTGGAAAATTCTTCATATTTTTAAAAATGAGTAAAATTTTACAAAATATAGATTCAAAAATAAATTTTATTTTCAAAAGAAAAAAAGTTTTTTTTTTAAATCAATAAGGTTTCATAAAATTTTAATTTTTTAAAATCTATATTTTATGAAACTTTACTCATTTTATGAAAAAAAAATTAAAGTTTCTAATATTTTTATTGAAAATAATAATTATTTTTAAAAATATTTAAAATAATCATTTTTTAATTAGTTTAATGGGGTAATCTGAAAAATTAAAAGTTCAATAGTGTAATCAGTAAAATGTGCCAGCTACAGTAATTCATTAGTTTTGTAATAAAAAATTAACGTCCGTTTATTTTTTTTAATAGAATAACACAATTTCAAAATAATAATTAGTTTAGTGGGGTAATTTAAAAAATTAAAAGTTCAATTGTGTAATCAGTAAAACTTACCAACTACAATGGGTATTTCATTAGTTTTACCGATTTCATTGATAATTTTATTTTGTAGGTACATGTGATGATTCTTTGATACGATGATATTTTAAAATGTTCTTCCTTATCTTTTGTAAATTCTTATAATTTTAATAAAATTAATTAGTTAATAATTTATTTATTTAATTTATATAAAGGGGCATACTTGAAAAAATTTGTCCCGGACCTTAGAAAACTCAGGATCGGCTCTGGGATAAATCCCCCGTCCATATAATGCAGGAGGCACGGAACACAGTTAGTAAAATAATATGATAAAAATTATTAGAGTAGAATATAGTAGACTAAACAAAAACTAAATACAATCTTTACTACTTTACTCTTAATAACAATATGCAGAAGAGACCAGATTTGATATATGAATTCTAATAGAATTCAGCTCCAAAAGTAAATATATTAGTTATTTTTAATTATTTTTTCAAGGAATAAAACACATGATTTTGTTCAATCTTAATTTTTTTTATTTTACTAATATGAGTTGCCTTTATAGTTAGTTATTTAAAAAGCATAAAATTACTCCATCAATTTCAAAATATTTGCTGTCGTTTTTGAGTTAAAATAATGTGATTCGTTTAAATTTTTAAAATTATAAATCTTGTAATAGGTAATACTAATTTATAATATTTGCAATTGTATTGATTAAAATTTAAATTAAATGTATTCATATTATTTTTAACTTAAAATGTTTTAAGTTGATTTTGTATGAGTGATTTTATATTTTAGAATGATTATTTATTAATAATTTTACACAATAAATACATGTTAATTATTTAATAACGGTTATAGATCGTTACATTCCATTTAAATCAATTATATTTTTAAAAAGATAATTTTTCTATGAAAAGCTTAAATTTGGAACGGAGTAAATACAAAAACAAACAAGATTGACAACATTAATGCTATTCTATTGGATGAAGAGATATGTTTTTTTCAATTTATTAGTCAATTTCTCAAGTTTTAATTTTATTTTTTCAAATGCCATCATAACAAACGTATTAAAAATATTATTGATTATTTCATTTAGAAGATTCGTAAATGCTTTTGACTCCAAAACTCAATTAAAAAAAGTAATTTTATAAAAAATTAATAGAAAATGGTGTGTGTAATATTTTGGACAAAAAAATTAAAAATAAATCATTCTTAATCTTAGATCCGATTAACATGAAGTTATTTTTTTTGGTAACTTGATCAATTGACCAATAGAATACTGACACATACAATCTCGTCCTGCATATCAATATTCTATTGATCAATGACTAATTTACCCCAAAATAAACTTATGCGTGTCAATATTTTATCTTATAAGTGATTTGAATGGGTAATTAAGGGTGTAAATGAGTCGAATTGGAGCGAGCAGGAGAGATCTTTCGAATTCGATTTCGAAATAATAAATTTGTCTTTCAATTCAATTATATTTGAAAAATCCTACTCAGATTCGACCCGACTCGAATATTTATTACTCAATTTCGATCCGACTCAACTCGAATATTTTTTTAAACTACTCGCGAACTTCAAATTCAAGCTCGAATTCGAGTCTCTACATAATAATTAGTTTTATAATAAATATAATTATAAATTGAATTTGTTATTTTAATTAAAAATGAGAAAATATATTTATTATTACAATTTGCAAATATAAAATCACAATTAAAATTAAAAATAAAACAAAATAATAACTAATTATCCTAATTTGATTTAAATTTGTATATATTATAAGAAAATATATGGAACATCTAATCAAATATATATTAACCGATTATGTATCGAATCACAATAAAAAATTCGAGTAGTTTGAATGTTAAACGAGTCGAGTATAACCTTGCTCAGATTCTACTAATATTTTTATTTGAACTATTTTTAATACTCAAATTTGAATCATATTATTAACGAATCTGAATGAGTCTCGCTCATATTTTTTCGAATCGAGATCGAACTGTATTGACTTGTTTAAGGGTAATAAATAAACTTGTAGATAGATATATGGAGTATATTATATATAGAGAGAGGAATCGGTGGAGGGAGCTAAGGCATAAGCGAATAACGGAATATATAAATGTGCTCCTCTCTCCTCCCTATAAATACTGAAGTACTAACTCGCCTCTCCTGAAGTAAAATAGACCTCGTCTCTCTCCCTCCTTTTCCTTTAGCTCTCTACTGTTGAGTAGGGTTTTCTCTATTTCAGCTCCTTAATTAACTACTGTATTTTACATATTCATAGTTGTAGTGGGAGAATCATGGATGCCTACGCTATGCATCTAGCTATGGCGGCACTTGTTGGAGCTTCATTTGTTGCTGTATCGGCCTATTATATGCATCGCAAGACCCTAAATCAGTTACTGGAGTTTGCCAAGACCATTGAGAGAGAAAGAGAAGACTTTGAGGACGATTCGCCTCAGCATTTGAAGAAGTACGCCGCCAACGACAAGCGCCGTAACCACTCCCGCCGGAAGGGGAGTAACGGATATTACCGCCGTGCCTCGACTTCTTTGCCGGACGTCACCACGATTTCTGGCGCCGGTGATGCCAACGGGAACCTCCACGTCGACTTTATTCCACTCGGATTGCCCAGGCTGCACACGCTTCCTGAAGGTACTATTCCCAATTTATTGAATGTATTCCATTTCTCATCGTATTATACATCTTAGATGTTCCATAATAGAGCTGCTATAGACTTGGTGAAGCATTACTTTGCTTGTATTCGATCAAGATGCTACCTTACCAGACTAATTGCCGTTTGAGTCCTCTTTTCCAAGTGATTTCGATTCACGGTGTTGATACTACTGTAAAATGGGGTAACCTTATACTGGTATTGATTAAGATTTGAGGATTTGAGTATGTAGAGGGACTAGTGAATATATGTTCTAGAGATAAATTTGTGTGAAATTGCTTGGTATGTGAGTCAGTGTCAATATATCATCTCCGTCTATGGCCAAGTATTGGCTGGTTTACTTGCATGATCCACTGCTCTTGTTATGATGTCTTCTATTAGAGTAATTAAATAGTGCGACCTTGCAACATGCTATTTGGAAAATCAGTGGAGATTTCTATTGAGGAAAGATGACAATTGGAGATGAAAGGGGTTACCATCTAGGCCTCTAGAAGCTCTTCTTAAATAAATAATTTTTTTTGTGTACTTGTGTGTTTTACTTGGCTAGATTGGTTATCAGAAGGTAAAGTTTGGAGACATGGATGGGCTAAGTGGTGTAAAACTAGCTTGTAGCCATATATTAAGAACATGAAGTATTGTATTAGTAATACTTATTAAAAAAATAAAAAAAAAGTGGTGTATGATGCAGAACATGATTTGGAAGTTGATTCGGAATTGGAAGCTGATTCGCAAGTTTAGTTGGAATGGAAATTTTCATCGGGTAAACTTTAAATGGGCTTAACTTTTGATCCGTTTTGAGTTATGGGCTCATAATATATCAAATCAAAGCTCTCGACGAGCTCTACAAAACTCATGCCTTTGGCCATGACGTACACCGTTTTAAGCACGAAAAACAGTAGTCTTACCGTCCGGTCAAAGTTTGGTCAAACTTGAAGTATTATTTTTATTTTTTAGTATTTGGTTGTTATCATTTCTAATTAGGATTGGAACATATTTTAGCCTATAAATAAGTTCTCTTAGGGTTTTGCAAACGATCTTTTGACAATTATTATCAATCTATTGTGTTTTCTCTTTGAGAATTATTTATCTTTCCTTGTGCGCAATGATTTATTTATCTTTGTGTTAGTAGGTTAAACTAACTATTATAATTCGTTGCGTCAGTGTATTAGTAACTTTTGAAAAGAAAATGTTTGTTTCTTCTCTTGTTTCAGTGTTCTATTTTAGAAATGTTCAGAAAGCAATATTTTGCTGAACTGGAGGGATGTATTATGTATTTATCTGAAACTATGTTAGTATCTTGCTTTTATACGTAGTGAGGGGATAAACCTATCCCCCAAAATAAGAAAAGTAGTGATACTGGGATTAATTCTGCATTAGTTGGCTTGATTTCTGCTATTTTTCTTTAGCAAATTTAGGTTCTTAAAGGGGATGAGGGTGTCTTTTTATATTAAAAAAAATTGTGAGGGGGATGAGGATATTTTGCTTGATGCTTCTTCCTTTTGGGCCATGTTTTGAATTTCTAGAGCTTGGAACAAGAGGCTAACTTTGTAGGCATAGGCCTTCTTTAGTCAAGTAGTAGTTCTTCCCATACAGACTCTACCATATCAACATTATTTCAGTCAATTGTTTTCAAGGAGCTACTTCTTCTATAGGTTAATGCATAAGTAAATAATCATGGCAAGTTTAAAAAAAGGAGAAATAGGAACTGGTTCATTTATTTATTTTGATTTATAAGGGAAAATATAAGCTCTATCTAGGTATAGTGTCAAAGTTGTGTTGACCAAATGCGTGGAGGCATGAACTTCTTTTCCCGGAGAAGAAGCAATGATGGTGTGTGGGGAATAAACTTCGGCTAACTTTGTGCTAGCAACCACGGTAATCCAGAGGATGCAAGTGTTATTCGGAATAATTGGACGTAAAGCGTTTGTAGGTGGCTTTTTAAATTCACAGTCAAATAATCCCAGTGCTCAACCTTGTACAGGTGGTGAAAACTACCAAGCTAGAGTAAGGTAGGGGATGACAAAATTTCTGGGAGCATTGAAATGTGCTCCGCTTGTGTGGGCCCCTTATCAATTTCTTTGAGTTTCATTCTTGCGAACGTGCTCCCTATGTCAACACAACAAATTTCAAGGATTAAATTGCTGTTAAGCAACCTCTGCATGGCATGTCAAAGTTGACGAAAATATTTTTTAAACGTCCTCCCTTAAAATCTTGCGTTATAAAAATAGAATGCATTTTGTTTTCTATTGAATGGCGTCCTAGGACGAGGACAGAGTTCATTAATAGTGGCTTCATCCCTGCTACTTATTTTCTCTTTAGTGCTTTAAGATATTTGTTCAAAAGGAAAGAAAGCATAAAGATGAGTGTAGCCATATGACACAGCCATGAATAACATGTGTGTGGGCTGGGCAACAACTAGTATCAGCAAGTACCTAGGCGTCTTTTTGGGTTCTCTAACTTGCATTGCTAGCAAGACAGCTGACTGTCTGTTTCTAATTGGGGGATATGCCAATATGGATGTATTCTCATTTGCTTGATTCTATTAAGTCTGTTTTTTCTTAATTTTTTTATTTATTGAATCTTGAAATACTGCATACGAACACATATATATGCACTTAAGAAACATTTCGATCCTACAAAGGTTCTGTGGTCGCCCTATATTTGAAATTACTGTCTAATTACCACCATACTTTTCTTGTGATAGTTGATGGGTATTGTTATATAATATTTCATGTTTGCTGACATGGCGTGTGAGTATTGATTGATTAATTGGGGTAGATTCACAAGTGACTTTACAAACTCATACCAATAAACCTAGTTTGTGAATTTTTGCAAATGCATATTGCTGGTTTCTGCATGTTCTTCTCTGTCAACCATTACTATATAGTGGTGTCTCAAGTTCTGTCATATAACCACCTGATCACAATTAAGCAATCTGTGCTTCATATAACATACAATATTCACCATAATTATTTTTTGGTTTCTGTGTTATTTAATTATTCAGTGTTGGAAGTGAATTTGCTCATGCATGTTCACTTTTTAAGGGAAATCTGCTGGGCATGCTGGTTCAACCAAGAGAGCTGGGCATTTAATTAGACCCACTTCTCCCAAGTCTCCTGTTGCTAGCGCTAGTGCCTTTGAAAGTGTGGAAGGATCAGATGATGAAGATGATATTACTGACAATTCTAAATTAGAGACCTATCTCTATGCTAATGGAACTGCTGTAAGTAGTCTATCACTGATATGTGTCTTCTGCCCAAGTAAATCTTAAAACCTCTTGGGGTTTGTGGGAGGTGGTTGTGATGTAGTAACTCTTATCATTTGTGTATTCAATGAGTAGGGCCCAGACGCAAGTCTATTTCAGAATATTCCAGAGCACGTTAATGCAAATGGAGAGCAAATACCTATAGTTGCATCTAGTATGATTCGTTCCCATAGTGTATCTGGTGACCTACATGGCGTGCAACCTGACCCTGTAGCAGCAGATATTCTTAGAAAAGAGCCAGAGCAAGAAACTTTTGTTCGACTTAAAATTTCCCCAAGTGGTATTTAATCCTCTTTTCCATCTGATCTCTTTCATTGTTGTTGCTCTCATATTGACTAATAATTAACCTGTTGATGTTGGAGGGGGTTTTCAATTTTCTACTTTGAAGTAGGGGAATAGTGATTGGTAAAACAGGATAGTGCTGGAAAAGGTCCAACATCAATTGCATTCTGTTGTAGCTAGGCCCGTGTATATATCTTATGGCATTGATTATTGTCTTTGTTATTGTTGAACTGATAGTGCACTTAATATATGTTTTTATTATAGAGTGCAAGCTTTCCTATACATCTAACAAAATTAAAAATAAGAAAACTAATCAGTTGAATGCTTGAGCTCGAGGGTTCTATATCCCCCCTTCTTTTTAGGGAGAACTAAACAGTTTATAAACTGCAAGATCCCTCGGAGGATTTTCCATTAATACTTGCTGTCTCTATATAATTCTTTGGGTTCAGAAGATGGGCGGAAATAAGTTTCAACCTGTGAAGCAAGAGAAACAAAAATTCTGAATATGCTTCTGTTATTACAAAATTAATGATGCTAATTTCTCTCAATTGAGCTTGAGGATATGTGAGAACCTGACACGTAAATATGATTTTAATATTACAAAATTTATGATGCTACTTGCTCTCAATTGAGATTCAGGACACGTGAGAACCTGTCCGTGTAGTACATATAAATATAATAGTTGACAAGTATAAGAAAACTGTGTCCTTTTCCTTCTTATTTTAAATATTAAAAAAGAAAAGAAAAAAAAGGCTTCGTGGGTCTTCTCCATCAAAAAATGTGGCAAAGTTTGTGAATATTTTAATTTATGCATGGACTCTCTGAGCTTGGTGCTCAAATGTTGTGAAATGGTCATTGGTTAAAGGGTTTGGCTTGAATGAATACTGGCAAATTTTGCTAGAAGAAAGAGAGAGGGGGGGGGAACAACTCCAACATGAATACCATCGGCAATCACCAGATCCTTTGGAAGGATTCTTAGGCCATTCCTTTTTGCTTAGCTAGCTATGCTCATAGGGTTATTGCAAATACCACATCCCAATTATAAAAAAATCCATCAACGTCAAATTAGCTTTTATTGGATATGTTGCTGGCCCATGTGTCAATATTTGAGATTCATTCTACCAGCTCACAAGTTTCTTCCCCTTGCTCTTAAATAAAGTGATTTTGCCTTCTGCTGGATTGAGTATGTTTTGATGTATTTTGGGAACTGTAAGGTTCTGTATTATATTTAGAGTTGCAGGTTGAGGTCAAAGGTTAAGTCTTTAATTTTTGCTTGTAATATATTTCAGAGACACCATCAGCAGATGAAGCCGAAGTCTTCCGGACTATTCAAGTCTGCCTTGAAATGCGAGAAACTTATGTTTTCAGGGAAGCTGTCGCTCCATGGGAGAAAGAAATTATATCTGATCCCAGTACACCGAAGCCTAATCCAAATCCATTTGATTATACTCCTGAGAGAAAAACTGACGTGAGTTATTAGCGTATTTATGTTGTTTAAGTGAGTTCTTAATGTTGTTGGATCATTGTTCATAATTGGACCACAGCTTGATGAGGTTTTGTCTTTCCATGATTATGTTTCCTCTGAATGACGCATTATTTTGTTCCTGCAGCATTGTTTTCAGATGGAAGATGGAGTTGTTCATGTTTACGCGAATAAAGATTGTAAGATGTTAAGATTATATTGCCATAGTAATTCATGTTAAAATGGTTCAGAAATTTCTGTTGTTCTGGTAGTCTTTACACCTGTTTCCCATTTTTCTTTCCCCAGCAAAAGAGAAGCTCTATCCCGTTGTTGATGCAACAACCTTTTTCACTGACCTGCATTACATCCTTAAAGTAATAGCAGCTGGAAATATCAGAACGTTATGTCATCATCGTCTAGTTCTTTTGGAACAGGTGTATATTTATGTTTATATTATTTTTTTTTCCTTTTTAATTTTACAGTCTCTGTTTTGGAGGAATGGGAAATTTGTTTTTGTTAAGAAAATATAACTTGATGTTTGACAAATACTTTATGAACTTCAATTCAGAAATTCAATCTTCATTTGATGCTTAATGCTGATAAAGAATTTCTAGCTCAGAAAAGTGCGCCACATCGTGACTTCTACAATGTTAGGAAAGTTGACACTCATGTTCATCACTCTGCATGCATGAACCAGAAACATCTTCTAAGGTTCATTAAATCCAAGCTGAGGAAGGAGCCTGGTGAGGTAATGGTTTGGATTCGCATCGCCTATGCTTACTGGATACATCTATTTTCTTTTTACTTGTATTTGGATTTTAGCTACAAACATTTTACTTATTGCATATTTTAAAGTTGGATCATTGCAACTGTGAACTAGAGATTGCATAGTTTGGAACTTTGGATATATCCTTATTCGCGTAACTGCATTATTTTCTTAAGATGAATTACCTTGCAACCCTACTAATGTTTAGGATTTCTTCTTCTTGTATTTAGGTTGTAATATTTCGAGATGGGACATATCTCACCTTAAAAGAGGTTTTTGAGAGCTTGGATTTAACTGGGTAATGACAGTCTTTTTTAGTTTCCACCTTAAGAGCATATTATCCTCCACTAACATAGTTGTCATTGTCACCATCATTAGCCACACCACCATCACACTCTAAGTTCATCTCTTACTTGACTAATTATAAGAAGCTGTTCATATTGTTTTAAACAGGTATGACCTGAATGTTGACCTTCTAGATGTTCATGCTGACAAGAGCACCTTTCATCGTTTTGACAAATTTAACCTGAAGTATAATCCCTGTGGTCAAAGTAGGCTCAGGGAGATTTTCTTGAAGCAAGATAATCTTATTCAGGGTATGTTCTGCTTCTTTTAATTTATATTTTGAGATGCTGAAGTGGCAAGCTTGCAAAAGAATTTTATCTTGCTTTAGTGTCCTTTTTGTTGGTCTTAGCACAAATTCTTTGTGAGCTATGTCTGTTTTGAAATTAATAAGAGACAATGTCGTTTGAGTGTCATTATACTCTCTTTTTTTTCTTCTCCGCTTCTCATCTTTTTCTTTTCACTAATTATAAGTTTTCTCACTCGACAATCTCAATTACGCTTCCTGTATTGATCTAGAATTTTATTTCTCTTTGTTATACCATAATCTAAACCATGATTTCTTCATTCTCCAATTTCTGACAGGTCGTTTCCTTGCTGAGCTGACACAGCAAGTGTTTTCAGATCTTAATGCAAGTAAATATCAAGTGCGTGCTCGACAACTTCACAAACTTTATGAACATTAAATATACATGATTTATATCTTTATTGTTGTCGTGGACCATTTTATTTGGTCTGTTTATTTTTCTCATTGTGCTATTAGAAGGAAACCTAGCCCAAAGGAGCAAATGGAAAGTATACATTTTTAATACTTTCTGCTCCTATATGTTGTCCGAAGATCACTCGATCAACATTATGCAATATTTTCAACTTTCTGTATATATGTATTATTGACCTGAAGGCCTTGTCCAAATAATAGCGAATGCTATCGCAACTAGTATTTCATGATGCCTGGTTTGAAGTGTAAAATAGTTATTCCACCTCCACCCTGTAATTACATTTCGAATGTGAATTTTGTTGCTGATACAGATGGCTGAGTACAGGATCTCGATATATGGAAGAAAGCAAAGTGAGTGGGACCAACTAGCAAGTTGGATAGTGAATAACGAATTGTACAGCAGCAATGTTGTTTGGTTGATCCAGCTTCCTCGACTGTATAATATTTACAAGGAGATGGGGATTGTTACATCATTTCAGAACATTCTCGACAATATCTTTCTTCCTCTGTTCGAGGTTACTGTTGATCCAGAGTCACATCCTCAGTTGCATGTTGTCTTAAAACAGGTTTGTGCATCATTTATTACGGTTCTATCGTTGAATGTATACTGGAGATGCCATTGAATTTTTTTTTTGTATTGCGGGTGATGATTATGATAACTGTTGAACTGAAGATTGATTGACAAACTTGTCAAAACATTTACGTTTTAAAACATCTCCGTGACTCAGTTTCCTTGAAGTTGTTACCATTCCTTGTGATGTTACCTGTATAGGGGCAAGGTTATGTCATTTGTAATCAATCATTTTTCTCTCTTTTGTATCTGTAGGTATGATATTACTGAGTTTGATATCTAATCTTGTCATCTTTTGGGTATTACAGGTTGTTGGGTTGGATTTAGTGGATGATGAAAGCAAGCCTGAAAGACGTCCTACAAAACACATGCCAACACCAGCTCAATGGACAAATATATTCAACCCAGCCTTCTCATATTATGTGTATTATTGTTATGCTAACCTCTATACATTAAACAAGGTGTGTGCAGTACTGAATATACAGCCTTACATTTTTTTAATATCCTAATGCTAGCATCTATGAACGGTCCTATCTGGATTTTCTCTCATCGAAATTGGAGAGAATAATAAAATTCTAAGACTAACTATTAGAAAGTGCTGAAGGATAGTGGTAAAGGTTGGCTTGCATGTGAAACAAGGGAGGGGTGAGGGGTATGATTCTATGCCTTGCGATCAAGAGGAGTATAAAGTTAATGAGAGAAGAAGAGAAACAATACACAACTCAGTCAATCCTGCTTAGTCTTTATCGATACACCTGTTCCCATATATCATCGTCCTCCTTGGAGAACTTCTTCAATAGTTTTTATTATTTCATCGGTAAAATTTTTGACCATGTCTTATTTCTCTATACGCTTAGGATGTACTGCGGCAGCACATGCTGTAGCATCAGATGAGAAAAATGATTTTGCTCCTGCAAAGTAGTTGCATGAGGATTATTGTATGTTCCTAGACTTAAAATGCATTACATCCTGACTTGTTCAATGTTGCATCTCAGCTCCGCGAATCGAAGGGGATGACAACCATTAAATTCCGCCCACATTCTGGGGAGGTATTCACTCATAGATGCTTCTACTTTATTTTGCTTCTCGATAAATTTTATGATTTATTCATCTGGTGTATTATGTGTTCAGGCTGGTGATGTTGACCACCTTGCTGCAACGTTTCTTACGTGTCATAATATTGCCCATGGAATCAATTTGAGGAAATCTCCCGTTCTTCAATATCTATACTATCTGTCCCAGGTATAAACACACTTTTTTTCCATTGACCTGATGTTGACATTTTCAAATGGTGTTTGATGGTATTTTTATTATCAGATTGGCTTGGCTATGTCTCCTCTGAGCAACAACTCCTTATTTTTAGATTACCATCGAAATCCCTTTCCTATGTTTTTCCTAAGGGGGCTTAATGTTTCCCTTTCCACTGATGATCCATTGCAAATCCATCTAACAAAAGAACCACTGGTGGAAGAATACAGTATAGCTGCTTCAGTAAGCACCCTCTCTGTTCCGTCTATTTGCACTACATACAAGTAATATTATTAGACCCCAACTGGTTTTGCTGTTCTCTCTTAACAGGTTTGGAAGTTAAGTTCGTGTGATTTATGTGAGATTGCGCGTAATTCAGTCTACCAGTCCGGTTTCTCACATATTCTAAAGGTACAACTTTTTATCTTGAGCTAGTTGAAATTTATGATTGACTTGCTATAAAAAAAAATCTGATGATATCCAAATTCGGTGATATGATGCGAGCAACTGAAAGTAGATAAAATAATTGATTGTTGGGGGCGGGGGGCGATGGATCAGTTTGAAACTGGCACTTGACCAAAAATTATGTGCTACTTTCTGTTTTAACTGGTTTAGGGTTTGCGTCCACCTCTCCCTCTGGCAGGTTAGGCAACCTCATAATGGGCGTCTTCAGGCTAAAGAATAATACTCCCCCTGTTCCAAAATTAAAGATACATTTTGACTTTTTTGAGTCAATTTACGAAATCCTAAAACTCAAAATTGATACAATTTCATTCAAGTTTTGAAAACAACAAATATGATAATTAGTAGTACTTTATAGTTAGTTTACAATTGTTATATTTGTTTGTATTAAAACTAAATAATTTCATATCAATTTTGAATTTTAAGATTTAACAAATTGATTTTAAAAAGTCAAAATGTATCTCTAATTTTGGAATAAAGGTGGTATAATAAAAGAAATTTAGGTGTCCTGCATGATCTAATCTTTCCAGTAGGAAGGTTTGTGAGAATTAGATCCTTATCTTCTTTTTTTTCTCAGCTTTTTGTTTCTGTATCTATTTTTATTTTATATACATTCTTGTTTCAATGTTCTTGTTAAAGGAAACCTTCCAGCCATATGGAAATTAGTGAACAAATTGTAATTTTGGAATATGGTGGTCCATGAGCTCGATAAAGATAACAGTTACTGGTCTGATCAATTGGGTGTGGTGGTCTGATCAATTGGGGGTTGACCACATCAAATTAGACTTAATTTTCTGATTTGATTATTATTGTATTATGAAAAAGTATACCGGTAATCCCTTGCTCAGTTGTGTTTCTACTATTTTGAAGCAACCCATAAACAAACTGCTTGAAAACTATATCTTTTAGATGCCTGGTTGTTTTGTGCAATGATTAGCTATAATTGGTTGTCTACCTGGTCTATCTTCTAAGCACCATCCGTAAGATAGACTAACAACTGATACTACCCTTTAGCATGTTTATCTAATTCAATTGCTCCTTGGCCTTTTCATATCAGCATCCAATTTTCTTTATCTTTTAAGGATTTTTTATCCCACAAGAAATGTAGACCTCTTTCCGGGATTTCTAAAATTTGATTGCAACATCTGATGATGCTTTCCACTTCTATAAAATTAATTTGTATGTGTGCCATGTTAATCTCTTGTTTGTAGTCTCACTGGATTGGGAAGGAGTACTACAAGAGAGGACCAGATGGAAATGATATTCAAAGAACAAATGTGCCTCATATCCGGCTGGAATTTCGTGATACGGTATTGTGTTTGATTCTGGATACATTCGCCATCACTTTATCATCTTGTGCAATTTTCTTTTTATGCATTTCTAATTTACTTTAAAGGCTCAATTAGATGACAGGAAACTAAATCTAGGAAAACATCTAGAGAAAATTCAAGACCATGCAAGACGTTTGATAATTGTTAATCAAGTCTTTTCTATACCCCTGGAAAGGGAGGAAACTACATGCTTGAATTGGCTGTAAACTCGTGCCTTTCCCATCTACTATAGCTTGATGCTTCTTCATAATCTACTTACTCTCGTAAAACTATATTGAAATAAGAATCGATTGTGACCCATGCTGTTTAATAAAGAATCGATTGTGACCGAGGCTAAACAGCATTAATATAATGTCCCTACTTATATTTTTTCTATTGCAACAAAATTAAAGCCTAGGAAAATATGAAGTAATCAATGTAAGGTTGCTCTTTCAGATTTGGAGAGAGGAGATGCAACAGGTTTATCTGGGCAAAGCCATTTTTCCTGAACACATTGAAACGTAATGAGCTTCGCCAGTGTGTTTTTGCTAAAGCACGAATTATATATGTTTCCAGAGATAAACCTCAATCTGTGAGGAAATATATTTTAGATGTGTTACGCTCAAGGGTGCGCAGTTTTGTCAGCAGTTGGAGCAGTGTATAGGTATACCCATCTATGTACTTACTCCTGCTAATCTACAATGATATCTTAACAGCTCGTGCAGGATTGAATTAGCTCTTTGTATGCTATGGTGAAACCCTTCAAAAGTATTGAGGGCATCAGGGTCCTGTGTATATATGCAAATGTAAGATTGTGATCGTCATTATATCTGGAAGAGTTCGACTCGGGATTATAGCATGTAGCAACAACTAAATACCATTGTGGTATAAGATCTAGTTACTGAATACATCATATAATGAAAATTTGTGCTCTTAACATTTGGATATGTAATAATTGAAACAATTTTGTGCTTGCCCAAGGTGAATCAATGATATTGTTCTTGCTTTAAGTTGATAGTTATATGAGAATATTATAAATTCAGTCATTTGATTGATTCAAGGCAAATAATTTTAAGTACAATCCATGCATTATTAATCTGATATTGTCAATGATGATCTAATGTTTGTTTGCTGCTCAGTATATGGATAGATTGTATATTCTGTAGCGTCCTATTTGTCTTGGTGGGTGAAGTGTTCTTTCAATAAGGCCTGTCAAAAGTATCAAATTTGTAGTATCTTGGCTTTTGTTTTTAGTGTAATGCTTCTCAAATCCAATTTATTTTTTATTGTTCACGAAGAATTTGATTTCATGGTACTTTGATCCTGGTACTTGTTCTTATTTATTTTTTTTATAAGAGATTGCTACTACTTCCATGAGCTGAAATGCAAAAATGTGAAAAAGGTTCTCGAGTTTCAAGCATACTTATCAAACATGAGCTGTACCAATCATCTTATTTACAAAATAAGTATTATATTCCCTATAAAAGCACAACCAGCCCTGAAGCTTTTCCCCCTACAACGTATGCTTAAATGCATAAAAATATAGCAAGATGCATAAAACACAACATAAACATTACCTTCTCCTTTCCATACAACTTCAAATATGCTTTTTCCCATCTTAGAATCCGTCCAGAAAAATATTCCAATTTTTTTATCAAATAAAATGAGACGTAAGTCAAACTACTTTAATTCCTCCACAAGATCCATAGATGCATGTTACAGCTCAAAAGATAAATGAGCTACGCTTAAGTTTTATTTCAAGCTTAATCAAAAGAATTGAAGTTTCATGTATAAACGACTAGTGTAAGGATTATGACAAATCATTAATAAAGTACCTATGTTGGACAAAATTATACTGTTTTTAATGACATAACATCATCCTAACATCGTTCGTATATGTGTCAATGTATCAAATTTAAACTAATCAGAAACAATCCGAGTTTTAACAACTTTTGGCTTCTCAGTTCATTTATGCCTCTAAATATAGGTGTTAACAACTGCACACCCACTTTTTAAGCTAACCCTTGAGTAAAATATTAGCTTAATAAACCACATGTATAATGTTTGTAAAATAGAGTGATGAGCTTTCACCAGATTGCCTGCAAGCCTCTAGTTTGTTAGAAATAGAAACGAACAAGGGGAGATCATGATTGCTGTCTCAAGAATGATGCTCGAATAGTCGAAGTATGATACTATTGCCCTATTAGAAAAGTAGGCAAAATCTGCTTAAACTTTTTTATACTGCTTTATTTCCTTGATTATGCCATCAGTGAGGGTGTCAACATTGTGGTTCTTCCCATAAAATTTTACAAACTGCATGCTAGGATCCATCAAGTACCTGAAAAGACCATGGCTTTTGTCAGACGAAAAGTCCTTACAAGAGTTCCCCAAGAAAATAAATTTGGGCAAGCTATTTTCATTCTCGTTTAGTTAGTCTTGTTTTGCATTCATCCATTCAATAAAGCCGTCCGAGTAAAACTGGCATGCATAATGACTTTACAAGCAACTGTGGCAGTGTGGGAATGAGTAGTAAGATGCACAAAAAAGATTAAATGAAAAATGTAACTTGATCAGATATTGTTCAAAAAGGTTGTAAAGTCAATGAATACCATACTATTATTATGTAAAACAGAATATCAAACTCTTCATTTAAAACTAGTAACACTATGAATGCTTGATAGAAAATCAAAACATTTTTATTCTGCCCATTAAAAGTTATTATGATTTTTTTATTATGCTATACTTGAGACCAAATAGAGTTGCTACATACAGATTTACTTGAACAGATAAAATTAAAATAAAGAATTTTAATGAGCGAGTGGGAGAGGGAGGAGAGAGAACAAGTTTGTTGGAGAATAAACAATTAAATTGAGACGACAACAAAAAAAAAAGAAAAAAACTTCAATGTAATAAGTTGATGAAAAAGAGAAAGTACATGTATACAATCAAGCATGAAATAGTCATTGACCATGCCCAGAACAAAGATGAAGTTTATGACAAATAATGGCATTAAGACATGAAATGTAATACTTACATGATTATCGAGTGGTCGACAAGGTAATCTGAATCTTCCTCTTCTGTTTTCATATAGTAAACTCGATATGCACGAGCAGCCTTCTTTATCTCATCAGGGCTACCAGTTAGCCCAATCAAATTTGGGTGGAACTCTGGAGAGTGAAAAAATAAAATAAGATAGATACACAGACACCTTTAACAAACAATTGTATGCTAGTCTAATTCTAAGAAGCACCTTTGACATATTCACGAATTTGCTCAACATTATCTCGTTCTGGATCAACTGAGATGAACAAAGGTACAATCTCAATTCCAGCCTTTTCCTCTGCAATCATAACAAAATAACAAACTTATAATCTGGTGATCAACAATATCAGCAATTTTATTAATGAATATGCAGCAATAGTAGGAATGTAGGATAGTTCTTGGATGATCATCCACTAAACTTTGCAGGTAACTGATATATCTAGATATAAAGCAGGTATAATCTCACTTGCAAACATCTTGTGACTTGTCAACTACTATAACAATGATAAACAACTACAGAAAGATTAATATTTCCAATACACCATGCCTGGTATTGTGGTCGTACTCTTGTAGTTGGCCATTATTACCTTAAAACCACCACCACCACTTTTCTACGTCAGAGAAACTTGTTACAGTGGGCAAATGCAGATTAGTAACTCTTTACTGCCACCTGCACTCTTAAACTATATAGACATTACAGGTATGATCTAACTCATGTAGGACAAATGCGAGGACACTAACCTATCAAATCAGATGCTAAAATATTATGTGAGCAGTGAGGAAATAGGGTTCTTTTAGTAGTTAGTAGAGCAAAATCATATACAAAAACATATGGGTTGAGAATTTAAACTACCCAAAAACAGGTTATCAGAAGTGGTAAGAAAGATTTTATACATCATACATTTAATATAGTTAAAAATGATATACTAATAGATTGAGAATATAAATACATAATAAAAACTAAAACATATAAATTTATGTTTTCAGCACATCCCAAATTCTGAGCAGGAAAAAATCCAAACTTCAAAAGTCTATCATTGCAGGATGGTGGGAGCAAGTAAACCAATAAGCCTAAAATATGACTTGTTTCTATGCAGTTGTGGTATGAAAATGAAACTATGTTAAGATTTCCTATTCTTTTTAGTTGTTTTACTTCAGCTTTGGTTATTAGTGCAAGAAGGTAGCATGTCCCTATATTTTCAATCTACATATTGTAATTTATTAATTATTACATAGCCTCATTAAGTCAAAATTCAAAATTATTGAGTGGCAATCTTTAAGAACACAGAAAACTTACTAATTTTATCAACTGCAGCTGCAAGCTTCAGTAGCTCATCGGGACAGATATCAGGGCAATGAGTAAAGCCAAAATATATCAAGGTCCATCTCCCCAAAAAGTCTCTATCAGTTACAGATTTCCCATCATGGTTAACAAGGCTGAATGGACCACCAATGGCCGCTTGACCAACAGAAGGTCCCTGTTTTACAGCATTTGAAGAATTACTGATTCCTGCAGCAATAGAATTCAACATGTATAAGTAACACATACACATTAGTAAGTTCTCAGAGGGCATAAACAGATACTCTAAAGTGTAACTGCATAGGTTATGGATCAACAGAAAACCGAAGGCAAAAGTGTGTTAATGAGAACGCAAAGTGATTTGTCATCTGAGTTGGATATAAATCAGTTCTTCAATTATCTCTGCCAACCACCCTTCCACCCCAAAAGAAAAACACAGAAGAAAACGAAAAACAGAAAGAAAGATATATAGCAAAGCAAGAAAGATCATAAAATTCAGTTCACATGTGTACACATTTGGGGATTACTAAAAGATTTGATCTTCCCTAAGGTACAGGTCTTCAACTGTTTTCACAATAGGCCGAGTAACCAAAACTGAGTCTTTCCCTGGCCAATAAGTTAGACAGAGTACTTTGAAGTTAAAACCTAAAAAGGATCAGATACATGAAGCAGTAAAAACCCCACATGCATCCCAATAAGTGACAAATCGTATGAAGGAGTAGGCACAATTAATTAGAACAGAAGCAACAACATAATTCTTTATAACTATTTTAGCTTGTAAGGGGACATTTGACTACAGGAGAAATAGCATGAGAATAACACTTAATATCCCGAAGGCACATGTGACATGTCACTACCCTGGATTCCGTGTAAGAATTTCAAAGCCATCATTTGGATATTAGATACAGAGTAACTACTAAAATCCTAAAGCTATACAAATGAGCTACTCACCATACTTATTTACCTTCAATATGACGTTTCTTTTCATTGTCATAGTAAAAAATCACTCCTGCTCCAGAGACAATTAGCAAAAGAAAACTCAACCAAGAAACAGGCTGCACAAGAGATTGATAAGTTAGATTACAGCTTGACAAAGTAACTAGAACTAGTAGAGCTGAATGCAAAAACATGTATAGCAGATATATTATAGCTGGGAAAGACGAAAGGAACCCAAAATGAAAGGTTGAAACAGCTAGATTGTACTCCCTCAGTTCCATTATGAATCTCATGGCTCTAGAACATGTTTGTGTCAAGAATTTTGAAACATTCAAAACATATATTTAAAAACAATATTTTGTAATATAGTTTTTCCTAAATTATTCTGTAGCATCTTAAGTTCTAATTTAAGAAGAAAAAATATACAAAAAATATATTATATTTAAATGTGTCAACAGTATATCTTTAGTGCCACAAACATGGTTTTGAACCATGACATTCAAAGTGGAACAGAGGGAATATTGTATATAGCAAGAATAAAAATGTTGGGAATTGGTGCCTGAACACCTGCCAATCCGCCACTATTGAGATTTATAGGGATTTCGTGCAAATTCACAACTTTGAATAGGTAGTTAAATAAATTCAGTCAACACTGCAACAAAGCCATAGTATCGAGCAAGTGAGCCAAACTTTCAGTAGATATTTTCTAAACTAAATCGTGTAAAACTAGGCTATATAAGCATTTGTATACTTGTTCGTTTTATATGTTTGCTCTGGATTACTAGGCTGCAAATGTATGGCTATAAGATGCATATACATACATATATTGAAGCTCCAGATACACTTGAAGTTGAGTGGTTCTTTACAAAGTACCACATCTGAACTAATGTACCCGGCTCACTCTATCTCTAAGTTTGGCAGCATTGGCCTATTAATCAATGAAGTATATAATATATATCAAACTTATTGAAACAGAACTACTTGGTAGACTTCTGCAGCAGATACAACTATACAATCGATGCTGAGATGCTTTCACATGCGCAGCCCAATCAAAATGGTAAATTATATTGAACTCACGGCAATTGCGACAGTGTAAAAGTAAGTATACATTACATACATCTCTAGCCAAACAATAGCCAAGAGAAGTTAGAACTAAGTTTATGTCTGTATTCTATCAAGGTGTATAGAAGAAGAGAGAGCGGGAGAGAAAACAGTAACCACTTACTCCGCCTCGAACATCTTTTCCCTGCTGGGAAGACTAATTCGAATCACCGGACTGATCGGCCGTCCCAGAATGACCATCGGAATCCCCTTTCGATGTAGAATTAACTTGACTTCCAGTACTAGTCCCGGCAGTACCGGTACATAAGTACCTAGGCCGTGATTGTACTCCTAGCTGCAAATGAAAATAACGATAAATCCTTCAAAATCAGACATGTAAAATGGGAGGGAGAGAGAAAGTAGAAGACGAACCGATTGAGATGGTGGTGGAAGAGGTTGGTTGGGGAGAGAATGCGGAACTCCATGGAAGAGACGAAATGAGGAATTCGTAGATCGCTGTTGTTGATTCAGAGAGCGATAAATGTAGCGGAGGTTTAGTTTTCGTGAAATTGCGATCGCCATGGAATGGAATGGAAGGTGTTTGATGTTTTGTCTAAAGCTTACTCTTCTCTATTCCACTACTCCCTACATAAAGAGCGAGCACCTACTATTTGTATTGTAATCTCTAGTATGTACTATACTATGTTCGTCTTTGTTCCATGCTCGAGGCTACCGACTCCAATATACGACAAGTATGACTTTTATATTAATCAATAAAAAATTGATATATTAATATATCAAAAAATTAAAAAGATAATATAAAAATATTAATTTTTTAATTTATATTTAATATTGATGTACGTAGATCCATACATGAGAGTTGAGACACTCAAATACAATATTTAAATGTAATATATTTTTTCTACATTAAAATAATATTTAAATGATGCACGTTTTCTTTTTTGGTATATTTAATTTTTGAGTAAGGTTAAGAATTTCAAATTTTTTGTCTCGAATGACCACAGTTTAATTGCGATTCGGGAATGGGGACTAGAATCCTCAACATTTTAAATAAAATAGAGTCTCTATTTTTTGTATATTTCTATCCTCATCTCTCTCCTGTCATCATAATGTCATATTCTAACACATTAATATGAAATGGAGACTCTTCAATTCATTTGAAATCGTCTACTTTATAAAAATACACCTTTTTCTTCAAATAATTATATGCTACATTTGACTTTTGAGTAGAATAAAACCGCCATGATTTCCTAACCATCTTTTCTATATTTATGGTAGTAGGTGGTTGTTCCAACATCCTTCACAAAAATCAAATATAATATCAGGAGAACATCAGACCAATATTATTCATTTATATTGTGAAAAGGAAAAAAAAAATCTAATTTTTCATTTTTCATTAATAACTTTTTCAAATGAGACTTTATGGATTTTAAAAACTGCTATTAAAGAAATTATTTCAAGCATTTCTTTTAAAAGTCTTAATATTAATGATAAAAATAACCAAAAAAAGCAATAAAACAGTAAAAATAGAATTGATATTTACACAAGGCTCTCCTCACATGAATAGTAAATAGAACCCATGTGAGTGAAGCCTTGTAGAAATATCAATAATAGACTTGGATAATATGAAAATAATTTCTCAATTTATCATTTTCTCAATTCAGACTACCAAAACCCATCAACAACTCCGTACTGTCCCTACTTTCTAGTGGGATTATACTGGTCAAATGGGGAATTTTTTGGAGAGAGAATTCTATGAAACCAGCCAACAGTACTAAGATATTTTATCTGTAACTACATTTTTATTGTGAAAATATCACAAAATATTGTAAAAATATCCGTTTCTAAATTAAATTATCATTCAAACAAGTAGTAAAGTTTTAAGTCATTATTATATCGAGTCTATGTCATGATAAAAATCGGCTCCAAAGTCGCCCAAGACGTATAGAAAATGCCGACAACAAACGCGTCTGATTTCATGTGCAAAACACCAACTACATACATTACCCAAACACGCAGGCCCAGTTTACTTTGACGATGAGTTCTTCCTCTTGACCTCCCAATTCTCATCTTCCTCATCCTTCTGCCTCTAGAGCACTTGAATTACAGTTCTTTGCAATCCCAAAAGTTTCAATTACTTCAAATTCAAAGGTCAAGATGATGTAGTATAAATCCAAGACTTGTTCAGTTTTCAGTCTTATGGGAATACAATAGTTTCCAATGAAAATTCCACTCTTTACATTGCTTTTCTTGGTATCCTTGTTCCAAATTTTGCTGAGCATTGATTTAGTGTTGGTTTCAGGCCAATGTCTCGAAAATCAGAGATCTTTGTTGGTCCAGTTAAAGAACGGCCTGACGTTCGACCCTTCATCTTCAACCAAGCTGGTTCGGTGGAATCAAACTAGTACAGACTGCTGCAATTGGGAAGGCGTGACTTGCAACACAAATACTGGTCATGTTATTGGCCTAGACCTGAACAATGAGTCGATCGCTGTTGGAATCAACAGTTCTAGTACTCTTTTCAGTCTTCAGTTTCTTCAGAGGTTGGATTTGGCTTATAACAACTTCAGTTCTGCCCAAATTCCATCTGGGTTATTCAATCTCACCAGTTTGACATATCTAAATTTGTCAAATTCTGGGTTTGCTGGGCAAATTCCAAATGGATTCTCGCGTTTGACAAGGTTGGTTATTCTTGATCTCTCCTCCCTTTACGTATTTGGAAAATCTTTGCTAAAACTTGAGAATCCAAACTTAACCATGCTTGTACAGAACCACACTGAGCTTACTGAACTGTACTTGGATGGTGTGAACATTTCAACCCAGGGATATACCTGGTCCCAGGCTATATCATCTTCATTGCCTAATTTAAGAGTATTGAGCTTGTCAAATAGTTATATTTCAGGGCCCGTCGACCCTTCACTTGAAAAGCTTCAGTTTCTCTCAGTGATCCGTCTCGATCAGAACAAGCTGAATGCTCCATTTCCACATTTTTTTGCAAACTACTTGAATTTGACAACCTTGCGTCTCAGTTCTTGTAATTTGAGCGGAACGTTTCCAGAACAGATCCTGAAAAGAGGGACGCTGCAGAATCTGGATTTGTCAAACAACCACCTGCTTGAGGGTTCTTTGCCAGAATTGCCCCAAAATGGATCTCTTCGAACACTGGTGCTCAGCTACACAAATTTTTCAGGTCTGCTACCAGACTCTATTGGTAACATTGGCATGGTGTCTAGAATGGAGCTAAACAATTGCAATTTCAGTGGAAAGATCCCAAATTCAATGGCAAAGCTTACTCAACTTGTTTTTTTGGATTTCTCATTCAACAAGTTTACTGGTCATATCCCATCATTTCAGAATTCCAAGAATCTCACCTACTTAGACCTCTCTCGTAACGAGTTATCTGGTACAATCCCCTGGACTCACTTTGAAGGCCTTGTCAATCTTGTAAATATTGATTTGCGATTCAATGCCTTTAATGGAAGTATTCCATCTCTCTTTTCGCTCCCATCATTGCGAAAGATTCAGCTTTCTAACAACCAGTTTGATGGTTTACTGGCTAATTTTTCCACTGCTTCCTCATCTCAGTTGGACACGCTAGATTTAAGTAGCAACAATCTGAATGGATCTATTCCAGCGTCTTTGTTTGAACTGAAAAGGCTTAACATCCTCTCCCTGTCTTCTAACAAACTCACTGGCCTAATTCAGCTAGAAACTATTCTGAGACTCGCTAATCTCACCAGTCTTGATCTTTCATACAACAATTTGTCAATTGAAACAAGGCGCAACAGTTCTGGAAAGTCTCCGTTTCTTAAGTTGAGTGGATTAAAATTGGCTTCTTGTAAGCTGCAAAACTTTCCTAATCTAGAAAACCAATTGAAACTGTCCTCTTTAGACCTTTCAGACAACCAAATTGGAGGAGAAATACCAAAATGGATATGGAATATAGGGAATGGATCTCTCAGGTATTTGAATCTTTCTCGGAACCGTCTAGTGAATCTCCAAAAACCTTACGCTATTCCTAATCTAAGTGTCCTTGACTTGCACTCTAACCACCTAACTGGGGAAATCCCAATACCACCAAAAACTGCTGCTTACGTGGATTACTCTGCCAACTGTTTCAACTCGTCAATCCCTCCCGATATTGGCAATAACCTCACCTTTGCTTATTTCTTTTCTGTTTCAAGCAACAACCTGACAGGGAACATCCCTGAATCCATATGCAATGCCACCTACCTTCAAGTTCTTGATTTGTCTAACAATGGTTTTAGTGGCATCATACCACCATGTTTGCTTGGACAGAGTGATACTCTTGGGGTACTGAATCTTGGGAATAACAGTCTGACCAGTAATATTTCTGGTACATTTGGGAGAAATTGTGGTTTAAAAACTCTGGACCTGCATGCCAATCATTTAGAAGGAAACGTTCCACAATCTCTGGCCAACTGCACAATGTTAGAGGTGTTGAACCTGGGAAGCAACCAGATAAGTGATACCTTTCCGTGCTTCTTGAAAAACTTTTCCAATTTGCGCGTCCTTGTTTTGAGATTTAACAAGTTCCATGGAGACATTCGGTGTACACGGCCAAGAAGCCATTGGCCGAACCTTCAAATCATTGACATCGCTTCTAATTACTTGACTGGAAAGGTGCCTCAGAATTGCTTCTTAAATTGGACGGGAATGATGGGTGACAAGGATGATGCAGAATTAGAGGTCAATCATCTGCGTTTTGAGGTCTTGAAGCTTAGTCACTTCTACTACCAGGATACTGTGACAGTTACAAACAAAGGGCTAGAGGTGGAGCTGGTGAAAATTTTGACAATCTTCAACTCCATTGACATTTCAAACAACAAGTTTGAAGGGGATATACCAGAAACAGTTGGAAAACTGAAAGCACTCTACCTTCTCAACTTTTCACACAATGAACTTACAGGGTCAATTCCACCATCACTTCAAAATCTAAAACAGCTTGAAGCCTTAGACCTCTCGGTGAACAAGCTAACTGGAAAGATCCCAGCGGAGCTCACAAGTCTGAATTTCCTTTCATTCTTGAACTTGTCAAATAATCTGCTCACTGGAAAGATTCCAATTGGCTCCCAATTTCAGACCTTTACAGAAACTTCTTTTGAAGGAAACAAGGGATTATGCGGGTATCAATTGAACACAACTTGCGGTGGAGGAGCTCAAACTGGACTATCATCAGCACCGAATGATCAAGCACCTGGTTCAAGTCCATCCTTTGATTGGCAATTCATTTTCACCGGGTTAGGATTCGGAGTAGGAGCAGCCATTGTTCTTGGGCCTCTTATGTTCTTGAAGCAAGGTATATATTGGTGGGACGAATGTATTGATGAACTTGTGATTATGATTCTTCCAGCATTTGGAATAACTTTCAATGGCTACAATGACCTAGAGGTTGAGGCAGAGGATGATACTGAAGAAGAGCCCCCAGACAGTGCAAAATACTCAGATGACGAGGGAGCTATGGAAGATGAAGTGTTTGGTGGAAGGTACTGTGTGTTTTGTTCTAAAATAGACATGGTAAGGAATACCATCTTACATAACCCAAAATGCAATTGTCATAGCTCAACACCCATATATTCTAGTTCCTCATCTTTTTCTATTTCTTCTTCTTCTTCTTCATAGCCAGGACTCATTAAATTTTTGATTTTGTTCTCTTTTCTTGTAATTATTCTTTCTTTACAGCTAAATTTTGTATGTATAGCATCAAATATAGAGCACTGATGATAAGAACAAATTTTTCAGGCCTTTAAAACTATTAGTTTACAAAGATAATGCCCATGTTACACATTCTATAACCTGGATATAGTTTTCTTTCGATTTCATTTCTTTTTCACTTTTTAATTAATCAATATGGACACACTACTTAGCTCATGACTTAAAATAATCATCACTGGTCATTCTTTTCTGAACAGGATACAGCTATGCTCATTGAGGAATTTCATCAAACACGTACAGTATAAACTGCCAACTAATTAAAAACAACATATAAATCAATAATCAAAGTTAATGAAAAGTAGAGACTATACTCCTCAGCATCAATTAACACCTCAATTCAAACAAGTAACTAACTACTGATAAATAAAACAATCATTTTTCTCCCAACTATCTTGAACACCAATATTTCTCTACAATTGTCAAATGGGTATAAACTGTGTAGCTAGGATGAAGTAAACAAATCAATTATGTTGTTATATGTAGTAAGATTTAAGTGAGAGAATGAGTTTGTACCGTATTAACATTGAAGACATCAGATGTGATAGCATCAAATATGGCATCCTCGTTTCAGCTCTGTTTTCTTTGGAGTTACAGAGGGATGTAGAAAATTCGGTATGTCTGTAACCAAACAACTGGGAATATTGGCGCGCTTTAACTCATTAAAGGATACATTACATCATTACCCAAAACAAATGAGGAAATAATATTTCGGACATAACCTATTCTATAATTATTTTATAATTTGTTGATGCCGAAAATTATATTATAATAAATTATTTATTAATATATTAAAATAGAATATATCACATTAATAAATTATAAAATAAATTAATGTTTCTAGCATTACTCAAAAACAGGAGGAGGGTAAATTACATTGGCATCCCCAGATTTGATGTTAAAACTTAAAACAGAAACCTTTATTGTAAATGACAATTATCTCCCTTCAAATATTTTTCTAAAGTAATTCTAAAATTTGACTACCATTATTTGATGAACTCAATATTAATATAGTATTTTTTTGTGAGTTTAAAAATAAAACGTGTCATCGCCCAACATCATCCTTGTTATTTATTAGTCCCTTCATCCCATAATATAATATATGATGTTTTAGAATATTTTATTTTTTAAAATTATTTAACGTTTTATATAATCTAGGAGAATTAATTATAATTTTTTAAAATTATCTCTCGTTGAAAAATATTTATTTGAGAGAGATAGTATGAGATAAATATATGATAAATTATATTATAAATAATTAATATTATACAATTATTTCTTTAATTTCAGACACCGTTATAAAACGTCATATTTTATGGGATGAAAAAATAGTATATGAGCAAAATATGTTCTCTTATTGCGAGTAGATAGAATAGTGTATAAATTTGTACAAATACATGAATAATTAAATTGATGTGTTTACTCATAACCAAAATAGACATATTTTTTTATTATATATATATATATATATATATATATATATATATATATATATATTATGGGGAGTTTGAGGTTTTATAAAAATATGTGAGGCATTTATATGTTATTATGAATATTGAAGGGGTTTGAGTGCAATTTCATTTTTTTTATTTAAGCAAAAAACCAATCTTAACTCTCTTGAAACACAAAATCATGGTATGGGTAACCAACTTTGAATGGCTAAATGAATAGAAGAAAATTTTATGCTAGTAAATAACAGAGGTGGTTAACATAAATTTAATTTTCAATTGATAAATATAATGTCAACATAAAAGATGGAAGATGATTTTTTCTGTGTGTCAGCATTGTATTAATCAATTGACTAATTTATTATGAAATTAAATTTATGGTAACCAGATCCGTAAATAATAGTTTATATGATGTCATTGTGACGCCCCCAAAATAGGTATACATCACCTATTCTAAGTCGCCAAATACATGGTATAGAATACAAATACAATCTTAAATATACAACAAGAATGTGAGTTTAATACAAATACTGTCTTCTAGACAATATCCACTCTCAGAATAAGTCCTCATTATATTTATTGTCACACTATTTAACAGAATAGTGAGGACTACTAATGTAAGACCCCAACTTATTATTAATGAAATTTAATTTTCTCTATTTATTATTTTGAAATAGTAATGGTTGATTTGATTAATGTGGATAGTTATGGGTAAAATACTTAAATATTTAAAAATAAGCAAGTGGTTATAAAATATTCATTGTTGTCGGGGAATATTCGTTTGGTCGTGGAATATTCTTCGCCGTCGGGGAATATTAAATGCATTTACCAGCCCTTGATCTTTTATGGCCCCATAATGGAAAAGCGATTGGATGAAAAAAACGACAAATATAAGTTGTTTAAAAATAATGGCGTAGTTATTCTGAATTAATACCGTTAAAATACTCGGCGGTTAAAACACAAAGAAGCATTGCAGTATTGCACCAATTATTGATTCTTACGTAAGAAGGCACTACTCAATAATGGTTATGATGAATTATTATTCGTTATTTTATTAATTTAATAATTCTTTGCGTTGATATTTTATATTCATTGTTGTTTCAATAATTGTCATTACACGGTATTTTTCATTATCGAAGCAATAATTCATATTATCTGAATAATATTATTAGATAACATTATTGGCAATATCTAGAAAGTTACATCAAGGAGAGGTTTGGTCACCTAATTACAAGAAGAAGGAGAAATTCTTATTGGAAAGCCCCTCTTTCCTAGAAGGCACTGGTTGTCAATATTGTGATTCTATAATATTATTTGTGAATAATTAATTATTGATTCATATGATGAGAAAAATATTAATTTTATGTGGATATAGATGGAGAAAATTTTTAATGTGACAATTGTTAAAAATTAAAATTTTTATCTTTTTTGATAAAATAATTCATTTAAATATATTATTATATTTTAATAATATAATAATGATGATATTTTTACGATGAATGTGGGATATATGAGTATATGTGGAGGAGGAGTATTTTGTTACCAAAAATATTTAAAGCATGTTTTAAGTGTTTCATGGACCCCATTTCTTGACTGAAATTTGATTATAGCTTGTAAAATCGCCCGTTTGTGGATTTCGGTCAATTTCTGTTTGAATTTGGGAACACTTCCTTCTGTAAAGTTGTAGATAATGGAATTTCCTATAAAAAATCGCGAGATTCAAATTTTTCGACAAAAAGGGCTATTTATTATGAATTATGAAGTTCAAGTCTTCAAATAATTGATTTTGGAAGTTTAAAATAATTTAAATAAGAAAACATTTTTGTGTTTGGTGGGCATCTTTAACATGTGCTAGAGACTGAATTCAGATGCTTGGATGCGTAGGAAGATGTGGAAAAATAAATAATATTAATTTATTAAATTTTCTACTTTGGTGTTTCTAAAGATTTTCCTATAAATAGGTGTCTTAGGTTAGAATTGAAAATCACACCGTAAACTGAAGTTTTTTTCTCTATATTATTGAGTGTATTCTTATGAGTATTTTGAGTATATTTTGAGTATCTTTATACTCGGTGCAAGTTCAAGTCATGTGCTTTATATCCTGTTTTAAATGTAAGTCTTGATCTTTCGAGGTAAGGATATTTTTTTTAATGATATTATTTATTCTAATATCATTATGTCAAGTATTGATCTGAACTTTTAATCAAATTTGGAACTTTTACTTTCGGGGTCTATTCACGATACTAAGACTATTCACGATACTACAAGATTATTCATTCAAATACTAAGACTATTCTTGAAAATGAAAATTTTCCTTTTCGTTCAAAATATATATTACGGATACTAGCTTTGATTGTATCCATGTTTTGATCATTCTTGAATTTTACACCACTATGATTATTTTTGAGGTATTGTTGGACATGGATAAAACAAAGTACGAATCCTTAATCCTTAATCCTTAATCCTTAATCCTTAATCCTTGTCATTTTGTTTCAAATTGGATTCGCTTTTTTAAAAAATATTTTCATCATCCTCAGTCTTAAATGATGATATTATTGAATATCTTTGGCCTGTAGTGCAAAGATGAATGATTTCTTATGAATATCTTTGGCCCGTAGTGCAAAGATGAACAGGTGTTTAGATGAACATGATGACGGTGATGAATATCTTTGGCAGTAGTGCAAAGATGAATATTTGATTCCAGATATATATTGATTGATGTTACAGGGATAAAAGATAGGCGATGAACTTTTAAATTCATACATAGAAGATAGTAGTTTGCATTCTCTACTTAACTCTTCTAATGAATTATTATTTCCGGCCGCGAATATTGATTTAAAACTTGTTGTCCATTGTATTCTATTAGATTTTTCCTGTTGAAAGACTAACGATAATTTGTTGTATATTATCTTAGTCATAATATTCTTTATCGGGCTAGTTGAGCTCACCCTTTTCCTTTTTGTTCCATTTTTCTTCTCGGGGATGCGAGAATATAGCGAGTACGACAGTCGGGGTATGGAATGAAGGTTTAGAGAGAGTTGTTTATTAGTCCTCACCATTTTGTAAAATAATGTATCAATAAATGTGATGAGGATTTATTTGAGTATAGATATTGTCTAGAAGATAATATTTGTATTCAAACTCACAGCTTTTTCTTGTTGTAATAATAAAGTTGTAGTTGTTTTCGTACCATGTATTGACAACTCGAATGGGTGATGTATACCTATTTTGGGGGGGCCGCGGTTGGTATCGAGCTTAGGGATATGATCTCTGGCGGAGATCGGGGAATAGAACTAGGAGGAGAGGCGAGTAAATCCTTCGCTAAAGTGTGTCCTACCTAAGCTTATTTGTTAGTTGGTCAAGATATAGGGATATTATGTGATATATTGATTTCCTTAATTAACCCTTGTTTTATGACAAGATTTGAGAATGTCGATCGAGAATATTAATAAATTGGAAATGAGACCGTGGAGACGCCTCAGACTCACCAACGAGGGAGAACATGCAACAGTGGTAATGTTCCCGTGAACAAACAACCAACCGAGTAGATGATGAACGAGGGATATTTAGAAGCTTTTTTGCGTTCATACAAAATCGACGAGGGAGACTCGTGTTCAAAATACAAGAGAAATGATAGCAATTCACGGGTTGTCACAATGCAAGCAGATTCAAAGAGTTGGGACCACCGAATTTAAGGGAAAGCCGAGATCCGATCATGGCGTGAAACATGGGTCAAGCAAAATTACCAAGATATTCGATGTCTTGGGATGCACGGAGGAACAGAAGGTTCCATTCGCCACCTTTATGTTCCGTGGCGAAAAGGCGTATCATTGGTGGGAGTCTCGTGAAGCGCACTCCATCCAAGCAAGACTCAAGATGTCTTCGGGGAGACATTTGAAACTATTTAATGACAAATACTTTCCCGAAAGTGTTCGTTATATGAAGGAAGTGGAGTTTATTAGACCGAGCAGAATAACATGGCGGTGTCCCAAAGACGAGGCAAAGTTTGCAGAGTTATCCAGTTTGCACCTCATTTGGTGGAGAATGAAGAAGCGATGACGCGGATGTTTCTTAGAGGTTTGAAACCCCAAGATACGCCAAGATCTCATTTCTCATAAATTTTTCTCTACTCGGATGTTGTAAATGTGGCTCAATTATTAGAGCGAGATAACGAGTACGGCCAACCGAGGGACCACAACCGAGGATAATACCGAGATAGCGATCAACAAAACAACGATAACCCGGTGAGAAAAAAAAAAGACGGACAAAATGGTAACCACTCTGGTGGTAATCATGGCCGTGAAAATAGAAGAAGCGAGTGGGAGAAGATTTTAAAAGAGGAGATTTAACAACGATTATGTGAAGACAACGGTCTTTTAAGAAGAATCGGTTCTAAGGAAGAGAACGACCACCGGTTGTGGACGCCCCAAAATAGGTCCATTCCATCCAACCCATTTCGAAGTCGCCAAATACATGGGTAAAAAATAACTACAACTTTATTAATACATTTGTCGTGCAAAATACGATAACATATATATCTTGTGAGTTTAAATACGATATTGCTATTCTGACAATATCTACACGCAAATAAATCCCCATCATAATTATTGATATATTATTTTATAAAAATGGTGAGGACTACTAAACAACTCTCTCTAGAACCTTCATTCCATACCCGACTAGTACTCGCTACATTCTCGCCTCCCGAGAAGAAAAATAGAACAAAAAGGAAAAGGGTGAGCTCAACTAGCCCAAAGAAGAATATTATGACTAAGATAATATACAACAAATTATCGTTAGTCTTCAACAGGAAAAATCGAGAGAATACAATAGACAACAAGTTTGATCAATATTCACAAATGAAATAATAATTCATGTAAGAGTTACGTAGAGAATGAAATCTACTATAATCTATGAATTTAACAAATTCCATCATCAATATTTTATCCCCGTAACATCAATCAATATTCATCTCAAATCAAATATTCATCTTTGCACTATGTGCCAAAGATATTCACCAATGGTCATGTTCATCTCAACACTGCTCATCTGCACTACTAGCCAAAGATATTCATCAAGAATTCATTCATCTTTGCACTACAATGTGCCAAAGATATTCAAGAATATCATCATTTAGGACTCGAGGATGATGAAAAATATTTTAAAGGAAACGAATCCAATTGAAACAAAAGAACAATATTAAGGATTCGTATTTTAAACAATCCAAGTTCAAAAATACTTCATAAGTAATCGAGTGGAGTAAAATTCAAGAATGATCAAAACATGGATACAATCAAAGCTAGTATCCGAATAGATATTTTGGATAAAAGAAGAAATTTCATTTTTCTATTGAATAAAGGTCAAGATATCGTGAATAAAGGTCGTATCGTGAATAAGAATCAGACACCAAAAGATAGAAATTTCACAAAAAAACATCTTCACGCTCGTGAATAGTACTCGTGAATAAGAATCGTGAATAGTAACTCATGAATAGTAACTCGTGAATAGTAACTCATGAATAAGAACTCGACATGAAAAAGTTCCAAATTTGATAAAATTTCCAACCAATATTTCTAAGATAATGATATTGAAGAAATAATATCATTTTCGAATAAAATAACATCCCTTACCTCGAAAGACAAGATTTCTTAGTTGAAACAGGATATAAAGCTATGACTTGAACTTAATCAGATAGCAATACTCAAAGTATACTCAAAATACTCACAAGAATACGCTCGATAATATAGAGAGAGAAAACTTTAGTTTCGTGTGATTTTCAATTCTAACCCAAGCACCCTATTTATAGGAAAATGATTGTAACACCAAAGTAGAAAATTGAATATAATAATATTATTTATAAACAAAATTCCTTAGCCCACCTTTGAAATCCGATTTCACCATAACACATGTTAAATGAGGTTCACAAACTCACCAAAAAACGTTTTTCTCAAAATAATTAATTAAAACTCCCAAAATGAATTATTTCTGAACTCCGAAACTTCAATAATTTATAACAAATAGCTCTTTTATCAGAAAATTTGAATCTCACAAATTTTTATAGGAAATTCAATTCTCTACAACTTTGCAGAAGAAAGTTTTTCCAAATTCCAAACAAAATTCAAAGAAATTTACAAACGGGTGATTTTAATGTGTTATAATCAAATTTCAACAAGAAATGGGCCCACCAACACACAAAACATGTGTTAAACATTTAATCCAACAAAAATACTCTTCCTCCTCATTTATTCATATATCGCACATTCATTATAAAATATCATAGTTAATATATTATTAAAATAATATATTTAAATGAATTATTTTATCGTAAAAAGATAAAATATTAATTTTCAACAATTGTCACATTAAAAATTTTCTCCATCTATATCCATATAAAATCAATATTTTCCTCATCATATAAATCAATAATTAATTATTCACAAATAATATTACGTAATCACGATCTTAGCAACGTGTAGTCCTCAGAAAGAGGGGGCTTTTAATAAGGATCTCTCTCTTACTTTGCAAGGCAATTAGGTGACCAAATCTCTCCTTAGACAGAACTTTCTAGACATTGCTAATAATGTTATCCAATAATATTATTCAGGATAATATGAATTATTGCTTAGATAATGGAAAATCTTGTGTAATGACAATTTATTGAAACAACAAAGAATATAAAATATCAATGCAAAGAATTATTGAATCAATAAAATAAAATCTTGAATAGTAATTCATTGTAACAATTATTGAGTAGTTCCTTCACGTAAGAATCAATAATTGGTGCAATATCGGTGCTACTGCTCAACAACGATACAGACATCGTGTTTTAACCAACGGGTATTCCAACCGTAGATAATCTGTGAATAACAAGCTGTAGTTATTTATAACAACTTATACTTGTCGTTTCTTCATCCAATTGCTTTCGTTATGGCCCCACAATAAGGTCTTGTGGCTGTCAGATTTAATATTCCCGAATAAAGAAGAATATTCCACGACCAAACTTAATATTTCTAATAATAATGAATATTTTATAACAACTTGCTTATTTGAAATATTTACGTATTTTACCCATAACTAACCACATTAATCAAATCAACCCTTACTATTTCAAAATAATAAATAGAGGAAATTCCATTTTATTAAAAAATTGGGGTCTTCATTGTGACGCCCCAAAATAGTATACACAACACCCATTCTCGAAGTCGCCAAATACATGGTACAAAAAGCAAACTACAACTTCAATAATACAAATGTCGTTTGAAATACGACAATATATCTTGTGAGTTTAAATATAATATTGTCTTCTAGACAATATCCACATGCAAATAAATCCCCATCATAATTATTGATTCATTATTTTACAAAATGGTGAGGACTACTAAACAACTCTCTCTAGAACCTTCATTCCATACCCCGACTAGTACTCGCATTACATTCTCGCCTCCCGAGAAGAAAAAAATGGAACAACAAGGAAAAGGGTGAGCTCAACTAGCCCAAGAAGAATATTATGACTAAGATAATATACAACAAATTATCGTTAGTCTTCAACAGGAAAAAATCGATAGAATACAATAAACAACAAGTTTCAGATCAATATTCATAATGAAATAATAATTCATGTAAGAGTTACGTAGAGAATGAAATCTACTATAATCTATGAATTTAACGGTCCATCATCAATATTTTATCCCTCGTAACATCAATCAATATACATCCGGAATCAAATATTCATATTTGCACTACAAAGCCAAAGATATTCATCGGTTGGTCATGTTCATTTAAACACTCATTCATCTTTGCACTACTGTGCCAAAGATATTAATCAATCCATTATGTTCATCTCAACACTGCTCATCTTTGCTACTTTACTGGGCCAAAGATATTCTTCAGAAATCATTCATCTTTGCACTACTGTGCCAAAGATATTCTTAAGAAAACATTCATCTTTGCACTACTAAAGCCAAAGATATTCCATAATATCATCATTTAAGACCGAGGATGATGAAAATATTTTTTTTTAAAGAAAGCGAATCCGGTGAAACAAAATGACAAGGATTAAGGATTAAGGATTCAGTACTTGGTTTTATCCACGTCCAAAAATACCTCAAAAATAATCATAGTGGTGTAAAATTCAAGAATGATCAAAACATGGATACAATCGAGTTAGTATCCGAATAGATGTTTGGACTTAAAAAGAAGAAATTTTATTTTTGGTGAATAAGTACCGTGTATACGTGAATAGTCGTGATATCGTGAATAAAGGCCATATACATGAATAGTGTGAGACCCCAGATTTTATCAATAAAGATTTAAATTTTGTCGAAATAATTTTTAATATTATGGTGTGAATTTGAGATAATATTATAGTTGTAGGTAGTATTTATAAATTTTGCAAAGTATGCAAGTGGTTATATTATATTCGATTGGTGGGAATATTCGGTTTAGCAGGGAATATTCGTATGACAACTACTCAATCATTGGTGGACCCCTAATAATGTAATTATCATTCGGATTGAAAAGCGACAAAATATTTTATTGAAATAACGGCGGAAGTTTTACTGGTGGTTCTTGTTGAACTACTTAAGTAGTAAAAGTACTGATGAATCGTGTGGTTGCATAGTACACTGCAGTATTGATTATTGATGCTTATGTGAGAAGTCACTTTCGGTTTGATTCCATTATTGTCGATTAATAATATGAATTATTATAGCGATAATGACGTTTTGTTTTATTCGTATTATTAACGTAATAAAAGCGAAACATCTTTTTATATAAAATAGAATACTTTATTAAAGTTATTCTATAAATAGAATATATTATATTTTATTATGCATAGTGTTGCGTAGTGTTTCAGATAGTGTGTTGCATAGTATTGCATAGTGTTTGCATAGTAAAATATATTTTTATATAAATAGAATATATTATATTTTATTTAAAAGATTTTTTCTTTAAATATGGACCGTCGATTAAAGTAAATCAATACAGGACCGTTCATGGATTAATTCTTATGCATTCCATTTTCCTATAAATAGAAGCTCATTCCTTCATTATTTTCTTACGAATTCATTGAAACTACAGAGAGAAATTATAGAGAGAGTTTATAGAGAGAAAATTATAGAAAGAAGAAGAGTATTCTCGCTACTTCACTACTTCTATATTAGGTTCTTTTACGGTAGTGGTGTTATTCTTTCTTCTTGAAGAGAACTTCATTATTCCATTCATTATTATTCTGTTGGAATAACTCGTAAAAGTGGCATACCCTATACATAACTTTGATCACGCATGTGCATACCCTATACTTGGTGAAATCCTTATGTTATTCCGATTCTTATTATTCATTGGAATAACTTTGATACTGTGATTTACCCTATACTTGGTGACATTCTTCTATTATTATTCATTTGAACATCCACATGCATGTTTTACACCAGGATTCGTTCCGATTTTATTATTCATTGGAACATCCACATGCGTGTGTTTTACACAGGACTGGTTAAAATCTTTATCATTACATTGGAATATCCTATCGTGTGTTTTACACCGGATCCGGTTCCATCTTTATTATTCTGTTGGATCATCTTGTCGGTGTGAATTTCACCTGACCTGGTTCCGTTATTATTATTCTGTTGGAATAACACATACATGCAAGCACCGCATGCATGGTGATTTCTTTTGTTATTCCATTCTTTATTATACCCGGTTGGTTAAAACTTTGACTTTATACTCCATGAAATTAGTAGAATATCCTTGATATTTCAAGGCGTTTCATCCAATATCTTTTCATGGAAATATTCTTACGATCATTCTTGAATTTTACTCTATGAAAACAAAGATCATGTTGACAATTTGGACGTTAATAATTCATGGATTAAATAATTCTTGAACTTGTTTTATTGAATTACTATGTCATTGTCATCATCCTCATGTTATATTATGTTATCTTTTGGCTTACGTGCATAGATGAACTTAGTATGATTATGACCGAGGATCATTCAATTATAATCATGACTTGATATAAATGATGTGACAAAAGTCCTCGTGGGCTGTAATGCGTTGATGGATAGTCTTTGGTATGATTATGACGGGGTGATTGGGTATAGTCATGACCATTGATAATTTGATGAAAATCCTTGACCGTGGTACAGGGATGATTAGATGTGGTGGTTTATTTATTGTCGAGTCTCAAATGATAAAAATTGATGAAAACCTTTTAAAACCTAAAAGATAGTAGACTTTATTCTCTACTTGACTCTTTTAATGGATTGCTTATTCCATTGCAGATTAAACCTGGTTGTCTATTGTATTTTATCGGTTTAACATCGTTGAAGGCTAATGATAATTTATTCTGCATTATCTTAGTCATAATATTTCTTCTTTGGGCTAGTTGAGCTCACCCTTTTTTTTCTTTGTTCTCTTGAGGAAATGAGAACATTTGAGACGAAGTCTGGGAACGTAAGTAATGGTCCGGAGGATAGCATTAGTAGTCCTCACTATTACGTGAAATAGTGTGATAATAGTTGTAATGAGGACTCCTTTTGAGTTTGTATAATATCTAGTAGACAATATTTGTATCTGAACTCATGATTTATGTCGTATTGTATACCGCGCAGTTAGGTTAGTAAGTTGTATTTGAATTTATGTACCATGTAAGTGGCGACCCAAGATGGGTGGCGACGATACCTAATTTTGGGGCGCCACGGTTGGTATCGAGCTTTAGGATATGATCCACAGCTAAGATGTGAGATAAGAACTAGGAGGGGGAGGCGGAAATTCCTTCGTTAGTATGACCTACCTAAGTTTATTTGGTATTTAATTGGTGGTCGAGTATAGGGATAATATTTGATATATTAATTAACCCTTGTGTTGTGGCGGTGTTTGGAAATGGCGGTGAAAATATTCACAATGGAGTGAATGTGACCGTTGTGACACCTTTAATCACTAATCGGGGTTAATGCGAAAGGTCGGACGAGGAACAAATTAGAGATATCCACGTAGTAAATGAAGAACTAATTGTTGCACAGGAGAGCTAGTTGCAAGAGGTAGCGACTAAAAGTGAGGAAGAAGAGGAAGAAGAGAACCCGAGGAGAATTGGTTAGAAGAAATTTATGATCAAAACTTAGAATTACAAAATCGTGTTCGTGAGCTAGAAGAACAAAGTTGAAGAAGCAAGCAACGGTCGTGGAACAAAGGATACAACAATTCAAAATTGGGTTACCCGATATGTGATGCTCGAACAAAATCACGTTTGGCGAGGGTGTGAGATATTAAAGTTGGAATCGAGAATTTAAAAATCAAAGATCAATTTGAAAGAAGAAACAATCGAACGAAGGAGAATAGGCGATGCATGGGTAAAAAGCGCACAACGTTGATAGTGTAGAAAAAGACGTCCAGATCCAATAAAGCCAAAATAGATGAAATGGACTTTGCTTTTTGGGAAGAATTGGGAGAACCCAACATCGAATTCGGAATTACCCTGTGCATAGCGGTCAACCCGAATTCGATATGGATCGGAGAATAATGATTCAAATCATGGATCAGGAATGTGAAGAAGCACTTAAGGGTGGAATGTACCCTATAGAAAGTCAAACTTCGGTAATTTAAGCGAGAGCGTTTGTCGAGAAACCGAACGAAGTTATTACGGGTAAATTAATTATTGCAAAGTCTATACTTTATTCAATACAAGTTCTACCCACTCTTTTATTCTACCTAGTTGTGTTCAATGTTTAAATTTGACTCCGAAAAAAAATTAGACTTTGATTTATCTATTGAAACTTCGTTGGGAGAAACCTTCGTTACCTCCACTGTTTATTAATCTTGTTATTTCAAATAAACACTTTCACGTTACCTGTCGATCTTATCTTTTTGAAAATACTTGCCTTTGATGTGATTTTAGGAATCAATTGGTTAACTACTCATCATGCTTTTCGTAAGGTTGTTAGCTTTTATATTCATAACCAACCCGTTATAATGAATTCAAAGTAACCAAACCCTAAAGTTAATCATTGTTATATCAAGCCATAAGTAAAGAGCCCCCGATCCTTTTCGTCGTTGACTTCCTTGTGTGGAATGCACCAAGCCGGACTTTAGAGGCGACATCGTGAATGAAGATGGCAAGTTTATAGGTATCATTGTGAGGTACTATCTCAGGTTAAGGGATAGAAGTCACAGTTGGTATCAATGTGACGTCTTATCCAAGTCTTAGATGAGAGTCACGATTTTGAATGATATTTCTATCATTAATAAATTTCTTGACGATTCTTGAAGATTTCTAGCCTACCCTAGAGCGTGAAATCGAATTTTGTATTGACCCAAAGACAAAACCCATTTCTTAAACCCTCAAAAAAAATTCTTCAACTAAAATGAAGCAGCTTTACGTGGTTTATGATGAAAGTCATAATAAAAGCATAGGACTGATAAAAATCATGGGTATATGAAGTATTAGTAAGTTTTATGATGAGTTATGTTGGTTAGTATGTGAAAACATGAAAGTTTCTTAGAAATCACAAAGGGTTGAAAAATTAGATTTTGGTGAAAAACGTAACATGAAATTCAATAGACCATATCTCCTATTATATTTTGAATTTTTGAATGTGGTCAAGACCTAGAGTTAGATCTATGAGTTACCTAACTAATCCAAGTGGAATTACTGGAAAAGGTGTTGTAGATTTTGTGTGGACTGATTTTTAGCAAAGGAGGCCAAAGCTGTAAATTTCGAAAATGCTACTGCCCAGAAACTTTAAGGGACTGTTTCGGCCACTTAAATTATGAGAAAAATTCTGGGTTTTTGAGACATGAAAGTATATGGTATAAAGTACCTCCTGTCCAAAAATGAGCTCATTCTCGACTTAAAATGAGCAAGTTATGACTATTTCAATATTTAGGTTTTTCCGATTTAAAAACGCTATAACCTAGGAGTTCTATAACTCCGATGACCATGAAATTTAAACTAGAAGCTCACGTTAACATGTGTGAGGTCCTGCCAAGATTTGGGGAATTTTGGAGTTAAACTTGAGGTAGCTAATTTCTTAAGGAATTTATTGGAAATTGATTTTTGAAAAATAGTAAATGAATTTAAAAATTCGAGAAAAATATATTTTCATCACGGGACTATATTATGCTAAATTCCAGAAAAGAAATATTTTTGGGACTGATTTGATATTTTCATGAAAATAGTTTAATTACTGAACATATGAGTTAAATATGTTATGTGAAGTAACAAAATTGAAAATAGGATTTTATGGTAGAGAATCCTATATAGAGTATATGCATATTTTTTGAGAGATTTGATAATTGGTGATGATATCTTATGAGTATGACATTTTTGAATGATTAAATGCATTATATGGTAAAGTGTAAACAATTAAGATAAATTGTTTATAAATTTAAGAAGTGATTAAAATATTGTTATAATATTAATGTTATTAGATTATGAGATTATTAAATGATTGATAACATGGGGATATTCTTGAATCCGGATAAATTATATTATAAATGTTTAATATTTATCCTTTATCTCATTTGATTGATTCTTTATATCATTATCCCATTATGTTTATATTATGTTGAAAGTCATCGCGGCTCAGAAGTGCATAGATGGACTTGGTATGATTATGACCACGGATTATTCGGTATAATCATAAGTAAATGAATACACAATTATCTTTCGTAGTAAATGGATAATTTGTGGTCGTGATACTAATGAATACATAATTATCTTTGGTAGTAGTGCATGGATAATTTGTGGTCGTGATACTAATGAATATCCTGGCCCAGTAGTGCGTGGATGATTCGATGATGTGGATTAATTATTGAAATTTGAGTCTCAAAGAATGAAATATTAATTCATGGATGCGTTCAAAGTTATCGTGGCTTACGTGCATAGATGGACTTGGTATGATTATAACAGTGGATTGTATTTAGATAATCATAATCAGATTAAAAACACGAATATCCTTAGCCAAGAGTGTATGGATAATTCGTGGTCGTGATACTATTGTCGAGTCTCATGATTATTGGTTTTACAGTTATATATCTTTGGCCTGTAGTGCAAAGATGAATTGTTAATAAATATCTTTGGCCTGTAGTGCAAAGATGAATTGATATCTTTGGCCGGATTGCAAAGATGAACTTATTATTCTCAACGATAAAGGTATTCAAGGTATCCTCACCTCTTTATCATATCAGTACGTACTTCTAATTTCGAGGGCTGAAATTCCATAAGGAGGGAGATTGTGAGACCGAGATTTTATCAATAAAGATTTAAATTTTGTCGAAATAATTTTTAATATTATGGTGTGAATTTGAGATAATATTATAGTTGTGGGTAGTATTTATAAATTTTGCAAAGTATGCAAGTGGTTATATTATATTCGATTGGTCTGGGAATATTGGTTTAAAGGGGAATATTCGCATACAACTACTCAATCATTGGTGGACCCCTAATGTAATTATTGTCGGATTGAGAAAACGACAAAAATATTTTATTGAAATAACGGCGGAAGTTTTACTGGTGGTTCTTGTTGAACTACTCAGTAGTAAAAGTACAATGAATACGTGTGGTTGCATAAGTAAATACCACGGTATTGATTATTGATGCTTATGTGAGAAGTCACCGGTTTGATTCCATTATCGCCGATTAATAATATGAATTATTATAGCGATAATGACGTTTTGTTTTATTCAGTATTATTAACGTAATAAAATGTAAACATCTTTTATATAAAATAGAATACTTTATTAAAGTTATTCTATAAATAATATATTATATTTTATTATGCATAGTGTTGCATAGTGTTTTTGCATAAAGTGTGTTAAGATAGTATAAGTGTTTGCAGATAAGTAAAATATTTTTATATAAATAGAATATATTATATTTTATTTAAAAGATTTTTCTTTAAATATGGACCGTCGATTAAAGTAAATCAAACTGGACCGTTCATGGATTAGTTACTTATGCATTCCATTTTCCTATAAATAAGCATTCATTCCTTCATTATTTTCTTTTAATTCATTGAAACTCTGAGAGAGAATTATAGAGAGAAGCTATATAGAGAAAATTATAGAAAGAAGAAGAGTATTCTCGCTACTTCACTACTTCTATATTCAGTTCTTTTTTACGGTAAGGGTGTTATTCTTTCTTCTTGAAGAGAACTTCGTTATTCCATTCATTATTATTCATTGGAATAACTTTTGTAAAAGTGGCATACCCTATACATAACCTGTGATACGCCAGAGTATACCCTATACTTGGTGAAATCCTTATGTTATTCCGTTGCTTATTATTCATTGGAATAACTTGTATAATGCTGATTTACCCTATACTTGGTGACATTCTTCTATTATTACGTTGGAACATCCCGCTCATGTGTTTTACAATGGACCTGGTTCCGCTTTTTATTATTCTGTTGGAACATCCTCATTCGTGTGTTTTACACCTGGGATTCTGGTTAAAATCTTTATCATTCCGTTGGAATATCCTATTCATGTGTTTTACAGGATGATCCGGTTCCATCTTTTTTATTATTCTGTTGGAACATCCCGCCGGTGTGAATTTCACCCGACCGGTTCCGTTATTATTATTCTCGTTGGAATAACTCGCATACGCGCTGCAATCACCGCATGCATGGTGATTTCTTTTGTTATTCCATTCTTTATTATACCCGGTTGGTTAAAACTTTGACTTCTATACTCCATGAAATTAGTAGAATATCCTTGATATTTGCGTTTCATCCAATATCTTTTCATGGAAATATTCTTTCGATCATTCTTGAATTTTACTCTATGTAAACAAAGATCATGTCGACAATTTGGACGTTAATAATTCATGGATTAAATAATTCTTGAACTTGTTTTATTGAATTACTATGTCATTGTCATCATCCTCTTGTTATATTATGTTATCTTCGCTTACGTGCATAGATGAACTTAGTATGATTATGACTGTGGATCATTCGGTATAATCACTGACTTGATATAAATGATGTGACAAAAGTCCTCGGTGGCACCGTAATACTGATGATGGATAGTCTTTGGTATGATTATGACCGGGGTGATTCAGTATAGTCATGACCATTGATAATTTGATGAAAATCCTCGACCGTGGGTACATGGATGATTAGATGTGGTGGTTTATTTATTAATTGTCGAGTCTCAAATGATAAAAATTGATGAAAACCTTTTAAAACCTAAAAGATAGTAGACTTTATTCTCTACTTGACTCTTTTAATGGATTGCTTATTCCATTGCAGTTAAACCGGTTGTCTATTGTATTTTATCGGTTTAACATCTTTGTTGAAGGCTAATGATAATTTATTACGCATTATCTTAGTCATAATATTTCTTATTGGGCTAGTTGAGCTCACCTTTTCTTTCATCGTTTCTTCAGTGAAATGAGAACATAAATGGGACGAAAGTCGAGAACGTAAGTAATGGTCCGAGAGGATAGCATTAGTAGTCCCTCACTATTCGTGAAATAAGTGTGATAATAGTTGTAATGAGGACTCCTTTTGAGTTTGTATAATATCTAGTAGACAATATTTGTATATCAAACTTCACGCTTTATGTCGTATTGTACCACTACGGTTAGGTTAGTAAGTTGTATTTGAATTTATGTACCATGTAAGTGGCGACCCAAGATGGGTGACGATACCTAATTTTCGGGGCGTCGCGGTTGGTATCGAGCTTAGGATATGATCCTCGCTAAGATGTGAGATAAGAACCTGTAAGACCCGAATTTTATGAAATAAAGTATTCAATTTTTTTCTATTCAAGAAATGGTTAAATTGATAAAAGTTAAAGTTAAGGGTGATATATGAATTTTTTTTAAAATACGCAAGGGGGTATAAAGTATTCATTGTTGTCGGGTAATATTCGTTTTGGTCGTGGAATATTCTTTACGTGAGGAGAATATCGCAAATTAACTGCACAGCTTGATCGTTATGGCCCCATAATGTAATAAGCGCATCGGATGAAAAACGACAAAATTAAGTTTTTATAAATAACGGCGTAATCGTTCTGAATTAACATTTGTTGGAATAATTCGATGGTTAAAATACTGATAATACGCGTGTTTGCACAAGAGTTAGCTACGGTTTTACATAAAGATTTTTGAATTATTGATCCTTACATGAAGGCACTACTCAATAATTATTACATGTAATTCTTGCTCAATATTTTTATTTATTGATTCAATAATTGCTACGTTGAAATTTTATATTATTATTGTTCAATAATTGTCATCGCACAAGATTTCCCATTATCGGATCAATAATTCATATTATTGAATAATATTATTAGATAGCACTATTGGCAATGTCTAGAAAGTTACATTCAAGGAGAGGTTTGGTCACCTAATTGCATGCCATGAAGGAGAAATTCTTATTCGAAAGCCCCTCTTTCCAGGAACAACTGGATTTGTCATTATAAATGTGATTCTATAATATTATTTGTGAATAATTAATTATTGATTCATATGATAAGGAAATATTTATTTTATATGAATATAAATGATGGATTTATTTATGTGGTTATTAATGAAGGAATTAATCTTTGAGATGTTTTATTTGTATTTTGCCGGATTGGAGGTATTAAAAGATCAAATCGGTGTTATTACGACTTTTATTGTGTGAGTTATAATATTTAATCCGACCGTTGGATCGTTGTAATTTTTGGATATGTTATACATATATAAGTTGAGTATATGTCCACAAATTTTGAACCGTTAAAATGAACGTATGATTTGTTATGAATTTTAAGAGGTGGCGATTTAAATTAGGTTTTGGTGGAAAATTCTAGAATTGAGTGGGCCCCACTCTTGGTTGTTGGGGAAGATGGCTGATTTTTGGTGGGTGGAATAGTAGCAGGTAAAGCCATCAGGTTGCAGGTTAAGTCTGCTTCGGCGTGCTAACATTTTCCTATAAATAGAGGGCTAAGTTAGAATTGAAAATCTTTTGAGAAACAAGTTTTTCTCTTTCTCTCTCTATATTATCGGTATTCTTGTGAGTATTTTGAGTATACTTTGAGTATTGTTAGACGGTGCAAGTTCCTTGACCTTACTATATCCTGTTTCAACTAGAAGTACTGTCTTTCGAGGTAAGGGATGTTATTTTCTTCTCAGATGATATTATTTCTTCAATATCATTATGCTGAAATATTGGTTGGAACTTTTTATCAAATTTGGAACTTTTTCATGTCGGGATTACTATTCATGAGTTACTATTCACGAGTTACTATTCATGAGTTACTATTCACGAAGTTACTATTCACGAAAGTACTATTCATGAAGCGTGAAGATGTTTTTTGTGGAATTTCTATCTTTTGGTGTCTGAGTTATTATTCACGATGTCAAGACTATTCACGAATCACAAGACTATTCAATAGAAAAATGAAAATTTTTCTTTTCGTCTAAAATATCTATTTTGGATACTAGCTTTGATTGTATCCATGTTTTGATCATTCTTGAATTTTACACCACTATGATTATTTTTGAGGTATTTTTGGACGTGGATAAAATCAATGCAAAGATGAATGATTTCTGAAGAATATCTTTGGCCTGTAGTGAAAAGATGAACGAGGTGTTTAAATGAAACATGACTAACTCGATGAATATCTTTGTGAAGAGTGCAAAGATGAATTATTGATGAATATCTTTTGCTCGTAATGCAAAGATGACACATTGTTGAATATCTTTAGCCGAAGAGTGCAAAGATGAATTATTGATGAATATCTTTCGCCGTAATGCAAAGATGACTTTTGTTGTTGAATATCTTTAGCCTTAGTGCAAAGATGAATTATTGATGAATATCTTTTGCTCGTAATGCAAAGATGACTGTTGTTGAATATCTTTAGCCCGTAGTGCAAAGATGAATTATTGATGAATATCTTCGCTTGTAATGCAAAGATGACCCGTTGTTGAATATCTTTAGCTTTTGAGTGTAAAGATGAACTGTTGATGAATATCTTTGGCCCGTGGTGCAAAGATGAATTTATTAGTATGATTATGAGCAGGAACCGTGATTTGGTATAACCATGATCTTTGATGTTTTGTGTAAAGACAAGTGATGAAAATTATCTTTGTCTTGGATGAGGAAAGGAATTTAGAACTACAATTACGATTATGAGTTATACACGTGATTGTGGAATGTGAATTGTTGATTGATGTTACGAGGATAAAACATTGTTGGTGGATTTTTAACATGGAGAAGACAATAGACTTTATAGTCTATTTGACTCTTCTAATGGATCGCTTCATTCATTTGCAACTATGGTTGAAAAGTTTTATCATCTACCATATGTTCTAAATCTCGATTTATTATCGATGAAGACTATTGATAATTTATTTATCTTTAGTCATAATATTCTTTATGAGCTAGTTGTGCTCACCCTTTTGTTTCACAATTCCTTTCGATGTAATAAAGGTGTAGTCATTTGGAATCGAGGGGATAGCGAGGAATAGAGTGGTGGTCTATAGATGTTGAGGGTGAGGTGAATTTAACTTGGAAGGGTGTTTTGTCACTATCATACAAGATGTCTAATGACATACAACCTCGTGTTATCTTAAGACATGGTTGTGCTCATCCACTTACGAGTATATTTACAAGCACTACCTATATAATCTTGGTGTTTGTTTGGAGTATAATACCCAATTAGAGACGGTGGAGATAATGATATGTCAAGAGAAGACTCACCATTGGGAAGAATATGATAGTAATCTTCTCATTTTTCTTTGGGGTTTATTGGGTCAACCAAGGATAATTACGTGGCCATATGATATCTACCATAACCTAAAAAGCATGGCCTCCCATGTATGAAGGTTTCCTTGAGCACTTCCCAAAGATTCTAATTTCTAAAAGCAGGTTTTTTGACTATACCTTTATGTAAGGTGTCATTGTGACGTATTCTGATTGGTATATATTTGTATCCAAACTCACAAACATATGTGTTGTTATATTTTGCACGACAATTGTTGTAATAAAGTTGTAGTTGTTTTTCGTACCATATATTTGGCGACTCAGAATGGGTTGGATGGAATGAACCTATTTTGGGGTTGTCACAAGAACTAGGAGGGGAGAGACGGGAAATTCCTTCGCTAGTATGACCTACCTAAGTTTATTTGGTATTTAATTGGTCGGTCAGAGTATAGGGATAATATTTGATATATTAATTAACCCATGTTGTGGCGGTGTTTGGAAATGGCAATGAAAATATTCACAATGGAGTGAATGTGACCGTTGTGACACCTTTAATCACTAATCGAGGTTAATGCAAAGGTCGACGAGGAACAAATTAGAGATATCCACGTAGTAAATGAAGAACTAATTGTTGCACCCGAGCTAGTTGCGAGGTAGCGGTGAAAGTGAGGAAGAAGAGGAAGAAGAGGAACACGAGGAGAATTGGTTAGAAGAAATTTATGATCAAAACTTAGAATTACAAAATCGTGTTCGTGAGCTAGAAGAACAAAGTTGAAGAACTAAGCAAGCGGTCGTGGAACAAAGGGATACAACAATTCAAAATTGGGTTACCCGATATGTGATGCTCGAACAAAATCACGTTTTGGCGGTGGTGTGAGATATTAAAGTTGGAATCGAGAATTTAAAAATCAAAGATCAATTTGAAAGAAGAAACAAGCGAAGCGAAGGAGAATAGACGATGCATGGGTAAAAAGCGCACAACGCGTTGATAGTGTAGAAAAGACGTCAGATCCAATAAAGCCAAAATAGATGAAATGGACTTTGCTTTTGGACAAGAATTGGGAGAACCCAACATCGAATTCGAATTACCACGTGCATAGCGGTCAACCCGAATTCGATATGGATCGGAGAATAATGATTCAAATCATGGATCGGGGAATGTGAAGAAGCACTTAAGGGTGGAATGTACCCTATAGTAAAGTCAAACTTCGGTAATTTAAGCGAGAGCGTTTGTCGAGAAACCGAACATAGTTATTACGGGTAAATTAATTATTGCAAAGTCTATACTTTATTCAATACAAGTTCTACCCACTCTTTATTCTACCTAGTTGTGTTCAATGTTTAAATTTGACTCAGAAAAAAAAATTAGACTTTGATTTATCTATTGAAACTTCGTTGGGAGAAACCTTCGTTACTCCAATCGTTTATTAATCTTGTTATTTCAAATAAACACTTTCACGTTATTCGTCGATCTTATCTTTTTGAAAATACTTGCCTTTGATGTGATTTTAGGAATCAATTGGTTAACTACTCATCATGCTTTTCAGAAGGTTGTTAGCTTTTATATTCATAACCAACCCAAGTTATCTAATTCAAAGTAACCAAAACCCTAAAGTTAATCACCGTTATATCAAGCCATAAGTAAAGAGCCCCGATCCTTTCGTCGTTGACTTCCTTGTGTGGAATGCTTTGGGCCGGACTTTCACGTAGGCGACATCGTGAATGAAGATGGCAAGTTTATAGGTATCATTGTGAGGTCTTATCTAGGTTAAGGGATAGAAGTCACAGTTGGTATCAATGTGACGATTATCCAAGTCTTAGATGAGAGTCACGGTTTTGAATGATATTTCTATCATTAATAAATTTCTTGGACGTATTCTTGAAGATTTCTAGCCTACCCTAGAGCGTGAAATCGAATTTTGTATTGACCCCAAAGACAAAACCCATTTCTTAAACCCTCAAAAAAAATTCTTCAACTAAAATGAGCAGTTTTACGTGGTTTATGATGAAAGTCATAATAAAAGCATAGGACTGATGAAAATCATGGGTATATGAAGTATTAGTAAGTTTTATGATGAGTTATGTTGGTTAGTATGTGAAAACATGAAAGTTTCTTAGAAATCACAAAGGGTTGAAAAATCGATTTTGGTGAAAACGTAATATGAAATTCAATAGACCATATCTCATATTATATTTTGAATTTTTGAATGTGGTCAAGACCTAGAGTTAGATCTATGAGTTACCTAACTAATCCAAGTGGAATTACTGGAAAAGGTGTTGTAGATTTTTGTGTGGACTGATTTTAGCAAAGGAGGCCAAAGCTGTAAATTTCGAAAATGCTACTGCCCAGAAACTTTAAGGGACTGTTTCGGCCACTTAAATTATGAGAAAATTCTGGGTTTTTGAGACATGAAAGTATATGGTATAAAGTACCTCCTGTCCAAAAATGAGTTCATTCCGACTTAAAATGAGCAAGTTATGACTATTTTAATATTTAGGTTTTCCGATTTAAAACGCTATAACCGGAAAGTTCTATAACTCCGATGACCATGAAATTTAAACTAGAAGCTCACGTTAACATGTGTGAGGGTCCTGCCAAGATTTGGGAATTTTGGAGTTAAACTTGAGGTAGCTAATTTCTTAAGGAATTTATTGAAATTGATTTTGAAAATAGTAAATGAATTTAAAAATTCCGAGAAAAATATATTTTCATCATGGGACTATATTATGCTAAATTCCAGAAAAGAAATATTTTTGGGACTGATTTGATATTTTCATGAAAATAGTTTAGTTATGAACATATGAGTTAAATATGTTATGTGAAGAATGAAAGTTGAAAAATAGATTTTATGGCTTGAGAATCCTATATAGAGTATATGCATATTTTTGAGAGATTTGATAATTGGTGATGATATCTTATGAGTATGACATTTTTGAATGATTAAATGCATTATATGGTAAAGTGTAAACAATTAAGATAAATTGTTTATAAATTTAAGAAGTGATTAAAATATTGTTATAATATTAATGTTATTAGATTATGAGATTATTAAATGATTGATAACATGGGGATATTCTTGAATCCTGGATAAATTATATTATAAATGTTTAATATTTATCCTTTATCTCATTTGATTGATTCTTTATATCATTATCCTCGTGTTTATATTATGTTGAAAGTCATCTGTACTCTGAAGTAAGATAGATGGACTTGGTATGATTATGACCACGATTATTCGGTATAATCATAATCAGTAAATGAATACACAATTATCTTTGGCCGTAGTGTATGGATAATTTGTGGTCGCGATACTAATGAATACATAATTATCTTTGGTCAGTAGTGTATGGATAATTTGTGGTCGTGATACTAATGAATATCCTCGGCTCGTAGTGCGGGGATGATTCGATGATGTGGATTAATTATTGAAATGAGTCTCAAAGAATGAAATATTAATTCATGGATGCGCTCAAAGTTATCTGTGGCTTTACGTGCATAGATGGACTTGGTATGATTATGACGATCAGGATTGTTTTGATATATAATCATAATCAGATTGAAAACACGAATATCCTTAGCCAAGAAGTGCATGGATAATTCGTGGTCGTGATACTATTAAGTCGAGTCTCAGATTATTGGTTTTATAGCTTATATATCTTTGGCACGTAGTAAAAAGATGAATTGTTAATAAATATCTTTGGCACAGTAGCAAAAGATGAATTGATATCTTCGCCTGGGATTGCAAAGATGAACTTATTATTCTCAACGATAAAGGTATTCAAGGTATCCTCACCTCTTTATCATATCAGTATCGCACCACAATTTCGAGGACGAAATTCCATAAGGAGAGGAGATTGTGAGACCCAGATTTTATCAATAAAGATTTAAATTTTGTTTAAATAATTTTTAATATTATGGTGTGAATTTGAGATAATATTATAGTTGTGGGTAGTATTTATAAATTTTGCAAAGTATGCAAGTGGTTATATTATATTCGATTGGTCTGGGAATATTCGATTTAGCGAGGAATATTCGTGATAACTACTCAATCATGTTGGTGGACCCCACAATGTAATTATTGTTTGATTGAGAAAACGACAAAAATATTTTATTGAAATAATCGGCGAAAGTTTTACCGTGGTTACCGTTGAACTACCTTGTAGTAAAAAATAAAGAATATCGTGTGGTTGCATAAGAAGACACCTGTATTGATTATCGATGCTTATGTGAGAAGTCACCGGTTTGATTCCATTATTGTCGATTAATAATATGAATTATTATAGCGATAATGACGTTTTGTTTTATTCGTATTATTAACGTAATAAAACATAAACATCTTTTATATAAAATAGAATACTTTATTAAAGTTATTCTATAAATAGAATATATTATATTTTATTATGACATAGTGTTGCATAGTGTTTTCGATAAAGTGTTTTGCATAGTATTGCATAAGTGTTTGCATAGTAAAATGTTTTTATATAAATAGAATATATTATATTTTATTTAAAAGATTTTTCTTTAAATATGGACCGTCGATTAAAGTAAATCAATCTCGACCGCTCATGGATTAATTACTTATGCATTCCATTTTCCTATAAATAAGCTCATTCCTTCATTATTTTCTTTAATTCATTGAAACTCTAGAGAGAGAAATTATAGAGAGAAGTTATAGAGAGAAAATTATAGAAAGAAGAAGAGTATTCGCTACTTCACTACTTCTATATTGATTTTCTTTTACTAGAAGGGTGTTATTCTTCTTCTTGAAGAGAACTTCATTATTCCATTCATTATTATTCATTGCTGAATAACTCGTAAAAGTGGCATACCCTATACATAACCTCAGATACGCTGCATACCCTATACTTGGTGAAATCCTTATGTTATTCCGTTGCTTATTATTCATTGAATAACTGTATCTGCTGATTTATTCTATACTTGGTGACATTCTTCTATTATTCGGCTGGAACATCCTCGCTCGTGTGTTTTACACACGGACCGGTTCCGCTTTTATTATTCTCGTTGGAACATCCACGCTCGTGTGTTTTACACCGGACCTGGTTCCGCTTCTTTATCATTCTCGGTTGGAATATCCTATCTCATGTGTTTTACACCGGATCTCGTTCCATCTTTATTATTCGTTGGAACATCCCGCTTGTGAATTTCACCGACCCGTTCCGTTATTATTATTCTCATTGAATAACTCGCCTATCTGCAATCGCATGCATGGTGATTTCTTTTGTTATTCCATTCTTTATTATACCCGGGTTGGTTAAAACTTTGACTTTATACTCCATGAAATTAGTAGAATATCCTTGATATTGCGTTTCATCCAATATCTTTTCATGGAAATATTCTTCCGATCATTCTTGAATTTTACTCTATGAAACAAAGATCACGTCGACAATTTGGACGTTAATAATTCATGGATTAAATAATTCTTGAACTTGTTTTATTGAATTACTATGTCATTGTCATCATCCTCATGTTATATTATGTTATCTTTGGCTTACGTGCATAGATGAACTTAGTATGATTATGACCGAGGATCATTCGGTAGATAATCACGACTTGATATAAATGATGTGACAAAAGTCCTCGGTGGCACCAGTAATGCAATGATGATGGATAGTCTTTGGTATGATTATGACCGTGGGTGATTCTAAGATAGTCATGACCATTGATAATTTGATGAAAATCCTCGACCGTGTAATACGGGGATGATTAGATGTGGTGGTTTATTTATTGTCGAGTCTCAATGATAAAATTGATGAAAACCTTTTAAAACCTAAAAGATAGTAGACTTTATTCTCTACTGACTCTTTTTAATGGATTGCTTATTCATTGCAGATTAAACCTGGTTGTCTATTGTATTTTATCGGTTTAATCGTTGAAGGCTAATGATAATTTATTCGCATTATCTTAGTCATAATATTTTTATTGGGCTAGTTGAGCTCACCCTTTCTTTCCTTTATTCTCTTGAAATGAGAACATATGGGACTTAGTCTGGGGAACGAAGTAATGGTCGAGAGGATAAGATTAGTAGTCCTCACTATTCGTGAAATAGTGTGATAATAGTTGTAATGAGGACTCCTTTTGAGTTTGTATAATATCTAGTAGACAATATTTGTATGCAAACTCACGCTTTATGTCGATTGTATACGACGCTTAGGTTAAGTAAGTTGTATTTGAATTTATGTACCATGTAAGTGGCGACCCAAGATGGGTGACGATACCTAATTTTTGGGGCGCCACAAATAGTAACTCGACACCAAAAGATAGAAATTCCACAAAAACATCTTCACGCTTCATGAATAGTACTTTCGTGAATAAGAACTCGTGAATAAGAACTCATAAATAGTAACTTCGTGAATAGTAACTCATGAATAGAACCCATGAATAAGTAACCCAGAGCATGAAAAAGTTCCAAATTTGATAAAAACTTCAGATCAACATTTCAAAGATAATGATATTGAAGAAATAATATCATTACAAAAAAAAAAATATCCCTTACCTCGAAAAAGATCAAGATTTCAATTTGAAACATCGGATATAAAGGTATGACTTGGACTTCAAGACCAGATATAGCAATACTCAAAGTATACTCAAAATACTCATAAGAATAATACCGATAATATAAAAGAGAAAACTTCGAGTTTAAGTGTGATTTTCAATTCTAACCTAACCACCCTATTTATAGGAAATTGTTTTAACACCAAAGTTAGTAAAAATTTAATAAATTAATATATATATATATATATCAAATTCATACGCCAACCTTAGAATTCAGATCCTAGCATTTCCTACATGCCACCTTCTAGAAAGAAATGATAAAAACGTTTTTCATAAAATAAATAATTAAAACTTACAAAATTAATTATTTTGAGCTTCGTAACTTCAATAATTCATAATAAATAGCCCTTTCATCAGAAAAAATTCGAATCTTGCGAGTTTTTATAGGAAATTCAATTTCTACAACTTTGCAGAAGAAAGTTTTCCAAATTCCAATCGAGAAATTGACCAAATCCACAAACGGGCAATTTTTTAAAGTTATAATCAAATTTCATCAATAAATGGGGTCCACCGAGCATGTTTAACATGTTTTAAACATTTATTGCAACAAAAATACTCTTCCTCCTCGTATACTCATATATCCCACATTCGTTGTAAAAATATCACCGTTAATATATTATTAAAATAATATATTTAAATGAATTATTTTATCGAAAAAGATAAAATATTAATTTTCAACAATTGTCATTTTAAAAATTTTCTCCATCTATATCCACATAAAATCAATATTTTTCTCATCATATGAATCAATAATTAATTATTCATAAATAATATTCTGTAATCACAATATTGACAACCGTGCGGTTCAGGAAAGAGGGGCTTTCAATAAGAATTTCTTCTTCTGGCCAAGCAATTAGGTGACCAAAACTCTCCTTAGATGTAACTTTCTAGACATTGCCAATAATGTTATCTAATAATATTATTCAGATAATATGAATTATTGCTTCGATAATGAAAGATATCTTTGTGTAATGACAATTATTGAAACAACAACAATATAAAATATCAACGCAAGCAATTATTAACTCAATAAAATATCGAATAAGAATTCATCGTAACCATTATTGAGTAGTGCCTTTTCTACGTAAGAATCAATAATTGGTGCAATACTGGTGTCTTCTTGTTCAACAACGCAGTATTAGTGTGTTTTAACCACGGGTATTCCAAAAAGATAATCTTGAATAACTACGCCAGTTATTTAAAAACAACTTATATTTGTCGTTTTCTTCATCCAATCGCGTTGCATGGGGCCACACACGGGTAGCGCGTCATCATACGAATATTCCCGACCGCATTTAATATTCCACGACCACCAAACGAATATTCCCCGACAACAATGAATATTTTATAACCACTTTGCTTATTTTGAAATATTTGCATATTTAACCCTTAACTATCCACATTAATCAAATCAACCCTTACTATTTCAAAATAATAAATAAAGGAAATTCCTTTTTATTTAAAAAATTTTTTCTGGGTGTAACACTTACAACCTCCCTCCTTATGAAATTTCGTCCTCGAAATTAACGATCGCATACGGTGTTTCAAAAGATGAGAATACATCGCTTTCATTTCCGTTTCCAACTCCCAGGTCAATTTCTCAATAACATGGTTTCTCCACAAAACTTTAACTTGTGGTATAACCTCGGTACATAGGACTTGTTCTTTCCTATCCAAGATCTTGACAGTACCTCCTCGTGACGTTAAGTCTTCTACTATCTCGTCCGGTTTCTAACTCAATGACGTGGTCGGTCGTCCACATATTTACGTAACATCGACACGTGAAAAGCGTTATGAACACGCGTCATACTTGGCGGTAAACGCAGTCTATAGGCCACAGTTCCTATTCGATCGAGAATTTCAAATGGATTAATAAATCGAAGGTTTGAGCTTTCCTCACCTCACCGATTCTCGCTTTTGAAATAACAACTTCTTGCACCTCCTTCTTCAAATTTATCAGCTCGATTGTGTAGCTTGAGCGACTTTAACTTTATCGATTAAAGTTTATTATACTCGTATATCATCACGTGGGTACCTAGAGTTTTCATCTCCATCTCTATTATTTGTAAATTATACTGAAATTAGTCTTTGACAATATCGTACTCGATCAGATATCGATCTTCTACTCAACACGCCGCCTACCACGTTCGCTTTTTCCGGGATGGCATGGTCGTAACATGTCTTTGAAATGAGAGTCCTCTTGAGTTCTTCAAGCTCTTCCCACATTCCTTGCTCCATTCAAATTTTGTATCTTTACGAGTCAGCTGCGTTAATGGAATAGCGATTCGAGAATATCCTTCAACGAATCTCCGATAATCCCTGGTCATAATCATACCAAGTCCATCTATGCACTACAGGCCACAGATTACTTTCAACATAATATAAACATGAGGATGATGACAATGATATAAGAATTCAATAAAACAAGTTCACAAATTAATTTGTTCAGGAACCAATAACGTCCAAATTGTCAACATGATACTTCTTTGTAGAGTAAAATTCAAGAATGCTCGTAAGAATATTTTCATGAAAAGATATCTTTGGATGAAGCGTAAATATCAAGGATATTCCACTAATTTCATGGAGTATAAGTCAAAACTTTAACCAACCGAGTATAATAAAGAATGGAATAACAAAAGAAATCACCATGCATGCAGATTGCCGCATGTATGCGAGTTATTCCAACATAATAATAAAGACGGAACTAAGTCCGATGTAAAACACATGACGTGATATTCCAATGTAATAATAAAGGCGGAACCAGTCAAATTGTAAACACATGTATACATGATATTCCAAATGTAATAATAAAGAGGCGAAACCAGTCGGTGTAAAACACACATGCATGGATATTCCAATGAATAATAAAGACGGAATAATATAAGGATTTCACCAAGTATAGGGAAGTCAGCGTATCTGAGTTATTCCAACATAATAAATAAGAATGGAATAACATAAGGATTTCAACAAGTACATGGTATGCCGCGTATCTGAGTTATGTATAGGGTATCTTGCAGCGTATCTGAGTTATTCCAATCGAATAATAAAGAATGGAATAACAAAAGTTCTCTTCGTGAATAAGAAAGAATAACACCCCTTACGGGTACAACAAATAATATCCCTTACCGTAAAAGACACTGGATATCGAAGTAGTGAAGTGGTAGAACACTCTTCTTCTTTCTCTCTATAATTTCTCTCTCTAGAGTTTCAGTGAATTCGTAAGAAATAATGAAGGAATGAACTTCTATTTATAGAAAAACTAAGAGTGTCTCTTGGTCTTAATGAAGGGTCAAAATGACCCTTGGTAATATTGAAGAGACAACTACTATTTACGAAGGGGTAATTAACCCTTGGAACACCGAAGAGGCAAATAACTCTTGGTAATGTTGAAGAGATAACTACTATTTGCGAAGGGACAATTAACCCTTGGTAATATTGAAGGGACAAGTTACTATTAAGACTTTAAATCAACGATCCATATTGATTTACTATTATAATTTCAACCATCGGTCAGAAAAATTAGCATATCTCCTCATGGAATAATATTGTACCCAACTACCCGAGTGAACAATACTAGAGTGAATAGTAACTCGTGAATAGTAACTCGTGAATAATAACTCGTGAATAGTAACTCATGAATAGTAACTCGTGAATAGTAACTCATGAATAGTAACTCGTGAATAGTAATTCGTGAATAGTACTATCAAACACGAAAAGTATCCCGAATAATAATTTGAACAATATAACCTCCAGACATCAATTATTATCGAAATAGATGTCGATTTCTACTAACACAAATAATTCCAACACAATGAAACTATCAAATTCATCTTTAATCAACACGAACTTATTCATCATTAATATTATAACTCACAATATTTAGCAACCAAAGGTTGTTCCCGGAAAGAGGGGCTTTCCAATAAGGATTTCTCCCTATGGCGGCGTAATTAGGTGACCAAACCTCTCGATGTGAACTTCTAGACATTGTAAATATTGCAATTTAATAATATGAATAACTTTTTCGTCTCAATTATTGATTTAATAAAATAACATATAATGCGGATGATCTTTGTGACAATAATCGAATCAATAATATGAGAGATATGATGCGTAGATTCATTATAGCAATAATTGAGTATAAGCGAAAGTGACTTCACGTAAGCATCAATAACCAATACTAGTGCTTCTTATGCAACCACGGCAGTATCTTTGTATTTTTTACTACTAGGGTAGTTCAACAAAGATAACGATAAAACCTCCGCCGTTATTTCCATAAAATATTTTTGTCGCTTTTTAACTACGTGATTATTCCGTTGTGGGGTCCACCTAATGATTGTAGTCGTCATTTAATATTCTTCGAAAAAAAAGAATATTCCCCGACCAATCGAATATTTTATAACAACTTGCATACTTTGCAAAATTTTCAAATACTACCCACAACTATAACACTATCTCAAATCCACACCATAATATTTAAAAAAAATATTTTGAAAAAATTAAAATTTATTCATAAAAACTGGGTCTCACAAACTTGGCTTCGTCTTTGCGACACGGTGGCGTATTGTTTTTTGCTCCGACTTAATGAACTCTACCTCTTTCATGTAACGAATACTTTCGGAAAAGTACTTGTCGTTGAACAATTCTTGGAACTTCTCCCAAGTCATCTTCGGTCGGCGGAGTGAGTCGTTTTACAAATTCCCACCAAGAATGTCTGCCTTTCAGACGCATTAATATGAAGGTGGCAAAGGAACCTTTGCTCCTTGGAGCATCCCAAGACATCAAATATCTTGCGATTACATTTTATCTACGTCTCGCCTTAAGTGATATTGGCTCTCCAAAAACTCCGGTGGTCCCAGTTCCTTGAACCGCTTATGCGGTGACCGTCCGAGAGTTGCCGCGGTGTTTCACCGCATTTTGTCACAGAGCCGCTCTTGCACGATGTTGCATAAATTGCATAAATCTTTTGAACATTCCATCATTCATCATCCGTCGGTGTTGTTGTTTTGCTCGAGGATTGTCGCCTTCTCGATGCACATTATCTCGATTATTGATTTGTGGAGACTCAACGGTCTCCTGTGCTCCATTGATGTTCTCAACATTCTGGGATGCCATTTTCAAACAACGCCACAAAACAAGGGTTAATTAACATATCACATATTATCCTTATACTCGACCAACCAATAAATATCAAATAAACTTAGGTAGGTCATACTAGCAAAGAATTCCGTCTCTCCCCCTCCTAGTTCTTGTCTCACATCTCGGCCAGGATCATATCCTAAGCTTTGATACCAATTGTGGCGCCTCCCAAATAGGTATACATCACCTATTGATACGAGTGGCCAAATACATGGTACGTAATACAAATACAATCTTAAATATACAACAAGAGTCATGAGTTTAATACAAATATTGTCTTCAGACTATATCCACTCTCGAGAATAAGTCCTCATTACATTTATTGTCACACTATTTGTGACGCCCCAAAATAGGTCCATTCCATCCAACCCATTTTGAGTCGCCAAATACATGGATATGTAAATAACTACAACTTTATTAATACATTTGTCATGCAAAATACGACATAACATATATCTTGTGAGTTTAAATACAATTATTGTCTTCAGAGCAATATACATACCCAAATAAATCCTCATCCCAATTATTGATATATTATTTTACAAAAATAGTGAGGACTACTAAACAACTCTCTCTAGAACCTTCATTCCATACCCCGACTAGTACTCGTTACATTTTCGCCTCTTGAGAAGAAAAATGGAACAACAAGGAAAAGGGCGAGCTCAACTAGCCTAGTAAAGAATATTATGACTAAGATAATATACAACAAATTATCATTAGTCTTCAAACAGGAAAAAAACCTAATAGAATACAATAGACAACAAGTTTTTAAACCAATATTCGCAGCTTGAAATAATAATTCATTAGAAGAGTTAAGTAGAGAATGCAACTACTATCTTACATGTATGAATTTAAAAGTTAAATCGTCTATCTTTTATTCCCGTAACATCAATCAACATACATCCGGAATCAAATATTCATCTTTGCACTACAGCCAAAGATATTCATCGATTAGTCATGTTCATCTAAACACCTATTTATCTTTGCACCACGGGCAAAGATATTCTATAATATCATCATTTAAGATGAAGATGATGAAAAAATATTTTAAAAAACGAATCCGGTGAAACAAAATGACAAGGATTAAGGATTAAGGATTCGTACTTTTGTTTTATCCATGTCCAAAAATACCTCAAAAAATAATCATAGGGGTGTAAAATTCAAGAATGATCAAAACATGGATACAATCAAAGCTAGTATCCGAATAGATATTTTAGATGAAAAGAAAAATTTGAATAGATATTTTAGATGAAAAGAAAAATTTTCATTTTAATTGTAATAAAGTAAGTATTCGTGAATAAAGGTCAAGATATCGTGAATAGTGCCGATACGTGAATAGTAACTCAAACACCAAAAGATAGAAATTCCACAAAAAACATCTTCACGCTTCATGAATAGTACTCGTGAATAGTAACTCGTGAATAGTAACTCATGAATAGTAACTCGTGAATAAGAACTCATGAATAAGTAACCCATACATGAAAAAAATTCCAAATTTGATAAAAAGTTCAACCAATATTTCAAAGATAATGATATTGAAGAAATAATATCATTTGAGAAGAAAATAACATCCCCTTACCTCGAAAGACAAGATTTAGTTGAAACACAGGATATAGGCTATGACTTACACTTGCAGACCGATATAGCAATACTCAAAGTATACTCAAAATACTCACAAGAATACGCTCGATAATATAGAGAGAAAACTTGATTTACGGTGTGATTTTCAATTCTAACCTAAGCACCCTATTTATAGGAAATCGCTTAGAACACCAAAGCCAGAAAATTGAATATAATAATAATATATTATATATATATTCCCACGCCAACCAAGACTCCTGAAATCAGCATGTTTACAACACATGGGGGCCAACCAAAACAATAAAACGTTTTTGTTGATATAAATAATTAAAACTTCCAAAAATCAATTATTTTGAGCTTGGAACTTCAATAATTCATAATAAATAGCTCTTTTATCGAAAAATTGAATCTCCAGAGTTTTTATAGGAAATTCAATTCTTTACAACTTTACGAGAAGAAAGTTTTTCCAAATTCCAAACAGAAATTGACCGAAATCCACATACGGACAATTTTACAGGCTATAATCAAATTTCAGTCAAGAAATGGGGTCCACCGACACACAAAACATGTGTTAATCATTTAATGCCACAAAAATACTCTTCCTCCTCGTATACTCATATATCCCACATTCATTGTAAAAATATCACCATTATTATATTATTAAAATATAATAATATATTTAAATGAATTATTTTATCAGAAAAAGATAAAATTTCAATTTTCAACAATTGTCACTTTAAAAATTTTCTCCATCTATATCCACATAAAATCAATATTTTCCTCATCATATAAATCAATAATTAATTATTCACAAATAATATTACAGAATCACAAGATCTTGCAACAGGTAGTTCCAGGAAGAGGGGCTTTCAATAATTTTTTTCTCTTCTTGGCGCAGTAATTAGGTGACCAAACCTCTCCTTAGCAGAACTTTCTAGACATTGCCAATAATGTTATCTAATAATATTATTAGGATAATATGAATTATTGCTTCGATAATAAAAAAATACCGCAGTAATGACAATTATTGAAACAACAAAGAATATAAAATATCAACACAACAATTATTGAATCAATAAAATAAAATCTTGAGCGGTAATTCACCGTAAAAATTATTGAGTAGTGCCTTCTTACGTAAGAATCAATAATTGGTGCAATACCGTGTCTTCTTGTTCAACAACGCGTATTAGTGTGTTTTAACCACGGGTATTCCAACGAAAGATAATTCAGAATAACTACGCCCATTATTTATAAACAACTTATATTTGTCATTTTCTTCATCCAATCGCTTTCCAGTTATGGGGCCCATAAAAAGATCTGCTATGTATTGCATTTAATATTCACGACAAGCACGAATATTCCACGACCAAACGAATATTCCCCGACAATAATGAATATTTTATCACCACTTGCTTATTTAAAATATTTGCGCATTTTACCCATAACTAACCACATTAATCAAATCAATCCTTACTATTTCAAAATAATAAATAGAGGAAAATAAATTTCATTTATTAATAATTTGGGGTCTTTACAACCTCCCTCCTTATGAAATTTCGTCCCTCGAAATTGACGTACGTACGGTGTTTCAAAAGATGAGAATACCTCGCTTTCATTTTCGTTTTCAACTCCCGTGTCATTTCCTCAATAGCATGGTTTCTCCACAAAACTTTAACTTGTGGTATAACCTCAGACATAAGACATGTTCTTTCATATCCAAGATCTTGACAGGTACTTCCTCGTATGTTAAGTCTTCAGCTATCTCGTCAGGTTCTAACTCAATGACGTAGTTCGGGTCGTCCACATATTTACGTAACATCGATACGTGAAAAACGTTATGAACACGCGTCATACTTGGCGGTAAAACGAGTCTATAGGCCACAGTTCCTATTCGATCGAGAATTTCAAATGGATTAATAAATCGAAGGTTTAAACTTTCCTCAATTCACCGATTCTCTCGCTTTTGAAATAACAACTTCTTACACCTCCTTCTTCAAATTCATCAGCTCCGGTGTGTAGCTTGAACAACTTTAACTTTATTGATTAAAGTCGATTATACTCGTATATATATCATCACGTGGGTACCTAGAGTTTTCATCTCCATCTATATTATTTGTAAATTATAAGAAATGAGCCTTTGACAATATCGTACTCGTACTTGTATACGATCTTCTACTCAACACGTCAGCTACCACGTTCGCTTTTCCAGGATGGCATGGGTCGAACATGTCTTTGAAATGAGTCTCCTCTTGAGTTCTTGAAGCTCTTCCCACATTCCTTGCTCCATTCGAATTTTGTATCTCTACGAGTCAATTTGCGTTAATGGAATAGCGATTCGAGAATATCCTTCAACAAATCTCGATAATAACCAACTAAGCCTGAAAGCTACGATTTCGATTCGAGGCTTAGGTTGTTCTCAATTGTGACTCATATCCCAACCTTGGATAAGACGTTACAATGACACCTATCGATTTACTATTGCGACGAATATGGTGTCCCCTACGGGAAATCTCGGCGGTGCATTCCACAAAGGAAGTCACCGGATAAAGGCTCGTGTACCAAATTCTATAGTTGAATTTTAACTCACGAAGTTCAATAGAGCCATTCGATATGAGATTTTAGAAATGAGTTTTGTGCAGGGTTCAAAGTCGATACAAAATTTAATATCGATCTTTGGGAGTAAACCAAGAAAATCTTGAAATACGTCGGGAAAATAAATAACAACAGAATATTATTCAAATCGGCGTGTCTTTATTCAAATCCATAACATGGACTAAGAAAACTTGACATCCGTAATAAACGAATGACTTCATAAGCGATATGAAAATGTTTGATTACAATGGTTTGATTGCTTGAATTGAATAACAAAGTTGCTTAGGAATATGAAAACTAACAACCTTACAAAAGCAATCAATTTGGCATGATGAGTAGTTAACCAATCAATCCCTAAAATCACATCAAAAGCAAGTATCTTTAAATAAATAAGGTCAACGGGTAATGTGATGGTGCTAACTTGGATCAAACAAGATTTCTAAACAACGAATGTAATGAAAGTTTCTCTAACTGAGTCTCCATAAATAAGGTCAAAGTCTAATTTCTCCATAGTCAAGTTCAAACGTTGAGCGCAAGCAAGAGAGATAAAAGAATGGGTAAAACCCGGTATCTAGTAAGGTATAAACTTCGCAAGAATTTATAATTAACTAACGTGCTAACTTCGTTCGGGTTACTCGCTTTTTGAGAAGTCACGAAAACGCTTCTTCCGAAGAATCGTTGACTTTGACTTTTCTCGTATCCGCTCACGGTGCCAACGTCCCTAAATGGACTTGATTTCGCTTATAGGACAAAAATCGAGCTATGTGACCATCTTTTCCACAACTAAAACATACCTTGGAAGGCTTTGAGCAGTTTGACCTTATATGTCCCTCCTCTCCGCATCTCGTAGCATCTAAGCGGCGATCGTTCTCTTCCCCTAGAATTTGTTCTTTGGTCGATGTCACGCCTTAAACGTCTTCCGTCATTGTTAAATCTTTCTTTTTAGATTGGACATCTCTTTCCATAATATCAACGCGTCGTGGCGGCTTTTTACCCATGCATCACTCATTCTCACTCGTTCGCTTATTTCTTCTTTCAATTTCGATTCACTTTATCATCTTATACTCGCCAAAGAGTGCTTCATTCAAGCATCACATATCAGGTAACATAAGCTTGAATCGTTGCATCCTTTTGCTCCACGACAACGCTCGCAATTCTTCAAACTGCTTCTTCTAACTCATGAATACGATTTTGCAATTTTACATTTTGATCATAAAATACCTCTAATAAACTCTCTTGTGTACCTCTTCTTCCTCTTCTTCCTCACTCTCATTTGTTACCTCTGCATGACTATCTGGTGACAACAATCAATTCTTCACTCACCACATGGATATCTCTAATTCTTCTTCGCCGACATCACATTATCACGGTTGGCGATTAGAGGTGTCTCCACGATCTCATTCACTCCATTGTTAACGTTCTCAATGCACCATTCTTAAAACTATCATAAAACAAGGGTTAATTAAATAAATTAACAAATCACATAATACCCTATATTATGACCAACCAACAAATAAGCTTAGGTAGGACACACTTTAGCGAAGGATTTACTCGCTCTCCCTCCTAGTTCTATTCCCGATCTCGCATGGAGATCATATCCTAAGCTCGATACCAATCATGACGCCCCCAAAATAGGTCCATTCCATCCAACCCATTTTGAGTCGCCAAATACATGGTAATGTAAATAATTACAACTTTATTAATACATTTGTCGTGCAAAATATACAACATATATCTTCGTGAGTTTAAATACAATTATTGTCTTCTAGACAATATCATATACCAAATAAATCCTCATCCCAATTATTGATATATTATTTTACAAAATGGTGAGGACTACTAAACAACTCTCTGTAGAACCTTCATTCCATACCCGACTAGTACTACGTTACATTCTCGCCTCCTCGAGAAGAAAAATGGAACAACAAGGAAAAGGGTGAGCTCAACTAGCCCAAAAAAAATATTATGACTAAGATAATATACAACAAATTATCATTAGTCTTCAACAGGAAAAAAACTAATAGAATCTGATAGACAACAAGTTTTTAAACCAATATTCGCAATGAAATAATAATTCATTAGAAGAGTTAAGTAGAGAATGCAACTACTATCTTCATGTATGAATTTAAAAGTTCATCGCTCATCTTTTATTCTGTAACATCAATCAACATACATACGGAATCAAATATTCATCTTTGCACTACAGCCAAAGATATTCATTAATGGTCATGTTCATCTAAACACTGTTCATCTTTGCACTACGGGCCAAAGATATTCTTATAATATCATCATTTAAGATCAGAAGATGATGAAAAATATTTTTAAAGATGATGAAAAATATTTCAAAAATTGAAAACAAAATGACAAGGATTAAGGATTAAGGATTCGTATATTTTGTTTTATCCATGTCCAAAAATACCTCAAAAATAATCATAGGGGTGTAAAATTCGAGAATGATCAAAACATGGATACAATCAAAGCTAGTATCCGAATAGATATTTTAGATGAAAAAGAAATTTTGAATAGATATTTTAGATAAAAGAAAATTTTCATTTTTTATTGAATAATCTCAAGTATTCGTGAATAGTGTCAGTATACGTGAATAGTCAGAGTATCGTGAATAGTAACTCAGAACACCAAAAGATAGAAATTCCACAAAAAACATCTTCACGCTTCATGAATAGTACTGTGAATAGTAACTTCGTGAATAGTAACTCATGAATAGTAACTCGTGAATAGTAACTCATGAATAGTAACCCCGACATGAAAAAATTCTAAATTTGATAAAAGTTCCAACCAATATTTCAAAGATAATGATATTGAAGAAATAATATCATTCGAGAAGAAAATAACATCCCTTACCTCGAAAGACAAGTCTTCTAGTTGAAAAACAGGATATAGGCTATGACTTGAACTTGACTTTAGATATAGCAATACTCAAAGTATACTCAAAATACTCACAAGAATACGCTCGATAATATAGAGAGAGAAAACTTGAGTTTACGGTGTGATTTTCAATTCTAACCTAAGCACACCTATTTATAGTGAAATTGCTTAGAACACCAAAAGCGAGAAAATTGAATATAATAATAATATATTATATATATATTCCTACGCCAACCAAGACTTCTGAAATCAGCATGTTTACAACACATGGGGCCAACCAAAACAATAAAAACGTTTTGTTGATATAAATAATTAAAACTTCCAAAATCAATTATTTTGAGCTTTGAACTTCAATAATTCATAATAAATAGCTCTTTTATCAGAAAAATTCGAATCTCGCTAGTTTTTATAGGAAATTCAATTCTCTACAACTTTGCGGAAGAAAGTTTTTCCAAATTCCAAAGCAGAAATTGACCAAGAAATCCACATACGGACAATTTTATGTTTATAATCAAATTTCGATCAAGAAATGGGGTCCACTGACACACAAAACATGTGTTAATCATTTAATACCACAAAAATACTCTTCCTCCTCGTATACTCATATATCCCACATTCATTGTCAAAAAAATATCACCATTATTATATTATTAAATATAATAATATATTTAAATGAATTATTTTATCGAGAAAAAGATAAAATTTCAATTTTCAACAATTGTCACTTTAAAATTTTCTCCATCTATATCCACATAAAATTAATATTTTCCTCATCATATAAATCAATAATTAATTATTCACAAATAATATTCTGAGAATCACAAGATCGCTAACCAGTAGTTCAAAGGAAAGAGGGGCTTTCAATAAGAATTTTTCCTTACTTGGCGGCGCGATTAGGTGACAAACCTCTCCTTAGACGTAACTTTCTAGACATTGCCAATAATGTTATCTAATAATATTATTAGGATAATATGAATTATTGCTTCGATAATAAAAAATACCGTGTAATGACAATTATTGAAACAACAACGTAATATAAAATATCAACGCAACAATTATTGAATCAATAAAATAAAATAATTGAGCAGTAATTCTCGTAACAATTATTGAGTAGTGCCTTTACGTAAGAATCAATAATTGGTGCGTCTGGCGTGCTTCTTGTTCAACAACGCCGCATTAGTGTGTTTTAACCACCGGATATTCCAACGGTGATTAACAGTAATAACTACGCCAGTTATTTATAAACAACTTATATTTGTCGTTTTCTTCATCCAATCGCTTTCCAGTTATGGGGCCCACAAAAAGCTTCGCTGTGCGTAGTCTTTACGAATATTCCAAGTGAGCATTGAATATTCCACGACCAAACGAATATTCCTGAAACAATAATGAATATTTTATCACCACTTGCTTATTTAAAATATTTAGATTTTACCCATAACTAACCACATTAATCAAATCAACCCTTACTATTTCAAAATAATAAATAGAGGAAAATAAATTTCATTTATTAATAATTTGGGGTCTTAAACTATTTAACAGAATAGTGAGGACTACTAATACTATCATCTGGACCGTCACTCCGCTCCCTTCACTAGTCTCTCAACACGATTCTCATTTCCTGAAGAGAATTGTGAGACCCCAGATTTTATTAATAAAGATTTAAATTTGGTCGAAATAATTTTTTAATATTCTGGTGTGAATTTGAGATAATATTATAGTTGTGGGTAGTATTTATAAATTTTGCAAAGTATGCAAGTAGTTATATTATATTTGATTGGTGGGGAATATTCGGTTTAGCGAGGGAATATCGTACAATGGCTCAATCATTGGTGGACCCCACAATGGAAATTATTGTCGGATTGAAAGCGACAAAAATATTTTATTGAAATAACGGTGAAAGTTTTCTGAATTGATCTTGTTGAACTACTCGGTAGTAAAAAAATGCGATGTCGTGTGGTTGCATAGTAGCACACGCGGTATTGATTATTGATGCTTATGTGAGAAGTCACTCGGTTTGATTCCATTATTGTCGATTAATAATATGAATTATTATAGCGATAATGACGTTTTGTTTTATTCATTATTATTAACGTAATAAAAGCGAAACATCTTTTATATAAAATAGAATACTTTATTAAAGTTATTATATAAATAGAATATATTATATTTTATTATGCATAGTGTTGCATAGTGTTTTGCATAGTGTTTTGCATAGTATTGCATAGTGTTTGCATAGTAAAATGTTTTTATATAAATAGAATATATTATATTTTATTTAAAAGATTTTTCTTTAAATATGGACCGTCAGTTAAAGTAAATCAATCTGGAGATAGTTCATGGATTAATTCTTATGCATTCCATTTTCCTATAAATAGAAGCTCATTCCTTCATTATTTTCTTTACAATTCATTGAAACTCAGAGAGAGAAATTATAGAGAAAGCTATAGAGAAAATTATAGAAAGAAGAAGAGTATTACGCTACTTCACTACTACATATTAGATTCTTTTTACGGTAAGGGTGTTATTCTTTCTTCTTGAAGAGAACTTACATTATTCCATTCTTTATTATTACATTGGAATAACTTTGTAAAAGTGGCATACCTATACATAACTTTGTGTCATGGCATACCTATACTTGGTGAAATCCTTATGTTATTCCATTGCTTATTATTACATTGGAATAACTTTTGTATCTGTGGTTTACCTATACTTGGTGACATTCTTCTATTATTACATTTGGAACATCACATGCGTGTGTTTTACACGGACTGGTTAAAATCTTTATTATCTCTGTTGGAACATCACATGCATGTGTTTTACACAGGACTGGTTAAAATCTTTATTATTACATTGGAATATCCTATCATGTGTTTTACACCGGATCAGTTCCATCTTTATTATTACTGTTGGAACATCACTGCCGGTGTGAATTTCACATTTTGGTTCCGTTATTATTATTATGTTGGAATAACTTTTGTCATCTGCAACTGCATGCGTGGTGATTTCTTTTGTTATTCCATTCTTTATTATACCCGGTTGGTTAAAACTTTGACTTCTATACTCCATGAAATTAGTAGAATATCCTTGATATTTGCGTTTCATCGATATCTTTCATGGAAATATTCTTACGATCATTCTTGAATTTTACTCTACGAAACGATTATCATGTTGACAATTTGGGCGTTAATAATTCATGGATTAAATAATTCTTGAACTTGTTTTATTGAATTATTATGTCATTGTCATCATCCTCGTGTTATATTATGTTATCTTTGGCTTACGTGCATAGATGAACTTAGTATGATTATGACCGAGGATCATTCGGTATAATCATGACTTGATATAAATGATGTGACAAAAGTCCTCGATTGGCACGTAATGCGTTGATGGATAATTTTTGGTATGATTATGACCGGGGGTGATTCGGTATAGTCATGACCATTGATAATTTGATGAAAATCCTTGGCCAAGTAATGCGGGGATGATTAGATGTGGTGGTTTATTTATTAAAAGTGAGTCTCGGTGATAAAATTGATGAAAACCTTTTAAAACCTAAAAGATAGTAGACTTTATTCTCTACTTGACTCTTTTAATGGATTGCTTATTCAGCTTGATTAAAGCGGTTGTCTATTGTATTTTATCGGTTTAACATTTGTTGAAGGCTAATGATAATTTATTACGCATTATCTTAGTCATAATATTTCTTCTTGGGCTAGTTGAGCTCACCTTTCTTTCTTTCACTTTCTTCTCTTGAAAAATGAGAACATAAATTTGAGACGAGTCGGGAAGCGAAGTAATGGTCCAGGAGGATAGCATTAATAGTCCTCACTATTACGTGAAATAGTGTGATAATAGTTGTAATGAGGACTCCTTTTGAGTTTGTATAATATCTAGTAGACAATATTTGTATTCAAACTCATAGTTTATGTCGTATTGTACCAGACAGTTATATTAGTAAGTTGTATTTGAATTTATGTACCATGTAAGTGGCGACTCAAGATGGGTGGCGTATACCTAATTTTGGGGGCGTCACGGTTGGTATCGAGCTTAGGGATATGATCCTGGCTAAGATGTGAGAATAGTACTAGGAGGGAGGCAGGGAATTACCTTCGCTAGAATGACCTACCTAAGTTTATGTGGTATTTTATTGGTGGGTCGAATATAGGGATAATTTGATATGTCAATTAACCCTTGTTTTGTGGCGGTGTTTGAGAATGGCATCACGAAAATCTTTGAGATAAGCAATGAAGCACATGAGAGTGTTGATTCGGCTCAAACAAAAGGTAACGACCAACAACACGATAATAATCATCTTTGGTGGTGGCGGCTATCGAACAATGATAACCATCGTGGAAATTATCATGCTAAGAATGGTAACCACTTGATTGGTAATCATAGCAAAGATAATAAGTGGAAATTTCAAGAAAGAAGGTCATTTAGCTCGATTTTGTGTGTATAGTGAAGTCGAGTCCAACTAGGATGGTGGCACCAAAGGTCATTCCCTGGACAAAACAAAAGCCGGTGGTTTAAGAAGGCGTTTTTTTTTCTCGTGACGAGGAACACGAATAAGATTATCACGGGTAGTTAATCATAAGCTCTTGCGAAGTCTATCTAGTGTTGAATCTGGGTTCTACCCATTCTTTTATCTCTCTTGTTTGCGTTCAACGTTTAAATTTGACTCAGGAGAAATTAGACTTTGATTTATCTATTGAAACTTCGTTGGGAGAAACCTTCGTTACCTCCACATTTATTAATCTTGTTGTTTCAAATAAACACTTTCACGTTACTGTCGATCTTATCTCTTTGAAAATACTTGCCTTTGAGGTAATTTTTTAAAAGCGATTGATTAACTACTCATTATGCTTTTTCGTAAGGTTGTTAGCTTTTATATTCATAACCAACATGTTATCTGAATTCAAAGTAACCAAACCCTAAAGTTAATCAACTTTGTTATATCAAGCCATAAGTAAAGAGCCCCGATCCTTTCATTGTTAACTTCCTTGTGTGGAATGCTGCAGAAAGCCGGACTTTTCTGTGAGGCGACATCGTGAATGAAGATGGCAAGTTTATAGGTATCATTGTGAGGTCTTTATCTAGGTTAAGGGATAGAAGTCACGGTTGGTATCAATGTAACGTACTTATCCAAGTCTTGGATAAGAGTATGATTTTGAATGATATTTCTATCATTAATAAATTTCTTGGCGTATTCTTGAAGATTTCTAGCCTACCTAGAAGCGTGAAATCGAATTTTTTTATTGACCCCGATTACAAAAACCCATTTCTTAAAACCTCAAATATTTCTTCAACTAAAATGAGCACATTTACGTGGTTTATGATGAAAGTCATAATAAAAGCATTGAAATAATGAAAATCATGGGTATATGAAGTATTAGTAAGTTTTATGATGAGTTATGTTGGTTAGTATGTGAAAACATGAAAGTTTCTTAGAAATCACAAAGAGTTGAAAATCAGATTTTGGTGAAAAACGTAACATGAAATTCAATTGACCATATCTCTTATTATATTTTGAATTTTTGAATGTGGTCAAGTCCTAGAGTTAGATCTATGAGTTACCTAACTAATCCAAGTGGAATTACTGGAAAAGGTGTTGTAGATTTTTGTGTGGACTGATTTTAGCAAAGGAGGCCAAAGCTGTAAATTTGAAAATGCTACTGCCCAGAAACTTTAAGGGCTGTTTCGGCCACTTAAATTATGAGAAAAATTCTGGCATTTTGGGACATGAAATTATATGGTATAAAGTACCTCCTGTCCAAAAATGAGCTCATTACGACTTAAAATGAGCAAGTTATGACTATTTCAATATTTAGGTTTTAAACGAAAAAACGCTATAATAGGAGTTCTATAACTCCGATGACCATGAAATTTAAACTGGAAGCTCACGTTAACATGTGTAAGGTCCTGCCAAGATTTGGGAATTTTGGAGTTAAACTTGAGGTAGCTAATTTCTTAAGGAATTAATTAGAAATTGATTTTTTAAAAATAGTAAATGAATTTTAAAAATTCGAGAAAAATATATTTTCATTATGGGACTATATTATGCTAAATCCCAGAAAAGAAATATTTTGGGGCTGATTTGGTATTTTTCATGAAAATAGTTTAATTCTGAACATATGAGTTAAATATGTTATGTGAAAGTAACAAAGTTAAAAATAGGATTTTATGGCTAGAGAATCCTATATAGAGTATATGCATATTTTTTGATGAGGGATTTGATAATTGGTGATGATATTTTATGAGTATGACATTTTTGAATGATTAAATGCATTATATGGTAAAGCGTAAACAATTAAGATAAATTGTTTATAAATTTAAGAAGTGATTAAAATATTGTTATAATATTAATGATATTAGATTATGAGATTATTAAGTGATTGATAACATGGGGATATTCTTGAATCTGGATAAATTATATTATAAATGTTTAATATTTATCCTTTATCTCATTTGATTGATTCTTTATATCATTATCCTCATGCTTATATTATGTTGAAAGTCATACGTGGCTGTAGTGCGTAGATGGACTTGGTATGATTATGATGAGGGATTGTTCGGTATAATCATAGCAAGTAATTGAAAACACAATTATCTTTGGTAGTAGTGCATGGATAATTTGTGGTCGTGATCTTAATGAATACACAATTATCTTTGGTAGTAGTGCATGGATAATTTGTGGTCGTGATCTTAATGAATACACAATTATTTTTGGTAGTAGTGCATGGATAATTTGTGGTCGTGATACTAATGAATACAAAATTATCTTTGGTAGTAGTGCATGGATAATTTGTGGTCGTGATCTTAATGAATACACAATTATCTTTTGGTAGTAGTGCATGGATAATTTGTGGTCGTAATCTTAATGAATATACGATTATCTTTGGTAGTAGTGCATGGATAATTTGTGGTCGTGATCTTAATGAATACACAATTATCTTTGGTAGTAGTGCTTGGATAATTTGTGGTCGTGATCTTAATGAATACACAATTATCTTTGGTAGTAATGCGTGGATAATTTGTGTCGTGATCTTAATGAATATCCTTGGGCCCGTAGTGCGGGGATGATTCGATGATATGAATTAATTATTGGTGAGTCTCGTAATGAAATATTAATTCATGGATGTGGTAAAAGTCATCTTTGGTAGTAGTGCATTGATAGACTTGGTATGATTATGACCACCGGATTATTCGGTATAATCATGGTCAGTAATTGAAAACACGAATATCTTAGCGATTGGTGCATGGATAATTCGTGGTCGTGATACTATTAATTTGCGTCTCGGCATTATTGGTTTTCTGGTTGTATATCTTTGGCTTTGTAGTGCAAAGATGAATTGTTAATAAATATCTTTGGCACGTAGTGCGAAGATGAATTGTTAATGAATATCTTTGGCGGATTACGAAGATGAATTTAATATTTTTAACAATAAAAGGTATTCAAGGTATCCTCACCTCTTTATCATATCAGTCGTTACCTAAATTTGGTAGAAATTCCATAAGGAGGGAGATTGTGAGAGACCCAGATTTTATTAATAAAGATTTAAATTTTGTTGAAATAATTTTTTAATATTATGGTGTGAATTTGAGATAATATTATAGTTGTGGGTAGTATTTATAAATTTTGCAAAGTATCACAGTGGTTATATTATATTAGATTGGTGGGGAATATTAGGTTTAGCGGGGAATATTAAATGCAATGGCTCTCGATCATTGGTGGACCCCTAGCGAAATTATTGTCGGATTGAAAGCGACAAAAATATTTTATTAAAATAACGGCGGAAGTTTTACAGTTGATCTTGTTGAACTACTTTCGGTAGTAAAAGTGCGATGTCGTGTGGTTGCGTAGTAGCAGCGGTATTGATTATTGATGCTTATGTGAGAAGTCACTCGGTTTGATTCCATTATTGTCGATTAATAATATGAATTATTATAGCGATAATGACGTTTTATTTTATTAAGTATTATTAGCGTAATAAAAGCGAAACATCTTTATATAAAATAGAATACTTTATTAAAGTTATTACATAAATAGAATATATTATATTTTATTATGCATAGTGTTGCATAGTGTTTTGCATAGTGTTTTGCATAGTATTGCATAGTGTTTGCATAGTAAAATGTTTTTATATAAATAGAATATATTATATTTTATTTAAAAGATTTTTCTTTAAATATGGATAAAGTCGATTAAAGTAAATCAATACGGATAGTTCATGGATTAATTCTTATGCATTCCATTTTCCTATAAATAGAAGCTCATTCCTTCATTATTTTCTTACGAATTCATTTGAAACTACAGAGAGAGAAATTATAGAGAGAAACTATAGAGAAAATTATAGAAAGAAGAAGAGTGATTACCTTTACTTCTTTACTACTATATTAGGTTCTTTTACGGTGAAGGGGTGTTATTCTTTCTTCTTGAAGAGAACTTACATTATTCCATTCTTTATTATTACATTGGAATAACTTTTGTAAAAGTGGCATACTACTATACATACTTTTGTATCTGTGGCATACCTATACTTGGTGAAATCCTTATGTTATTCCATTGCTTATTATTACATTGGAATAACTTTTGTATATCTGTGGTTTACCCTATACTTGGTGACATTCTTTCTATTAATACATTTGGAACATCACATGCATGTGTTTTACAGGACTGGTTAAAATCTTTATTATACATTGGAACATCACATGCATGTGTGTTTTACCAGGGACTGGTTAAAATCTTTATTATTACATTGGAATATCTATCATGTGTTTTTTAGGATGCAGTTCCATCTTTATTATTACATTGGAACATCACTGCCGATTGTGAATTTCACGACTGGTTTAGATTATTATTATTATGTTGGAATAACTTTATACATCTGAAATCTGGCATGCATGGTGATTTCTTTTGTTATTCCATTCTTTATTATACCCGGTTGGTTAAAACTTTGACTTACATACTCCGTGAAATTAGTAGAATATCCTTGATATTTGCGTTTCATCGATATCTTTCATGGAAATATTCTTACGATCATTCTTGAATTTTACTCTCTGAAAGCGATATCATGTTGACAATTTGGGCGTTAATAATTCATGGATTAAATAATTCTTGAACTTGTTTTATTGAATTATTATGTCATTGTCATCATCCTCATGTTATATTATGTTATCTTTGGCTTACGTGCGTAGATGAACTTAGTATGATTATGACCGAGGATCATTCGGTATAATCATGACTTGATATAAATGATGTGACAAAGTCCTCGGTGGTTTTGTAATGCGATGATGGATAGTTTTTGGTATGATTATGACCGGGGTGATTCGGTATAGTCATGACCATTGATAATTTGATGAAAATCCTTGGTAGTAGTGCGGGGATGATTAGATGTGGTGGTTTATTTATTAAAATTTGAGTCTCGTGATAAAAATTGATGAAAACCTTTTAAAACCTAAAAGATAGTAGACTTTATTCTCTACTTGACTCTTTTAATGGATTGCTTATTAAGCTGCAGATTAAAGCTGGTTTGTCTATTGTATTTTATCGGTTTAACCTTTGTTGAAGGCTAATGATAATTTATTACGCATTATCTTAGTCATAATATTTCTTCTTGGGCTAGTTGAGCTCACCCTTTCTTTCCTTTGTTCTCTTGAGGAAATGAGAACATGCCATTTGGGACAGTCGGGGAGCGAAGTAATGGTCGAGAGGATAGCATTAATAGTCCTCACTATTACGTGAAATAGTGTGATAATAGTTGTAATGAGGACTCCTTTTGAGTTTGTATAATATCTAGTAGACAATATTTGTATTCAAACTCATAGTTTATGTCGTATTATACTGCAGCAGATTATATTAGTAAGTTGTATTTGAATTTATGTACCATGTAAGTGGCGACCAAGATGGGTGGCGTATACCTAATTTTGGGGGCGTCACAAGAATAGTGAAAGAAAGGGTGAGCTCAACTAGCCCGAAGAAATATTATGACTAAGATAATGCGAGAATAAATTATCATTAGTCTTCAACAATGTTAAACTAATAAAATATAATAGACATCAAGTTTAACTGCAGTGAAACAAGCGATCCATTAAAAAAGTCAAGTAGAGAATAAAATCTACTATCTTTTATGATTTAAAAAGTTTTTCATCACTTTTATCGTGAGACTCGACAATAATTAATCCACATCATCGAATCTTGCACTACGGCTAAAGATATTCTTTAGTATCCGACCACTAAATTTTTCATGCACGCTACGTGCGAGGATATTCGTGTATTCATTAATGGTCATGATCACGCCAAACATTTGTCCATGAATGCACTCACTGGCCAATGAGGACTTTTACCACATTATTTGTAACATTACGGCCGTGATTACACCGAATAATCACAGTCATAATCATACCAAGTCCATCTATGCACTTCGCTACGAATACGAGATGACTTTCAAAAAAATATAAACATGAGGATGATGACAATGATATAAGAATTTAATAAAACAAGTTCAAGAATTAATTTATTAGGGAACTAATAACGTCCAAATTATCAACATGATACTTCTTTGTAGAGTAAAATTCAAGAATGTTAGGAAGAATATTTCCATGAAAGGATCTTTGGATGAAGCGCAAATATCGAGGATATTCCACTAATTTCATGGAGTATAGATGTCAAACTTTAACCAATTGAGTATAATAAAGAATGGAATAACAAAAGAAATCACCATGAATGCGGTACTTGGCGTAGACGAGTTATTCGATAGAATACTAAATAACGGAACGAGTCAAAAAAATCGCTTGCCAAGCGGATGTTCCAACAGAATAATAAAGAAGGGAATAACAACGAAATCACCGTGCATGCGGTACTTAGCATGGATGAGTTATTCAAGCGAGAATATTAAATAACGGAACCGGTCGGTGCGAAATTTGCCAGGCAGGATGTTCGATAGAATAATAAAGATGGAACAGTCGGCGTAAGCGCAGCATGACATGATATTCAATGAGAATAATAAAGAGCGGAACCGGTCCGGCGTAAAAGCCTTGTTGACGGGATATTCCAATGAGAATAATAAAGAATGGAATAATGAGAAGAATTTCACCAAGTATAGGGTAGCAGCATAAAAGTTATTCAACAAAATAATAAAGAATGGAATAATGAAGTTCTCTTCATGAATCTGAAAGAAATAATACCCTTACCTTAAGAAGAAGAAAATCTTTGGATGTAGGAGTAGTGAAGTAGGAGAATACTTTTCTTCTTCTCTCTATAATTTTCTCTCAGAGTTTTGATGAATTCGTAAGAAATAATGAATGAATGAAAGCTTTATTTATAGAAGAATGGAACAGTATAAGTAACTAATTCATGAGCGGTCAGTCCAGATTGATTTATTTTTAATCGGACGGTCCATATTTAAAGCAAAATCTTTTAAATAAAATATAATATATTTTATTTATAATCTAATAAAGCGAATAACTTTATAAAAGATTTTCTTATGCAAATACTATGCATAATAAAATATAATATATTCTAATTATTGTTTAATAAAAGCGAGATAACTTTATAAAAGTATTCTTTTTATATAAAAAGATTTTACTTATTAGCACAATAAAGCGAATAAACTTTATAAAAGTATTCATTTTTATATAAAAAAACTTTTCTATTTATTACATTAATAATACTAATAAAACAAAACTTCATCATTATTATTATTCACACTATTAATCGGTAGAAGGGTCGTTTTAGGAAAAGAGGGGTTTTTCGATAAAGATTTCTCCTATTATTGCTTGATTAGTTGACCAAACCTCTCCTTGATGGAACTTACAGACATCGTTAATATTGCGAATAATAATATTAATAACTCACGTAAATCTCAATTATTGATTTAATAATATATAAAATATAAATGATAATTGAATAAAAGCGAATGACTTCTCACGTAAGCATTAATAATCAATACTGGTGTACTTCGCAACTGCAGCCAGACATCGCATTTCTTTACTTCTTGAGTAGTTTAACAAAAGATTAACTGGTAAAACTTCTACCGTTATTTTCAATAAAATATTTTTTGTCGTTTTCTCAATCCGACAATAATTCTGTTGTGGGGTCCACCAATAATTGTGTCGTCGTACGAATATTCCCTGTTAAAACGAATATTCCCCGATCAATCGAATATTATATAACAACTTGCGTTCTTTGCAAAATTATAACTATTACCCACAACTATAACATTATATCAAATTCGGTCCATAATATTCAAAAATGATAATTATAAAAAATTCATCTTTATTCATAAAAATTGGGGTCTTACCGTCATCATCAATAACTATTCAATATAATAATAATCATCAGTTTTAAAATATAAAATTAATTTTAATTTTTTTAAGTTGCATTGAGAAACTTTAATTTTGTTATTATAATTAATTTTTGTAATTTCATATTTAATAATACTTTTTTAAATAGTTTATAATTTTTATGATAACATGGTATAAAATTAAATGAATTTAAAATAAAAAATATCTCTAATTAATTTTTTTTATAAAATATTGTTAAAATTTCGATCACTATCCATGGAAGTGCAAACACTGTAGCTGTGAGGCTGAAAAGTATTCAACCCTTTCAGAAATCCCCCTCTTAAAACCCACGACTTTCCCACATAATTCCTCTTCATTGAAATCAATTATCCCCTTTCCCTTTTGTAATACCTACCGGTGATTGAAATTTTTATCAGAAATGAGTGAGTCTAATTATACAGGTGATAATGGAAACAACAACAATGAGAAAATTAAGATAAAGGTCTCTCATGGATCCAATCGGTTCGACCTCACAGTCCCTTCTCAATGCACTTTCGGTAATATTTCTTGGTCTTCCAAAGAAAAGTGTTTGCTTTTTCTGGGTTCCCTTTTTCTTTTAATTGGTATAACTGTAAACTGCAAGGAGAAAGTTAGGAAAGATGATATCTTTATTATGGAGATAAAGAAACATTTGATGATTTTGTGTATGTAATATTTACATGTATGGTGTAGGACTGATGTGTCTATGCTTTGTAATCACAAACACTCTGAACAACAGGGGCAGGGGTGTTAATTATGAGTTTTCATTTTTGCCTTTCCGTTTAGATATGTGTTGTCCCCTTCCTAGATGTTAAGTAGTTCATAAATTTCATGGATTTCAAGTTACTGGATGGACACTCTACACTGATATGATCTACTACTTTTTATGTGGATTGAATGGATGTAGAATTTGCTTTAAATAATTTTTAGCTTTGCAGTATGAATATTGTTATTAGCCAAGTTCTGCATCATGTTATTGTAGTTAGTGCTACAATATTGATGCTTTGATATAATGATATGGCGATTACAGATGATGCTATGGGAAAAAGATTTTCTTTTATCAGATTTATCGTAGTTTGTTGGCTGTATAAAAATCTTTGTCCAACTGTTTTTTCCAACTTAAGTAAAAGCATAGTTAATTTTGTTGTTTGATGTACTTTTTATGGCATTCGGTGTAGGCCCATTTTCGTCGGCATATTTATTATTTTCTTTTCTTGTCATGTGATGTTGGTATATATATGTTTCTGACAAATTTAATCTGTTTGTCCTTTTGTTTTGGTGGGGGGAAGCATTTTACATTACTTCCTTAATTTGTTATTACTAGTTGGCTCCACGTGGTGTTGAGTTTTGATGGCAAATTAATTGGAACATACTGAGATATTGATAGGTATCCATCATACTGTACTATTGAAGAATTGTAGTTTCAGCAATTCTTTTAGTTGTATATATGGAAGGTGTACATATACTGAAACTCTGACTTAATATTTATTGAAGGTGATCTAAAAATTGTTATTGCACGAGAAATTGGTTTGGAGCCTAATTCTCAAAGACTGTTCTTCAGAGGTATTGAAAAAGAGGATCAGGTATCTTTGCACATGGCGGGCGTGAAGAACAATTCGAAGCTGTTACTTATGGAGAATTCAGATGGTAAAGAGATGCTGGAAGAGGTGAAAGTGCCTGAAATATCAAGAGGCGCTGAGGCTGTTGCTGAAGTCAGAGCAGAAGATGATAAGCTGGCAGAGCAGGCAAGTCCATTGTTATTTTGATTATAATCAACATGATCTTAACTTTAGGTGTTTTGGAGGCTCATTTCAGTTTGTTTTCCTGTAGGTTGATGCTTTAAAAACAGTTATCTATGATGGTACCAGAGTTGTTGAAAGGGATATTAATTTCTTACTCGAGATGCTTGAAAGACAGTTGCTGAAATTGGATAACATCAAGGCTGAAGGAGAAGGGAAAGTTCAGCGAAAGATGGAAGTTAGTATTGAATGCTGATTTTATTAATTTTACTTTATCTTTTTTATGTCTTATTATTCAGTTACTGTTTTACACTATTAACTGGACCCTGTAATTTCTTATTAACATTTTCATTTTGTCAATTAGTTCTTGTTTTCATCATTCAATAAATCTATGCTCTAGATTGAAAGATCTTAAGCTATGTCTACGATTTTGTTGGACATCTAATAAACTTAGAAATCTATTTATTATCAACTTCCAAAGTATTACTGTATTTATTTACATGATTTTTTGCTTCGAGTTGCATTTCTCGTCTATAAGAACCTTCAGTATCACCTTATAACTCCCTTTTCAGGTGTGCCGTGTCCAGAGCCTTTTGGATACAGCTGATAATCTTAAGAAAAGAAACTCTTGTCCAAATAGCAACAGTAGTGATGCTGTATGTGTCCCAACAAATTGTGAGACATCCGAGGCTGATGTTGGAACTCCTAATACCCAACCTTCAACATCTTCTACAAAAGTAAATCAGGATTGGGAAGTCTTTGAGTAGCCAGTGCCTATTAATGATTTTGCTGAATTTCATAGAATGCTGAATATGAGGTGCTGGGTACGCCTTTTATATTTTTCACTTAAAGTTGAATGTGTCTTTTGGTTGCAGATAATATGATGGTAAGACAGAAATGTATCAAGCAAGAATAGATTGTTTTACATATGAATATACATTGAAAGAATCAAAACTTTTTATTTGCATCAATTTGTGCTTTGATATAGTAATTCTGCATCAATTTTCCTATAGTTTCTCTAACTATATTTCCTTTGAAGAAATGAGAACCTATGTTCAAAACTCAAAGCATTTGTCTAGCCATATGTTGCATTTCAATGTTGTTTGTGTATTTTTCCCTCTGTCCTTGTCCAATGAGGGCATATGCTTCTTCCCCATGAGCTGCATCATCCCCAATTTTGAGGTCTTCCTCGGACATGCGAAGGGGTATCAGTAACCTGATGACCAGCAGAATGATGGAGGTGACTAATACGTTCCAACCTATTATGAAACTTGCACCCACTAGTTGCTTCAGGAATTGGACACCTCCCTTGCTTCCATAGAAAGCCCCTTCTGAATTTGGGATTTGCAGAAATAGGTTAGATAGACTTGGGTGAGCAAAGAGTCCAGTGAGAGCGCCGCCTAAGGTTCCAGCGACAGCATGGGTGTGAAAGACACCAAGTGTGTCGTCAATCTTCTGCAGGAAAGGCAACTTTCTGCTCAAACTAATCATTGTGAACCAAGGAACAGTTCCTGATACTATACCCATAACAAGTGCAGCCCAACCCTGGACAAGGCCTGAGATTTGACAAAATTATTGGTATTAGAAAATTCACAGAGAACTCGAAGTTTGAGATGCTGTTTGTGCATTTAGTTATGATGATCTCACCTGCACCAGGAGTTATGCAGACCAACCCAGTTATCATCCCTTGGATTGCTCCAATCACAGATGGCTTCTTGAAGAACACTAGATCCCAGCAAGTCCATGTAAGGAGGCTTGTTGCTGCACATATATGAGTGTTGAGGACTGCAAGCGAAGAATCAACATTAGCAGCAAAAGGGTCACCTCCGTTGAATCCAGTCCACCCCCTCCAAAGAATCCCGGCTCCAGCCAATGCTAATAAGAGATTGTTCGGTGGGAATTCTTCCCGATCCTCCTCCAATCTTGGTCCAACCTAGAAAGACAAGATGGGAGCAAAAGATTTAATTCTGTATAAAATGTGCCCCGTATTTACCTTGGGGAAGATGTGATGTTGCTCACCCAATACGCAGCTGTGTAACCTGCTGCACCGGAGGCTAGATGAACAACATAACCACCTGAATAGTCCATGATGCCCCATTGGAAGAGGAAACCTCCTCCACAGATGCTGAAAGCTCCAACACTGTAAGAAAATGTGATCCAAAGTGGCACAAAGACCATCCAAGCTCTGATATTCATGCGACCCAAGAGAGAGCCAGCAAGGAGCATAACGGTGACAGCAGCAAACGCATACTGAAAAAACACCATGGTAGCCATGGGGTACCACGGTTGAGCTGCAGCGGTTAGAATATCACCATCGTGGTAACTTGTTGAGGGGAGAAAGGCTTGAGGAATCAGAAAGTCTTGTGAAACTGCAAGACCAGCCTTTCCCCAGAATGAAAGAAGGCGGTGTCCAAATGACATGTTGTAAGCCCATAGGATCCAGCAAGGCATGCCTGCTGCAAAGGCATAGAGCGCCATAAAGGCCGAGTTGAGAGCCCATTTCTTCTTGACAAGTCCTGCATAGAGAATAACTATCCCCGGCATGCCTTGCATGCCAACCAATGCTGCAGAGACCATCTGCCATGTATTGTCACCTTTATTTAGCCAATAGGGTACTGTCCCAGTATTGTTTTGGTAGGCCAAAGGAACAACCATGGAAGCGTCAGCCATTGTTGATTATGAATCAAGGTTTTGAGAAATTATGTAACAGATTCTTATTAGGCAAAGCACCTGTTATATATTTATAGGTTCGTGTTAGAATATTTTATTTTCTTATGGCGCTTCTACTATTTATGGAATTATTTATGAGTTTGATAATTAATTATCTAGCCTATAAATAATATTAAAAATTTTATACATACCTATTCATTCCATGATTGAGAGAAGCGTGATACATTCATACATACAAGATATCTTTTCTCAATTCATGTAAGTACCTAATGTAATGATTAATTTAATTGATTTTATGTATAATTTATTTAACATTTGAACATAATTACACTATTGTATAGAATAAATTAATTCCGCTGTTATACTAGAAATTTTAATTCTGCATAAATTTATTTACATCCGTAATTAGTGATTATGAATCCTGATGTGCTGTGTAATTTGATTCTTTAATACTTAAAAAAAAGAAGTAATTATGTAATCTGATTTGTAAGCAGTAAGTAGTGATTTATTTCCATTCATAATCTGATTATGATTCCTCATGGGGTGTGTTATTATTTAATACTCTCTCCGTTCTTTAATATAAGTCGTTTTAGAGTTATGCACAAGTATTAAGAAAATGATTGTATAGCATTAACTATAATATTAATTGTCTATATTGCTTTTGTATTAGAAGAAGAGATTGTTATTTATTGGACAGAAAATAGTGAGAGAATCAAAGTTACATTTAATATTTAGGGTAATATTGAAAACTAAGCAATTAATATTTACTTGAAATTGTCAAATGACTTATATTAAGAAATAAAAAAAATTCTCTAAAACGACTTATATTAAGGTAATTTGATTCGTAAAGGAGATTGGGCTGGATTCTACTCCAAAGTCAAGATTCCCATATGCAGGGGCATTAATGATCATTAAACATCTTAGTAGACTATTGTTTCTCACACTAAAGAGTTTGTCAATTCTATTGTTTTTGAAACATAAGTGCTTCTGGAGTTGGGGTTCTGTTCAACAAAAAAGAGTTTCATTTAATTAAAATTTTGATTAATTTATAAAATAATAAAATTCAAATTGTGATGTAATTATTTTAACTTTTGAAATAACAATTTTGTACATGGTAAATATATATATTTAAAATAAGTTACAATATTAGTTAATTAATCGTAATTAGATACATTTATTTTAATTTAAATTTTCAAATTAAATAATTAAATGAGCATAGCTGAGATTATAGAGTTATGTTGGGAGTTGAAAAGTATGTTTACAAATTTTAATGCATTGAAGATCTCTAGATATGAAGTCAACTTAATTGCTCCATTCCATTCCATTTGTTTGTTTTTGTTTACAATTATTTTATTATATATGTTAAAAATGGAATAAATTTTGTAATACAATTGGTAATGGAGAAGCCCATTAAGTGGTACTACTAACCAAGACAAATGGTAATGGATCAATGATAGTGGTAGGTTTAAGACGTGAATGGGCCCGTCTTAGAAATTTTTTTATAAAATAAATTTAGGATGCAATATATTTTAAAATTTATAATTAAGTCACGATTTTTGTGAAATAAATAGAGTAATTTTTTTTTTGAACACTAGCTCTTACTTTCTAGGATATATATCATGAATTTTATAATCAACATTAAGAATTTCTTAATTATAATATAAAAATTATAATCCTCAGAATAATAATTAAGAAGAAAAATTTCACAATAAAGGGGAAACAAAATAAACTCGTAATATTGATAAAAATCGAACTTAATTAAATCCTAATCTGCCTTATTTGTAAGTTCTAAAGTGTTGTTACACGGGCATCATTAAAGAAAGTGCTTCTTGTTTTGTTTGGTACTAGTATTTAACTTGGTAGAAATTAAGGAATGGATATGAAGTTTATATTTTTATATTGTCTTTTAACAACTTATACTATTAATTTTTAATTTTAAGAATTTAAGAGAGAACTTGAGAATAAAGAAAATTCTCGAAGCATTCCTAATTATGAATAAACTCAAACTTGTGATTATGTATAATAAAGAGATCTTATAATTACCTAAATATATGTTTTACTAGTTGTGAGTTCAAGTATAAATTATGGTTTATATGTGATTTAAAGAATTGAATGAATACGGAAAAATAATAAATAAATAAACAAGACAAATAATAAATGAACAAAAAGGGAGAACACTTAGGGTTTTGACCTCTCGGCCTCCCCGTGACAAAATTTGACAACAACTTTCTTGATTGAACTTGATTTGAACCATTAGAACGAAATAAGGACAAAATCTAGAAAACGAACGGAAGAAGAACAAGAATACTGGGGTGACCCCTTAGTCAGCCTAGAGTTCGGCCACCCTGGGGGTTGTCTTCCGAAGGGGTACACCTTTTCATATTTTTGAATGTCATGCCAGAAGAGCCTTGAGTGTTGCAATGACGGAATAAAATGCTTAAAATCAAGAAAAGAGACAAGAAAACTCATAAGGATTTAGAAATGATTTTCCTTGAATCCTCCATGACAAGAGAAGTATCTTACAAGATCAAAAATCATAAGAAAATTAATGATGAAAACTGAGAAAGAAAGGCCAAAACGAATGAAAGATGTCGAAGGAGGCATGAACCCAGGGTTCGGTCCCCTAGGGCTAATTAGCCACCCTAAATCTTTTGGAATATTTCGACGATGAGTTCGGGTCATATGGTGCTTAAATGAAGAAAGAAACTATGATCAACGTGAATTGAGCAACAAGACCTTAAAGAATGATGACTTGAGAAAGGTCTTCATGAGTCCTATGGCAAAAGGCTTATATATGGAGGCAACTCATAATGGGAAATAGTTGGTTAAGGGATATTTAGATTGGTGTTTAGATCGAAGGATATGACAATTTGGGCATCTAGGGTATTTCTGAAATTTCACCTTAGGTCACATGTTAGACACATGACTCAGACACGTGTCAGACACATGATCACTTATCAGAAGGCCCTATAAATACACATTTCATTCCAATAGGAGGGACTTTTGATTCTCAGACATTTCAAGACATACAAGAAGGCTCTCTAGAATTCTGTTACGTGTTGTCCTAGTCATGATTATCTACTCGTTCTTCTCCCCTTTATAAACTCTAGATTATTTTTCGTTCTCATCGTGAATTTCTCTAGCTCCTTCTCAACCAATTTAAAACTTTAATCGAGCGAGGAAATACGATTTCCTCGCCAATACTAATATAACCTTTACTACAATTTCAAAAGCATGTAGTCAGGGTTCCCGCGGCTGGGGGTGCATAGAAACCACTTACATTAATTAGAATTAAGGATTTTCAGTAATAAAAGTTCATTTGCCTTATACAACAACAAAAAAGAAAGTAATGTGTGTAGCAGAAAACCCTAATGGCCTACTCATTTTGAACCTGATAATGATTATAAAATCAACGCAGCCGAAAATTCCTCAGGTTATCTCTACGTAGTTTCTCTTTAAAATCTCTTAGGAATTTTGTGCAGAGGTCCACCAAACTTTTTCATGGGTAATCTCAATCTTGTCATGTGTGTGAGGCTGGAAGATTACAAATACCCGATCTTGAGCCTATATGTAGGGCGTGGTTGCTCTATTTAATTCCTCCTATATTGATACGGCTTAAGTTGGAGATAAAGTCGGGAAAGGAATGAAATTCAAGTTTAAGAAGGATTGATATTGTTTAATTTGGGCATAACTTTTGATCCATTTGGAGTTACGGGGCCCATAATATATCAAAACGAAATTAGCGACGAGGCCTACAAAAAATATCAGCATTTGAAGTCCAAAAGAGTCATGGAAAGAGGTGTTTTGGCCTTCCGAAGTTTTCCGGTTTTGAGTCCAATAGGATATTTTCATAATTTTATTAGTCCTTTCATACATAATTAGGTTTTTCAGCTTATAGTTTAGTATTTATATGATGTTTTCAGATGTTTTTGAAACAACTGTCATTATTATTATTCTGGTTTATGAATTATTTGGCTATTTAGTCAATTTATCCCAAACTTTGTGATTTCCTGTGATTGCAAATTAAGTACGTAGATTCAATTCCTGTGATTGTTTTTATTCTCTTTACCGTCTTTCGCTGTGTCATATATATATATGATAAATGATCCATAGCAAGTATTTGCTATGGATATAAATCAATGAAATAGCGATCATATCAAATCAATTCCATAAATCGAGGGCCTTGATTAAAAAATAACTTTTTGCTTACGTGGGATTCGTTTAGCGTACGCTAGAAATGATATCCCCACCGCTAGTTGAAGTAGCGTAGTATAAAAAAAAAACTTTGCCCAAATTAACCCCCAAGCCCCCCGAGCGGAACAGTCAAGAAAGTATTAACCCCGGCCCAAGCCCCCAAGCGGAACAGTCAACAAAGTAGAAAACTGCCAATAACACCATATTTTCACAGAAACTTAGGCGTTAACAATCCAATATGCACACAAATAATAAAAAATAATAGAAGGAATAAAATACAAATCACCGAAACAAATAATAGAAAATAATAAAAGAAATAAAATACAAATCACCGAAACTAAAAAATTTAACTCTATGCATTATAGTGCAAAGTTCAATATTGACTAATCAAACATGTTCCTCATCATAAGACCATTATGCCACACCTTGCAATGCAAGCAGTGTCACAAAAGTTGCTACAATCCAAAGTTGCTAATTTATCACATTTGAAACCAGAATTCTGCTGCTTATCCAACTGACTCCAAACATCAGTATGCCTGTATGATTGATCTTGTGGCAACAACATGCACAGCAGCAGCAGGGAGGGAACACGCCTTCAACAGTCGCAGGGCAAAAGGTTATCGCAGTTCAACAAGTAGCGTACGAGGGTTTAGTAATCGCAGATCACAGTCGGCTAAGTCGCAGGGAAGAGGACTTCACATGGAGTGGTAGCGTACGAGGGTTTAGTAATCGCAGATCACAGTCGGCTAAATCGCAGGGAAGAGAGCTTCACATGGAGTGTGCTAAGTCGCACGGAAGAGAGCTTATGAAGTGATTAGAGATACGCTACTTCGTCTAGCGTATATGATAGGGCAAATTAGTCTTTTTCAACATATGCTAGACGAACTGGCGTAAGGACAGAGTTATTTTTTAATCTGCGCCCTTGATTTATGGAATGGACGGATATGATGCTATTTGTCCAATTTATATGATCCATAGCAAATATTTGCTACGAATCATTTCCCTATATATATATATATATATATATATATATAACATAATCATTTCCCTATATATATATATATATATATATATATATATATATATATATATATATATATAACATAATCTGTGTCCAACAGGAGTTCCTCATGACTTCCTTTTCCATAACATAAATATATATGCTACCCATCAGCTAAAAATATATAAAAAAATAGATGAATTAAATGATCTGGGAGAAGAAAAAGAAATCCAGTAAGTCAGTAACAAAGATGATCTCTTGCAATCTTTAATTAATCTGACTAGAATTAGGTCTAGGGTTTGGTGCAGTTTTTCATTCTTTAATACAACCATTTTAGGTATCCCCTCATCTTCATTTTCTCCATAGCTCCTTATATAATGCGACATATATATATATATATATATATATATATATATATATATATATAAATTCTCACAAATTTAATTAATTGAAGTAATCAAATTGATATCAAAAAAGATAAATAAATAGTAGTAGCTTTTTTACCTTGTATGATGGTACAATATATTAATCTATGGAACAAGTACCTCAAGATCTCACTTAGAATATACTGTCCGTCCCATTCATATAGTCAGATCTAGAGTACTTGCCCTTCTTGCATCTTCTTCCCTATCAACTTCTTTCAACCTCCCTAGCTTTTTCGAGGAAGATGGCGAGTACAATGACAGTGATAAGTACTTATTCTCATCATCCTCCAAATCTCTAATTACACAGATTTCATCAATCCTTGATTTCACTCCAAGTGTTAGATTCAAGTCGAGGTCACAATCAGAAACCTTCCTTTTCACCATTAATGTCCGCTTCTGATCAAGGCTCGAGGCTTCCAAATCCAGAGGAACTTTTTCTTGCAGATTGATCAAGGAATTGAGCTCCATAGGGTTTATAAATAAGGACGACTTATCACCTCTTCGGCGTTCCAGATCATGAATTGCTCCTCCCGATCCTTCTTTCCTTTCCTGAATTTTCCGTGTAGATAATTCACTAGAAGATGAAACATTGATATGGACATGATCACATTTTGTTGAGTTTCTTCCAAAAATCCTCTGATCAGTAATTGAAGAGTAAAATATTGGTCTGGCCTTATCAACTGCACTCCGGGACATAAAAGAGCTTTGCACCCACTTTTCATGTCCAATATTCCAAGGAGCATCTCCGTATCTTAAAGAAAATTGACATCTTTAATTTCTTCATCATTCAAGGCTATCTATTTGAACTCAAAACTAATTCCAAAACACATAAAGAAAATATATAATTAATTAAGATGATTTACTATTTTCCTTACCTGAAGTTAAAAGGATTACACCTTTGGTCATAGCTTTGAAGCTTTGGAAGTTGGCTTAAATTGTAGATATTCCGATCCCCACCATCCACAAAATTTCTATGATCTTCTATTACTGCCATGTGAAAGATACCACATAAATATTATTAGCTGTATGGAAACCCTAATTCAATTGAAATGAGAACTTAAACAAATTAAATACAAGCAATTCTCAGCCTATATATATATATATATATACCTTGGCAAGGGTCGTGATCAGTCTTCTTGCTTCTATACATCTGATTTAAAACATAACCAAATAAACAAGAAAATACAATTTGAATTTAGAGATGAAAGAAAAACAAGTATGCTTTAATTATTAATGATCGATATATAAATTACAAGTAATATTAAATGAAGAGATTAATCAATTGGTAAGTACGTACGTAGTAATTTAAAGGGAGTGATCTAGCTAGCTATAGCTGTTAATCAAATCGGAAGCAAACCTGTAAATGACTTTTGACATGAGCAATGTTAAGTCCTTTGATATTCATTAGTTGAAGAACCAACTTTGGCGTTGCTTCTGTACCAAAAATATACAGTCACAAAAAGAAAATTAAAGAAAAAGAAAAAAAAAGATGAAATTAAATACCTCCACATGAAGAACATATATACTTAAAATTAATCAGGGTTTTATATATTAATCAAGTCTTAATTACTCTCTTGTCCACCGAGTCTCTCAACAGCTTGAACAAAGCGAAGATGCAAATCTCGCGTCCACCGGAGTCTTGGTGTCTTGGATCGGACATAAGGCCTCACCGACGATGACTTCTTCTCATCACTTTCTTCGACAGTGCTGTTGCTTGATGAGTTTCCCGTTGCCTTTCTCCTTCCAATGTTGTTCTCCTCACTCTCTTCCTCGTCCTCATTTTGGTCGGAAGGGCAGGCCTTAGAGCACTGGCTCCCACTGCTTCCCTCCATATATAATTCTTATATATACTTCACCAGTGTTTTTTCTCGATCTCTATTTCTATTTTTAGCTAAGATTGATCGATTTTTAGCAGTTGAAATTGAAATGGACCGAATTCAAATATATATAATCTACTACTAACACTACAAATTAAATGACAATTAGATATTAGGGCAAGCAGGATCGATCAAAGAGAATGGGATGATTTAGATCGAGTTGTATGTAAATTATACAAATGGGAAGTTGGGAATTGATGAAACCCTAGTCCTTGACAAAGAAGAAAGTCTCTCTTTATGCATGTGTGGGGTAATGTAACAATTATTGGTCATATAAAGTTTGTGCAGCTCACTATACATAGAACATGTATATATGTTTCCATACGCATGCATTCATGATGTTACCAAAGGGAGAAAATAATTTGCTTGATCATTTATTTCCAGATCTTTTGTGGTCTAATTCCTTATATATATATATATATATTTTTTTTTTCCTTTCTTGGGTATAAAATCAAGCCCTTCTAAAAACTATGAAATATAATAATGAGCAACTGTGTTATATATATATATATATATATATATATATATATATATATATATATATATATATATATATCTGTGTGTGTGTGTGTGTGTGTAGTCAGTCCCTACTTCATTGAATACGTACAGACTTAATTTCCACCAATTTCATTGAAACTGCGAATTGAACACCAAGAATTTTAAGTTTTAGTTTATTGAATAGTTCCAAATTAGTTGAAAGTAGACTTTTGTTCTTACTTGTTTCTTCGCTCGATGAATAAACGGTACAGCAAGTTTAGGCCCCCCCAACTCCCCTATTTTTTATAATTAATTTGTGAAATTCCATAAATATCGATACAGTATATATTTTAAATTATACGACTAGTAAAAAAATATAGAGCTTTGATTTCATGTATTTCAGTAGCACATGACTAGGCATTTTAATTAGTTGTTATTTATGGAGATTGATTAGATCTCTTATTTTTTTTATTATCTCCAATGAGTATCAAATAATGTGATATTGAATATGTACTTTTATAATACTATCAAGTAACACTATAACATATCATTTGAGATAAAAAAAATTAACAACTTTATCCCTCATGTATATATATTATATATATATAGTTACTACATTTTAGCCGTTGATCAATAACATGAAAAATTGAGATTAAAAAGAGTTATTGCCCAGCCGCTACATCTTGTAGCGGCACACCTAACAATATATAGCGTCTACTATTTTAATAATGGGTCCTATCTTGTCAAACTGAAAATTATTTTTTAAAATCATTATTGACACTACAAGTGTAGCGACTGGTAATTTTTTTTCTTACTCGACAATGACTTGTAGAATAAAATGGCATGAAAGAAGAAGGGGTAGAACTTAAAAAATTCTTATGGGCTGCTACAATTTATAACGGCTAGACTATCTTTATTCATTTGCTTTTTAAAACTCCCTCATAATAAAATAATAATAATAAATAACAAGAACAACAACAATATTATTATTAATAATAATAATTAATATTAATACTCCAAATAGGTAAAATCTGAAGTGAATTCAAACAAGACCATGGTAAAGTGGTAATAAGAGATTCTTCGCATGCAAACTGAATTGTGTAAGCCAAAAAAAACTCAAAACTCGAAACTTGCAAAGTTCGAAGCTTATCTAAAAGATAATTTAATGTAAAACCTAAAGGAGGAGAAAAGACACAACCAGAACCAAGTGATTAAAAATAGAGTGTAGTCTGGAAAGATTCACTACAACCCCGGCCAAACCTGTACGTGAAGTCAACCCCCAGCAGTCCATTACTTTTGTTTTTAGGTTTTTCATGCATGCGAATATGTGTACCTATTAATGCGGATCTAGCATAATTTGAGAATGAGCATGTCTGTCCTTAGTGTGATATATATATATATATATATATATATATATATATATATACTGACGAAGTCAGAAACATTTTTTTGTGGTGTCAAAATTATTATTAAGCTATAAATAATTTGGCGAAGTTGCAGTGCCCGAACCAATTTTTTTTTAATGTTTTTGTACTTTCGAGTCACACACACACACGTATATATACTTACACACACTATAAATATTACAATGACAATTTAATAAGTAATAATATATGGTATATATACACTATATTAATTGACTCATAATAGACTTATTTAATCACAACTGTTCATAAGTAAGTAATTCATTATTTATTTTTAAAAATAATATAAATTAGATTATTATTTAATTTAAAATATTATAGAAAGATATACATATATTGAGAGAATATGAGTCATATATGGTTAAAATTTAATTGACAAAGTTATAAATTTTTAATTTGACCCCGTATAATAGAAAATTTATAAAATTTTGGTAGGGTCAATTTATATATAATAATTAATTTTTTTAAAATTTACCTTATATTATAAAATAATTTTTTTTCCAGTGTGGCTTTGCCACAGTATGTATGTATATGCGTATGTATATATGTGTGTATGAATGAGTACGAGATCATTCCATACATGCATGCATGGCTTTTGATGATACATGCATGCATGCATGTCCTTATAAACATCCAACTGCTTCAGTGTTAAATATTGGTGGTTAGCTAGGTGATGAAGGCATTCCATCAAGTATTTAAAAAGCTATGGAATAATACCATGTAGATTAAAATTTAAAATCCGTATAGCTTATCGCATGGAATATGTTTGATAGAAAATTAAAGTTATAGCTTATCGCATGGAGTAGTACTTAATAATTAAGCTGCCTTCCCAACTGATCCCTTGCTTACAATTCTCCATTTTCTCCTTTTGAGTTGGCATCAAGGCATGCATTAATTAGTACAATAAATATTCTACGTACAGCATGAGGAGATTTTATTTATACCCAATTAATATAATTTTTTATAATTAATGATTTGTGTCCTTATGTTTTTAACTCCTTGTACTTTTCCTTTTTTATATATAAAAATTAGTTAATTAATTCATGTTTAAATTTCCTTATGCCATTGGTTCATGCTTTCCTAAACATGCATGAGATCTTAAAATTCCTCATAATGTAAGTTGTAACATTCTTTACCATTAACTCTATATTTAAAAGAAAATCCTTTTCATAATTTTTACGTTTTGAAAGTAAAATTTTATTTTAAGATGATGACAAACGGGTAACTATAATGTATCAATTATAGCTACTTCAAGTATAAAGGAGACACCTATATATATATATATATATATATATATATTCCCCTCTTCAGTTTTATATATTTGTCATTGATTTAACTTAATTTTTGAAATTTTAAATTTTGTGATGAATTTATTTTAATATTTGAAATAAAAATATTATAATTATTAATACTTTTTAAGTAATTTAAAATATCAACTATGACATTAATTAAAATTAAATAAATATGCATCAATTATAGTTATAAAATAATTCAAAAATTAATTACAAAAAGATAAAAGTATATATCTTTTTCTAGAAGGTAGAAAGTAATAAAACATTGGATGATTACATTGATCTTCTAATGGATGGCCGGGGGACCGGTCATGCATAAACTTATTTTTCTATGGGGACCGGTCATGCATAAACTTCTTTTTCTCTCGAATATACAAATAATATTGTTTAATTATTTATTGATTAGTCTTTGGTTTGATACGTATCCATGGGGGGAAAGAAAAACATTTGTATTTTATTCACATCAAAGGTAATATACTAAAATGAATTGAGATGGACCGAATATTGAGTTGTTCAAATTTAATTTATAAAATTTATTAAGTATAAAATAAGATTTAATTGAGACGTTATCGAGTCGAGCACGATCTCAAATCAAGTCAACAGTTTGAATTTTTCGAATGAATATGATCCGAGTATCAATAGAAAATTACAATTTAAGAAGGTTCGAGTAATTTATCGAACTTTAAAATTTGCTTATATTTGAATTAATCATTTATATTTTGAATCGAGTTTAAATTAAATTTTTAATCAAACAAGTACGAATTGAACTCGAACTATTTACTTATTTTACAATATTAATCAAAAATATTTATTGTCTCATTTTCAAGCATTTTGTAGATCCCACTCGATGTTACATCTCACCTGTCCCTCTATATATACATATTTTATCTTTATTTTATTTGATTGTCATTCAAGTATATCCTCTTTAAGAATTAATTCCTACTTATTTAAATTAATTTCTAGCTGACGAATCTCTCTCTAACTCTGACGTTTGTTCTTGGAAATATATAATATATAATGACCAGAATTAATAATAGAGTTGTCAATTTGCATGTAATGGTCGAGCTTAATCAGTGGAAAACATTCAAGTTAATTTGGACTCCGTCCAAACTCCAAACCCAGACAAATTTACCATTAAACTATTCAAGTTTGCTATGATCTTTGTGACGCAAAATAGCTCTACATAACTCATTTTGGTTCACCAAATTATATGATACAGAATTTAAATATAAATTTTATTTATAATTATTAAATTATTATGTAAAATACGACAACGCATAAGCTGTAAGTTTCAATACAAATAATAGTACTCAGACTCCAAACATAAAGAAACAGTCGATAATTATTTTAGGAATTAAAATATTTGAAAAATACTCAAAGAAACTTTCATATATGGGAGACCATGCATCTAAGTTATAATAGATATTATAGGACTTGAGAATTAACCTTGGTTGACCCAATAGACCCAAAAGAAGAAAGAGAAGATTATTATCATGTTCATTCTAATGGTGTGTATCTTCTTCTTGCCATATAATTATTTTCATTGTCTCAAATTGAGGATTATATTTCAACCATACTCCAAAATTATATAGATAATGGTCATAGATATAGTTAGCAAGTGGATGCGCACAATTATATCTCATGATAACACGAATGTGTATGTGGTTAGACATCGTGTATGATAGTGACAACACACCCTTTAAGCTTTTAGTACAATTATGTCCTCGTTATAATGGGGGGTACATTTTTGACGCTTTTAAAGTTAGGTTTTCATCACTCTATTGTTGTTCACCAAAATTAACTATTAAATTACGTATAAAATACGACACACACTTTTTAAGTCCTCAATACAATTATATATTGTTATGTTGTTTTATAATGTATTGAGAAACTTCAACAGTCACATACCATCATTCTATTCCCTTGTTATCCCCGCTTGACCAGGCCAACTACATTCTTAATTATTACCTGAAAGGAATTGTGAAGCAAAAAGGTGAGTACAAATAGCTCAATAAAGAATATTATGACTACAGATAATCAAATTATCAATAACCTTCATCAATAATAAATCAAATATTTAGAACATATATGTTAGATGATAAAAGTGTTCAACCATAATTGCAACGGAATCAACAATTTATTAGAAGAGTCAAGTAGAACATAATGTCTACTATTTCCTCTAAGTTAAAAGTTCATCATTAATATTTTATTTTTGTAATACCCATCAACAATTCTTTGTTGTACACAAAACAAAGAGAACTTTCATCACTTGTCTTTACCTGAAATACCAAAGATCATGGTTATACCAATTCACAGTTCATGTTTATAATTATGCCATTAAATTCATATTTGCACTTCGGGCCAAAGATATTCAATTGTAACACCAATAGTCATGCCAATTAACAGTCCATCTTTGACTACGGGCCAAAGACATACAATTGTAAAATCAATAATATATCAACAGTCCATCTTTACACAACGGGCCAAAGACATACAACTGTAACACCAATGATCATGATTATATCAATACACAATTCCGGTCATGATTATACCAATACGCAATTCTTGGTCATAATCATATCAATCAACAGTTCATCTTCGCACTACTGGCCAAAGATAACTTCAACCACAATTTAAGTCTGAGGATTTTAATAATGATATAAAGAATGAATCAAGTAAGATCAAGGATAAATATTAGAAATTTATAATTCAATTTATCCAGAGTTTAAGAATGTCCAAATGGTCAACATGATGATCAAAACGTGGATTCAAATTTAAGAATAAGATTTATATATCAAAGATAATTTGGACAGAAAAAAGAAACTAATTTTATCGTGAATTGTACCCCGAATGAATAGTACACGAATGCAAAGTACCCCGAATAAATAGTACCCCGACATAAATAGTACCCCAACATAAAAAAATTAGAATTATAGAAGCAATACTTACCATAATAAGTTTAAATTTAGGAATATGAAATGAAATAATATACGAAACTTCAAATAGATTTTCACCCGCGCCATGCTGTAATCTACGTAGACAAATCATTTTCATAATTTAATAAAGAATAAATACGAATGGTTATTCACCAGGCATGCGGTAATTCGCGTAGACAGGTTATTTTCACATATTAATAAGGAATAAAATGACAACCCTTATGAGTATGAAGAAAATAACATCCTTTTTGAATACAAAATAAATAATACCCCTTACCTTAGTAAGATTGGATACTGTAATAGTGTAGTAGCATAATACTCTTCTTCTTTCTCTCTTATTCTTTCTCTATAGTTTATCTCTCTATAGCTTTTGATTCTAACTTTGCTCTTCAAAAATAGTAGAAATAATGAATGGATGGAGGAGTGTCATTCATAGGCTAGGAAAATGTGTCAAATTATAAGGTTAATTAATTATACTTTAGTACCTTCATCTTTACCTCTATTTTTAATTTAGTCCTTCAAGTATTATCAATCTTGCATAACTTCCCCTAATAGTTCCTTACATGTGAACCAATAGTTCTTTGCATGTGAACTAATAATAATTAATTGCTCATTTATCCGATTAATTACCTGTTTGGTCAATTTAACATTCAGAAATCAACTATTATCGAAATAAATGTCGATTTCCACCAACACTAATATTCCCAATTAACACAATGTAAATATTTTTATCAACAATTATACCTCATTAATATTATAACTCACAATATTGACAACCGGATCCTTCCCAAGAAATAGGGGGTTTTCCGATAAGGATTTCTCCTTATTGGCGCGCAATTAAATAACCTAACTCCTTTTCTCGACAGAACTTTCTAGATGTGACGCCCCCAAAATAGGTATACATCACCCATCTTGAGTCGCCAAATATATGGTACAAAATTCAAATACAATTTAATTATACAACAGTCGTGTAAAATACAACAAAATATAATCTAAGAGTGTTAATAAGAATATTGTCATCTAGACAATATCCACACTCAATGGAGTCCTCATTACATTTATTGTCACACTATTTAACGAGAATAGTGAGGACTACTAATGCTATCATCCGGACCGTCACTCCGCTTCAGACTAGTCCCGCCACGTTCTCATTTCACAGAAGAGAACGGTTGAAAGAAAGGTGAGCTCAACTAGCTCAAGAAGAAATATTATGACTAAGATAATGCGTAATAAATTATCATTAGTCTTCAACAATGTTAAAGCGATAAAATACAATAGACATCAAGTTTAACTACGGTGGAATAAATAATCCATTAGAAAAGTCAAGTAGAGCATGATATCTACTATCTTCTATGATTTAAAATGTTTTCATCAATTTTTATCGCTGAGACTCAGCTTAATAAATAAACCACATCATCGAGTCATCCCTGCACTACGGGCCAAGGATATTCATTAAATCATTAATGGTTATGACTATACCGAATAATCCCTGGTCATAATCATACCAAAAATTGTCCATCAATGCCCTACAGGCTACTGAGGACTTTTACCACATCATTTATAACATTACATATCATGATTATACCGAATGATCCCTGGACATAATCATACCAAGTCCATCTATGCACGTAAGCCAAAGATGACTTTCTTCACAATATAAGCATGAGGATGATGAAAATGACATAATAATTCAATAAAACAAGTTCAAGAATAAATTTTAAAGATTTATAAGTTAATTTATCCTGAAATCAATTACGTCCAAATTGTCGACATGATCTTTGCTTTGTGGAGTAAAATTCAAGAATGCTCGAAGAATATTTCCATGAAAAGATCTAGGATGAAGCGCAAATATCCGGGATATTCTACTAATTTCATGGAGTATAGAAGCCAAAGCTTTAACCAAATGAGTATCATAGAATATATGAAGCTATGAATGGATTTTTACGCCATGCAGTAATCCACATAGATAGATCATTTCCACAATTTAATAAGGAATGAATCGAAGGATCATTCACCACGCATGTGATAATCCACATGTAGGCGAGTTATTCCAACAAAATAATAAAGAATGGAACCACGTCATGCGTAATCCGCACATACAGGATATTCCAACAAAATAATAAAGAATGGAATAACAGAAGAATTCACCATGCATGCGATAGACCCGCGCGCACGATGTGTTATTCCAACGAATAATAAAGAATGGAATAACAAAGAATTCACCGTGCATGCGATAGAGCCATGCAGACGAAGGTTATTCTAACGAATAATAATAAAGAATGGAACCAGGTCTAGCGTAATCCGCACTGACATGATATTTCAACAGAATAATAAAGAATAGAATAACAGAAGAATTTCACCATGTATGCGGTACTTCGCATAGAGAGGTTATTCCAACATAATAATAAAGAATGGAATAACAAAAGCTCTCTTCATGAATATGAAAGAAATAATACCCTTACCTTAGAAAAAGCTGGATCTTTGGAGTAGAGGTAGCAGACTTCTCTTCTTCTTTCTCTCTATAATTTCTTTCTATAATAATTGCTTCTATAGCTTTAGTGAATTGGTGAGAAATGAAGGAAGACTGAGCTTCTATTTATAGGAAAATATAGTTTCGATAATTACACGTTTTGGGGCTCGAAATATTATAGTACAATACCTCCAACTTTTCTTTCATTTTTAATTTAGTCCTGCAAGTATTATCAAACTTGCACCACCTCCCCTAATAGTAAATAATGTGAATCAATAGTTCAATCATGTGAATCAATAGTTGTAATCATGTGAAAATACGAATTACAGTATAGTACCTCCATCTATACCTCTATTTTTAACTTAGTCATGCAAGTATTATCAATCTTGCACCAACTCCTCTAATAGTACATGAATGTGATTTAATAGTATACACATGTGAACAAATAGTTATATAAGCATGTGATTTAGTAGCAATTAATTACTCATTTATCCGATTAATTACCCGATTTATCAATATAACCCCCAGACATCAATTATCATCGGAATAGATGTCGATTTCCACTAACACTAATAATCCCAACACAATGGAACTATCAAATTTATCTTTAATCAACACGAACTTATTCATAATTAATATTATAACTCACGATATTTAACAATGGTCGTTCCTGGAAAGAGGGGCTTTCAGATAAGGATTTCTCTTATTGGCGGTATGATTAGATGACGAACCTCTCTCGATGAGAACTTCTAGACATTGTAAATATTGCAATTTAATAATATAAATAACTTTTTTGTCTCAATTATTGATTTAATAATATAACATATTATCACGGAGATGATCTTGTGACAATAATTGAATCAATAATATGAGAGATATGATCGTTAATTCTTTGTAGTAATAATTGAGTATAAGCGAGTGACTTCTCACGTAAGCATCAATAACCAATATCGTGTGCTACTACTTAACTAATGCCAGCGATATTCAGTACTTTTACTCTAGGGTAGTTCAACAGTTTTAACGGTAACACTTCCGCCGTTATTTTTATAAAAAGATAATTCTGTCGTTTTTTATTATGAAAATACTTCCGTTGTGGGGTCCACCAATGATTGTGCCGTCGTACGAATATTCCCTGTTAAAATGAATATTCACCGACCAATCGAATATTATATAACCACTTGCTTACTTTGCAAAATTTGTAAATATTACCCACAATTATAACATTAAATTATATCCACACCATAATATTCAAAAATATATTTCGAGAGAAATTAATCTTTATTCATAAAAGTTGGGGTCTTACAACCTCCCCTTCTTATGAAATTTCATCCTTAAAATTAGGGTACGTACCTGGTATATCGAAGAGATGAGGATATCTTGACTTCATCTCAGATTCTAACTCCCGGGTCATTTCTTCCACATCGTGGTTTCTCCATAAAACTTTGACTTGAGGTATAACCTTGGAGCGTAGAATATGATCCTTCTTATCCAAGATTTTAACAGGTAACTCTTCATACGTTAAATCTTCCTCTATCTCGTCCGGTTCTAATTCGATAATGTGGTTCGGGTCTTTCACATATTTACGTAACATAGATATATGTGAAAATGTTATGAACACGAGACATACTTGGCGGTAATACGAGTCTATAGGCCACAGTTCCTACTCAATCGAGGATTAAAAATGGGCCAATGAATCGAGGATTGAGCTTTCCTCTCTTTTTAAATCTTGTAACTCCTTTCCATGGAGCAACGCGTAACAACACATGATCTCCAATATTGAATTCCACGTCTTTTCGATGAAGATCAGCATAACTCTTTTGTCGATCTTGTGAGGGTTTTATACATTGTCGGATCGTTTAAATCTTTTTCATAGTCATACGTACCAAATCTGGTCCTAACAACGTTGCTTCACCCACCTCATCCCAGCATACTGGAGAAGGACACTTTCTTCCATACAACGCCTCAAATGGAGCCATGCCAATACTTGCTTGATAACTATTGTTGTAGGAAAACTCCACCAATGGTAAGAACTTGTCCCAACTTTCCTTGAAGTCAAGGACACAGAGTGTTAATAAATCTTCAAGAGTTTGAATAGTCCTCTCTGATTATACTTTCGTCTGAGGATGATATGCCGAACTAAATCGTAAATCCGTGCCCATAGTTTTTTGCAAACTAACCCAAAATCTTGAAGTGAATCTTGGGTCTCGATCAGAAACTATGGATACTGGCATACCATGCAATCTTATAACCTCGTTTATGTACATACGAGCAAGACGTTCAAGTGTATAAGTTTCTTGTATAGGTAAGAAGTGAACAGACTTGGTCAATCTATCAACAATGACCCAAATTGCATCTATGCCTTGAGAAACCTTGGGAAGACCAGTAACAAAATCCATAGTAATGTGCTCCCACTTCCATTCTGGAATTTCAAGTGGTTGCAATGGACCCTTAGATACTTGATGCTCCACCTTGACTCGTTGACAAGTTAAACACCTTGAAATGAATTCAGCTATCTCTATCTTCATATTGTTCCACCAAAATGTATGTCGAAGATCATGATACATTTTGGTACTCCCAAGATGGATTGCAAACGGTGTGTTGTGCGCCTCCATCGTGATTTTATACTTTAAATCAGGGTCATTAGGAACACAAAGTCTGGAGTTGACTCGAAGTATTCCTTCTTCATCGATTCTTTCTTCCGGCATAACACCTTCTTGTACTTTCTTCCTCATATGCATCAATTTCTAGGTGCGTAGCTTGGAGACTTTAACTTTATCGATTAAAGTCGGTTCCACTCGTATATTCGCCATCATCACGTGAGTCCCTGGAGTCTTTATCTCTATCTCCATCCTTTTCAAGTCATACAAAATGGGCCTTTGCGTTGACAATATTGCACTTGTACCCGCTTATGATCTTCTACTCAATGCGTCAGCTACCACGTTCCCTTTTCTAGGATGGTTTTGGATGGTATGATCATAATCTTTTAACAATTCAAGCCAACGTCATTGTCGCGTGTTGAGTTCCTTTTGAGTGAAGAAATATTTGAGGCTTTTATGATCCGTAAAGATCTCCACATTCTCCCCATACAAGTAATGCCTCCAAATTTGAAGTGCAAAGACAACAGCTGCCAACTCTAGATAATGAGTATGATAATTCCTCTCATATTCTTTGAGTTGCCGAGAGGCATAGGCTATGACTTTCCCATATTGCATGAGAACACATCCTAAACCTTTGCCTGAAGCATCACTGTAGATGAAAAATCCCTCCGAGCTAGATAGTATTGTCAGAACAGGTGCTGAAATGAGTCTCCTCTTGAGTTCTTGAAAACTCTTCTCACATTCCTCATTCCAACCGAATTTTGTATCTTTTCGAGTCAGCTAAGTTAGTGGAGTAGCGATTCGAGAAAACCCTTCTACGAATCTCCGATAATAACAAATTTAAGGCGAGAAAGCTACGATTTTATCATTGATTTAGGTTGCTCTCAACTTTGAATAGCTCCAATCTTTGTTGGGTCAACAGATATTCCATGACTTGATACTACGTGCCCAAGGAATGCTACTTCCTCAAGCCAGAACTCGCATTTCTTCAACTTGTCATAAAGCTTATATTCACGAAGCTTTTGAAGTATCAGCCTCAAGTGTTGCTCATGATCTTCACGGCTTTTGGAATAAATAAGGATGCCATCAATAAAGACAACCACAAAGTGATCCAAATATTCCTTGAATACTCGGTTCATCATATCCATGAAGGCAGCAGGAGCATTAGTTAATCCAAAAGACATGACTAGGAATTCATAATGCCCGTACCGAGTTTTAAAAGCCGTTTTTGGAATGTCATCGGTTCTAATCTTCAATTGGTGATATCCGGAACGAAGATCAATCTTTAAAAAGAATTTGGCGCCTTGCAACTGGTCAAACAGGTCATCAATACGTGGCAATGGGTACCTATTTTTGATGGTGACATGATTCAACTCCCGATAATCAATACAAAGTCGCACACTCCAATCTTTCTTCTTCATGAATAGAACAAGAGCACCCCAAGGAGACGTAATAGGATGAATAAAGCCAATGTCTAACAATTCCTGCAGTTGGGTCTTTAATTCCTGAAGTTCAATAGGAGCCATTCGATATGGGGCTTTGGAAATGGGTTTTGTACCGGGTTCAAGGTTGATACAAATTTCAATTTCATGCTCTAGGGGTAGGCCAGGAAGTTCTTTAGGGAATACGTCAGGAAATTCATTAATAATAGAAATATCATTCAAAACTGACGTATTTTTGTTTAGATCCGTGACATGAGCTAAGAAAGCTTGACATCCGTTTTTCAAAAAACGAATAGCTTTATGGCTTAAGATGACAGTGATTGATTTTAATGGTTTGGTTGCTTGAATTCGCATAATAGGTTGGTTAGGAATATGAAAGCTAACAACCTTACGAAAACAATCAATTTTTGCATGATGAGTGGTTAACCAATCAATCCCTAGAATTACGTCAAATGCAAAGTATTTTTAATGAAATAAGATCGAAGGTAATGTGAGGGTACCAATTTGAACCAAACAAGACTTATAAACGATGGATGTAATGAAGGTTTCTCCCAATAGAGTTTCAACAGATAAGTCAAAGTCTAATTTCTCGGGAGTCAAATTTAAGCGTTGAGCGCAAGAAGTAGGAGAAATAAAAGAATGGGTAGAACCAGTATCAAATAAGGTATAAACTTCATTTAGAGTTTATGATAAGCTTACCCATGATGACCTCGTTCGGGTTCCTTGCTTTACGGGAGGTCACGACAAACGGTCTCCTCAGACCTCCGGCTTTGACTTTTTTGGGACGTCCTTTGGTGCCTCCATCCTAGCTGAACTTGTCTTCGGCGAACGACAAAATCAGGCTAGGTGACCTTCTCTTCCACAATTATAACATGTTTTGGACGGCATCACGTAGTTTGGACTGATGTGTCCTTCCCCTCCGCATTTGAAGCATATGATAGGTGGTCGTTCTCCTTCCTTAACCACGGGTGCTGGTGCTGACGTCTTTCCATCATTGTTGAATCACCTCTTCTTGAAATGTCCATTCTTATTATTTTGGCCATGATTACCACCGAAGTGGTTACCATTTCTGGCATGTTGATTCCCTCCACGCTTATTGTCACTGCTTCGATGACTGTTATCACTGGTATTATCATTTTGCCGGATGCTCTCTTTTGGTTAGGTTGACTCATTATCGCGCTCCAATAACTGAGCCCTATTAACAACATCTGAATACAAACACAGTTTATGAGAGATAAGATATTGACGTATCTCGGGTTTCAAACCTCTTAGAAATATTCGCGTCATTCTCTCCTCATTATCAACCAAATGGGACTTAAACGGGATAACTCGATAAACTTGACCCGTCTTTGCGACACGGTCATGTTGTTTTGCTCCAGCTTAATGAACTCTACCTCTTTCATGTGAAAAATACTTTCGAGAAAGTACTTGTCGTTGAACAATTCTTGGAACTTCTCCCAAGTCATCTTTAGTGCGGCAGGTTGAGTACATTTTACAAATTCCCACCAGTAATCTGCCTCTGCACGCAACATGAAGGTGGAAAAGGGAACTTTTTGCTCCTCGGAGCATCCCAAGACATCAAATATCTTACTGGATCGCTTTATCCACGTCTCGCCTTAAGTGGTTTTGGCTCTCCAAAAACTCCGGTGGTCCCAGTTCCTTGAATCGCTTTTCGCATGACCGTCTTAGAGTTGTAAGTGTTTCCAGATTTTGAGACCAGGAGTCTCTCGGCACGATGTTGCATGAATTGCAGAAAGCCTCTGAACATTCCCTCATTCATCATTTGGTCAATGTTGTTGTTTGCATGAGGATTGTCACCTTCCTGATGCACATTGTCCTGATTATTGATCTGTAGAGACTCAACGGTCTCCTGTGCTCCATTGATGTTCTCAACATTCTCAGATGTCATTTTCAAATACTGCCTTAAAACAAGGGTTAATTAACATATCACATATTATCCCTATACTCTAACCGACCAATTAAATATCAAAAAAACTTAGGTAGGTCATACTAGCGAAGGAATTCCCCGTCTCTCCCCTCCCAGTTCTTGTCTCACATCTCAGTCAGCGATTATATCCCTAAGCTTTGATACCAACTGTGACGCCCCTAAAATAGGTATACATCACCTATTCTGAGTCGCCAAATACATGGTACAAAATACAAATACAATCTTAAATATACATCAAGAGCTGTGAGTTTTAATACAAATATTATCTTCTAGACAATATCCACTCTCAGAATAAGTCTTCATTACATTTATTATCACATTATTTATAGAATAGTGAGTACTACTAAGACACCATCTCGGACCGTCACTCCGTTCCCCGACTAATCCTGGCTACGTTCTCATTTCCTGAAGATAACAGTGAAAGAAAGGGTGAGCTCAACTAGCCCAGTAAGAAATATTATGACTAAGATAATGCAGAATAAATTATCATTAGTCTTCAACAATGTTAAACTGATAAAATACAATAGACATCAAGTTTAACTGTAGCGGAACAAACAATTCATTAAAAGAGTCAAGTAGAGAATAAAATCTACTATCTTTTGTGATTTAAAAGGTTTTTCATCACTTTTATCGCTGGGACTCAGCTTAATAAATAATCCACATCATCCCTGCACTACGGTCAAGGATATTCATTAGTATCACGACCACAAATTATCCATGCACTACGGGCCAAGGATATTCGTGTATTCATCAATGGTCATGATCATGTCAACAACTGTCCATCAATGCACTACGGGCCAATGATGACTTTTACCATATCATTTGTAATATTACGGTCATGATTATACCAAATAATCCCTGGTCATAATTATACCAAGTCCATCTATGCACTACATGCCACAGATGACTTTCAAAAAAAATATAAACATGAGGATGATGACAATGATATAAGAATTCAATAAAACAAGTTCAAGAATTAATTTACTCAGGAACTAATAACGTCCAAATTGTCAACATAATACTTTTTTGTAGAATAAAATTCAAGAATGCTTAGAAGAATATTTCCATGAAAAGATACTGGATGAAGTGCAAATATCAAGGATATTCTACTAATTTCATGGAGTATAGAAGTCAAAACTTTAACCAACTGAGTATAATAAAGAATGGAACAACAAAAGAAATCACCATGCATGCGGTACTTCGCGTAACATGAGTTATTCCAATAGAATAATAAATAACGGAACCGGTGTCAAAGCGTAATACTAAGCGGATGTGATATTCCGCGTAATAATAATAAAGAATGGAATAACAATGAAATCACCATGCATGCGGGACTTCGCATATGCAGTTATTCAAATATGTGGCGCCCCCAAAATTAGGTATACATCACCCATCTTGGGTCGCCACTTACATGGTAATGCGAGAATTTAAATACAACTTATTAACATAACCGCCGTAGTACAATACGACATAAACTGTGAGTTTAAATACAAATATCGTCTACTAGATATTATACAAACTCAAACAAAAGTCCTTATTATAGTTATTATCACACCTTTTTTTGAGAATAGTGAGGACTACTAATGCTATCTTGGGACCATCACTCATTTCCCGACTGCGTCCCATTTATATTATCATTTCACGAGAGAAACGGTGAAAGAAAGGGTGAGCTCAACTAGCCCGAGAAGAAATATTATGACTAAGATAATGCGAATAAATTATCAATAGCCTTGATAATGTTAAACCGATAAAATACAATAGACAACCGGTTTAAGCTGCAATGGAATATGCAATCCATTAAAAAAGTCAACTAGAAAATAAAGTCTACTATCTTTTGGTTTTAAAGGTTTTTCATCATTGTTATAAATTTGAGACTAAACTTTAATAAATATTCCACATCATCGAATCACCCCCGCACTACTACCAAGGAGGATATTTTTAGATATCACGACCACAATTATTCACGCACCTACGGGCCAAGAATATTTGTGTATTCATTAATGGTCATGATCATGCCAACAATCGTCCATCAATGCACTACTACTTAATCGAGGATTTTTACCACATCATTTGTAACATTACGGCCATGATTACACCGAATAGTCTCTCGGTCATAATCATACCAAGTCCATCTACGCACTACAAAAGCCATGCCAGATGACTTTAAAAAATATATAAACATGAGGATGATGACAATGATATAAGAATTCAATAAAACAAGTTCAAGAATTATTTGATCCAGAATTATTAACGCCCAAATTAGTAAAATTCAAGAATGATCGGAAGAATATTTCCATGAAAGATCTTTGGATGAAACGCAAATATCAAGGATATTCTACTAATTTCATGGAGTATAGAAGTCAAAGTTTTAACTTATTTGGGTATAATAAAGGATGGAATAACAAAAGAAATCACCATGCATCGATAGAGATCGCATGCAGAAAAGTTATTCCAGCAGAATAATAAATAACGGAACCGGTGGTGTCGTGAAATTCACGCAAGCGGGATGTTCCAACCAGTAATAATAAAGATGGAACTGGATCCGAGGTGTAAAACACATGAGATAGGATATTCCAGCGAGAATAATAAAAAGAACGAACCAGTCCGTGTAAAACACATAACAAGATGTTCCAGCAGAATAATAATAAAGATTTTAACCGGTCAAAGGTGTAAAACACATGCAGCAGGATGTTCCAACAAAATAATAATAAAGAGCGGAACCAAGTCCGGGTGTAAAACACATGCACAGGATGTTCCAAATGAATAATAGAAGAATGTCACCAAGTATAGGTAAACCAGCATACACAAAGTTATTCCAAGCAGAATAATAAGCAATGGAATAACAAACAGCTTCTCTTCATGAATAGGAAAGAATAACACCCTTACATTTGGTAGGAGATTGAATATCTAAAGTAGTGTAGTAACAAAATACTCTTCTTCTTTCTCTTATTCTCTCTATACTTTCTCTCTCTATAGCTTGAATGAATTAAGTGAAAATAATGAAGCCCTAGGCCTCTATTTATAGAAGATTTCTAGCTTAGCACCGCCTTAGATGTGAAAAAGGCAAGTGGCTCGACGAATGGTTCGGCCTTTTGTAATGTGAAACGACAAGTGGTTCGGCGCTGTAATGTGAAACGACAAGTGGTTCGGATCGTCTCGGTAAAGGTAATTACTATTAACGAAGGTAAATACTATCGACGAAGGTAAATACTATTCACAAGGATAATTACTATCGACGAAGGTAATTACTATTAACGAAGGTAAATACTATTCACAAGGGTAATTACTATCGATTTAAGGTAATTACTATTGACGAAGGTAAATACTATTGACGAAGAGACTCTTAGATGATGACATATGAGCCCCCATAAAATAATCAAACTTACCACAAATTATTATTTTTTCATCAACACATATTTAATCTTTCAACAATTATTAATCATTTATAACTTGTCGCCTCAATTATTGATTTAATACTATAACCTGTGAGACCCCAGATTTTATCAATAAAGATTTAAATTTTGTTGAAATAATTTTTTAATATTATGGTGTGAATTTAAGATAATATTATAGTTGTGGGTAGATTTATAAATTTTGCAAAGTATGCAAGTGGTTATATTATATTCGATTGGTTTGGGAATATTCTGGTTTAGCAGGAATATTCGCACAACGGCTCAATCATTGGTGGACCCCACAATGTAATTATCATTTGATCGAGAAAACGACAAAATATATTTTATTAAAATAACGGCGGAAGTTTTACCGTTGATATTGTTGAACTACTCTTAAGTAGTAAAAGTACAAGAATACGTGTGGTTGCGTAATAAAGACACCAGATTGATTATCGATGCTATGTGAGAAGTCACTCGGTTTGATTCCATTATTGTCGATTAATAATATGAATTATTATAAGCGATAATGACGCTTTTGTTTTATTCGTATTATTAACGTAATAAAATGTAAACATCTTTTATATAAAATAGAATACTTTATTAAAGTTATTCTATAAATAGAATATATTATATTTTATTATGCATAGTGTTGCATAGTATTTTGCATAGTGTTTTGCATAGTATTGCATAGTGTTTGCATAGTAAAATGTTTTTATATAAATAGAATATATTATATTTTATTTAAAAGATTTTTCTTTAAATATGGACCGTCCGATTAAAGTAAATCAACTGGACTGCTCATGGATTAGTTACTATGCATTCCATTTTCCTATAAATAGAAGCTCATTCCTTCATTATTTTCTTACTTAATTCATCAAACTACAGAGAGAAATTATAGAGAGAAGGTTATAGAGAAAAATTATAGAAAGAAGAAGAGTATTCTCGCTACTTCACTACTTCTATATTAGGTTCTTTTTTATGGTAAAGGGTGTTATTCTTTCTTCTTGAAGAGAACTTCGTTATTCCATTCATTATTATTCTGTTGGAATAACTTTCGTAAAAGTGGCATACCCTATACATAACCTCGTGATACGCAGGCATACCCTATACTTGGTGAAATCCTTATGTTATTCCATTTTGCTTATTATTCTCGCATTGGAATAACTCAGATACTGCTTTTACCCTATACTTGGTGACATTCTTCTATTATTCATTGGAACATCTCGCTCGTGTGTTTTACAGGACCGGTTCCGCTTTTTATTATTCTCGCTGGAACATCCCGTCTCGCGTGTGTTTTACACCGGACTCGGTTCCGCTCTTTATCATTCGCTGAATATCCTATCGTGTGTTTTACACCGGATCCGGTTCCATCTTTATTATTCTGTTGGAACATCCGTCGCTTGTGAATTTCACCCGACTCGTTCCGTTATTATTATTCTGTTGAATAACCTGCCTATGCAAGTACCGCATGCATGGTGATTTCTTTTGTTATTCCATTCTTTATTATACCCAGTTGGTTAAAACTTTGACTTCTATACTCCATGAAATTAGTAGAATATCCTCGATATTTTGCGCTTCATCCAATATCTTTTCATGGAAATATTCTTCCGATCATTCTTGAATTTTACTCTACTAAACAAAGATCATGTCGATAATTTGGACGTTAATAATTCATGGATTAAATAATTCTTGAACTTGTTTTATTGAATTACTATGTCATCATCATCATCCTCATGTTATATTATGTTATCTTTCGCTTACGCAAGCATAGATGAACTTAGTATGATTATGACCGTGGATCATTCGGTATAATCACGACTTGATATAAATGATGTGACAAAAGTCCTCAAAGGGCTCAGAATGCAATTGATGGATAGTCTTTGGTATGATTATGACCAGGGGGTGATTCTAGATAGTCATGACCATTGATAATTTGATGAAAATCCTCGACGTGGTACGTGGATGATTAGATGTGGTGGTTTATTTATTGTCGAGTCTCAAATGATAAAATTGATGAAAACCTTTTAAAACCTAAAAGATAGTAGACTTTATTCTCTACTTGACTCTTTTAATGGATCGCTTATTCACCGCAGCTTAAACCTGTTGTCTATTATATTTTATCGCTTTAACACATTGTCAAGGCTAATGATAATTTATTCGCATTATCTTAGTCATAATATTTCATCGGGCTAGTTGAGCTCACCCTTTCTTTCACCGTTTTCTCGTGAAATGAGAACATAGCCGGGACTTAGCCTCGGGAACTAAGTAATGGTCCGTGAGGATAAGATTAGTAGTCCTCACTATTCTCGTGAAATAGTGTGATAATAGTTGTAATGAGGACTCCTTTCGAGTTTGTATAATATCTAGTAGACAATATTTGTATTCAAACTCACGCTTTATGTCGATTGTACACTACGCTTAGGTTAGTAAGTTGTATTTGAATTTATGTACCATGTAAGTGGCGACCCAAGATGGGTGACGATACCTAATTTTGGGGGCGCACAACAGTATCGTAGCTTAGGATATGATCCCCGCTAAGATGTGAGAATAGTACTAGGAGGGGAGAGACGGGAATTCTTCGCTAAGTATGACCTACCTAAAGCTATTTGGTATTTAATTGGTCGGTCGAGTATAGGATAATATGTGATATGTTAATTAACCCTTATTTTGTGGCAAAGGTTTGAAAATGGCATCCGAGAATGTTGAGAATAAGAATGGAGCATGTGAGACCGCTTATTCTCCACGGATCAATAATCGTGACAATGTACAACAGATGGCGATAATCCTCCCGTAAACAACAACACCGATCAATCGATGAACGATTTCAGACGCTTAAAAGGTTTTAGAATTCATGCAACATCGGTAAAGCGACTCTCGCCCAAAAACGTAGGTGGAAACACAAAAAACTCTCAAGGTCACCGCTAAACAATTCAAGGAGCTGGGACCACCGGAGTTTAAGGGAGAGCCAAAACCACTTCTCAAGGAAGCATGGATAAAAGATTACCAAGATATTTGATGTCTGGGATGCTCCGAGAGCAAAAGGTTCCTTCGCCGCCTTTTATGTCATGCGCGAGAGCAGACATCGGTGGGAATCTCCAAAAACGTACTCACCGTCAGATCAAGATATCTTGGGAGAAGTTCCAGAGTCGTTTCAACGACAAATACTTTCCGAAAGTATTCGCCCATGAAGGAGGTGGAGTTTATCAAGTTGGAACAAAACTATATGACCGTGTCGCAATACGAGGCAAAATTTATGGAGTTATCACGATTTCAGGCCCCACTGGGTGGATAATGAAAGAGAATGGCGCGAATGTTTTTAAGAGGTTTGAAGCAGAGATACGCCAACATCTTATTTCTCATAAACTGTGTTTTTATTCAGATGTTGTAAATAGGGCTCAATTAGTGGAGCGCGATAACGAGTCAACGCGAACTAAAAGAGAAAGCAATCAAGAAAATTATAATACCAACGAAAGTAGTCATCGGGCGGTGGACAACAAGCGTGGAGGGAATCAACAAAGCCAGATATGGTAACCACTTTGGTGGTAATCAACAAAATAATAAGAATGGACATTTCAAGAAAAGGAGATTCAACAATGATGGAAAGATGTCAAGACCAAAGACCGTTGTTAAGGAAGGAGAAGGACCACCTCATCATATGCTTCAAATGCGAGGAGAGGGACACATCATCCGAATCGCGCCATGCCATCCAAAGCATGTTATAATTGTGGAAGAGAAGGCCACTTTATCTCGATTTTGTTGCCATCAAGACAAATTCAACTAGGATGGAGGCACCAAAGGTCATTCCTGCATAAAACCAGAGCTTGTAGTTTTAAGAGAGTGCTTTTTTTCTCGTGACGAGGAACCCAATAAAATTATCACTGTAAGTTAATCATAAGCTCTTCACAAGTCTATACCGTGTTAGATACCGGGTTCTACCCATTCTTTATATCTCTTGCTTTATGCTCAACGCTTAAATTTGACTCGAGAAGTTAGACTTTGACTTATTGGTTGAAACTTCGTTAGTAGGAGCCTTCGCTACGCTACTATTTTTTTTAATCTTGTTGTTTCAAATAAACACTTTCACGCTATCCGTCGATCTTATCTCTTTGAAAATACTTGCCTTTGAGGTAATTTTTGAAAACGATTGATTAACTACTCATTATTCTTTTTGTAAGGTTGTTAGCTTTCATATTCCTAACCAACCCGTTATACTAATTCAAAGTAACCAAACCCTAAAGTTAATCATCGTTATATCAAGCCATAAGTAAAGAGCCCGAACCTTTCATTGTTGACTTCCTGTGTGGAATGCACCGCCGGACTTTTCGAGGGCGACGCCATGATGAAGATGGCAAGTTTATAGGTATCATTATGAGGTGCTATCTAGGTTAAGGGATGTAAGTCACAGTCAGTATCAATGTGACGTATTATCCAAGTCTTCGATGAGAGTAACGCTTTTGAATGATATTTCTATCATTAATAAATTTCTTGACGATTCTTGAAGACTTCTAGCCTACCTAGAACGTGAAATCAAATTTTGTATTGACCCCAAAGACAAAAACCCATTTCTTAAACCCTCAAATATTTCTTCAACTAAAATGAACAGCTTACGTGGTTTATGATGAAAGTCATAATAAAAGCATTGGAATAATGAAAATCATGGGTATATGAAGTATTAGTAAGTTTTATGATGAGTTATGTTGGTTGGTATGTGAAAACATGAAAGTTTCTTAGAAATCACAAAGAGTTGAAAATCGATTTTGGTGAAAAACGAATATGAAATTCAATTGACCATATCTCCTATTATATTTTGAATTTTTGAGTATGGTCAAGTTCTAGAGTTAGATCTATGAGTTACCTAACTAATCCAAGTGTAATTACTGGAAAGGTGTTGTAGATTTTTGTGTGGACTGATTTTAGCAAATGAGGCCAAAGCTATAAATTTTGAAAATGCTATCGCCCAGAAACTTTAAGGGACTGTTTCGGCCACTTAAATTATGAGAAAAATTCTGGCCTTTTGGGACATGAAAGTATATGGTATAAAGTACCTCCTGTCCAAAATGAGCTCATTCTCGACTTAAAATGAGCAAGTTATGACTATTTCAATATTTAGGTTTTTCCCATTAAAAACGCTTATAACCTGAGTTCTATAACTCCGGATGACCATGAAATTTAAACCTGGAAGCTCACGTTAACATGTGTAAGGTCCTGCCAAGATTTGGGAATTTTGGAGTTAAACTTGAGGTAGCTAATTTCTTAAGGAATTAATTGGAAATTGATTTTTAAAAAATAGTAAATGAATTTTAAAAATTCGAGAAAAATATATTTTCATTATGGGACTATATTATGCTAAATCCCAGTAAAAGAAATATTTTGGGGCTGATTTGGTATTTTTCATGAAAATAGTTTAGTTACTTAACATACGAGTTAAATATGTTATGTGAAGTAACAAAGTTGAAAATAGGATTTTATGGCTGTAGAATCCTATATGTAGTATATGCATATTTTTTGATGAGGATTTGATAATTGGTGATGATATTTTATGAGTATGACATTTTGAATGATTAAATGCATTATATGGTAAAGCGTAAACAATTAAGATAAATTGTTTATAAATTTAAGAAGTGATTAAAATATTGTTATAATATTAATGATATTAGATTATGAGATTATTAATGATTGAAAATATGGGGATATTCTTGAACTCGGATAAATTATATTATAAATGTTTAATATTTATCCTTTATCTCATTCGATTGATTCTTTATATCATTATCCTCATGCTTATATTACGTTGAAAGTCATCTCGGCGTAGTATAGATGGACTTGGTATGATTATGACTGTGGATTGTTCAAGATAATCATAATCGTAAATGAATACACAATTATCTTCGTCAGTAGTGCATGAATAATTTGTGGTCGTGGATATTAATGAATACACAATTATCTTTGGTCGTAGTGCATGGATAATTTGTGGTCGTGGGATATTAATGAATACACAATTATTCGTCAGTAGTGCATGGATAATTTGTGGTCGTGTTATACTAATGAATACACAATTATCTTCGGCAGTAGTGCATGGATAATTTGTGGTCGTGGATATTAATGAATACACAATTATCTTTCGTCAGTAGTCATGGATAATTTGTGGTCGTGATACTAATGAATACACAATTATCTTTCGCAGTAGTGCATGGATAATTTGTGGTCGCGATACTAATGAATACACAATTATCTTTCGTAGTAGTGCATGGATAATTTGTGGTCGTGGATTTAATGAATACACAATTATCTTTCGCCGAAAGCATGGATAATTTGTGGTCGTGATACTAATGAATACACAATTATCTTCGCCAGAAAGTGTATGGATAATTTGTGGTCGCGGATACTAATGAATACACAATTATCTTCGCCGTAGTGTATGGATAATTTGTGGTCGTGATATTTTAATGAATACACGATTATCTTCGGGTCAGTAGTGCATGGATAATTCGTGGTCGTGATACTATTGAATATCCTCGCCTCAGAAAAGGCAGGATGATTCGATGATATGGATTAATTATTGAAATGAGTCTCAAAGAATGAAATATTAATTCATGGATGTGGTAAAAGTCATCTTTCGTCAGTAGTGCATTGATAGACTTGGTATGATTATGACCACTGATTATTCTAAGATAATCATGATCAGATTGAAAAAACACTAATATCCTTAGCCAAGAGTGTATGGATAATTCATGGTTGTGATACTATTGTCGAAGTCTCAAAGATTATTGGTTTTACAATTGTATATCTTGGCCCAGTAGTGCAAAAAAGATGAATTGTTAATGAATATCTTCGCCTGGGATTGCAAAAATGAATTTAATGTTTTCAACGATAAAGGTATTCAAGGTATCCTCACCTCTTTATCATATCGTGTATCGCATTCTAATTTCGAGGGCTTAAATTCCATAAGGAGGGGAGATTGTGGAGACCCCGCATTTTATCAATAAAGATTTAAATTTTGTTGAAATAATTTTTAATATTATGGTGTGAATTTAAGATAATATTATAGTTGTGGGTAGTATTTATAAATTTTGCAAAGTATGTAAGTGGTTATATTATATTCGATTGGTCTGGGAATATTTGGTTTAAAGGGGAATATTCGCATAACTACCAATCATTGGTGGACCCCACAATGTAATTATTATTTGATTGAGAAAACGACAAATATATTTTATTAAAATAACGGCGGAAGTTTTACCGTTGATATCTGCTTGAACTACTTTCAGTAGTAAAAGTACAAAGAAATACGGTGGTTGCATAAGAAGACACCAGATTGATTATCGATGCTTATGTGAGAAGTCACTCACTTGATTCCATTATTGTCGATTAATAATATGAATTATTATAAGCGATAATGACGCTTTTGTTTTATTCAGATTATTAACGTAATAAAATGTAAACATCTTTTTATATAAAATGTAATACTTTATTAAAGTTATTCTATAAATAGAATATATTATATTTTATTACGCATAGTGTCTTTGTATAGTATTTTTGATAGTGTTTTATAAGATTGCATAAGTGTTTGCATAGTAAAATGTTTTTATATAAATAGAATATATTATATTTTATTTAAAAGATTTTTCTTTAAATATGGACCGTCCGATTAAAGTAAATCAACTGGACCTGCTCATGGATTAGTTATTATGCATTCCATTTTCCTATAAATAAGCTCATTCCTTCATTATTTTCTTATTTAATTCATTGAAACTCTGTAGAGAGAAATTATAGAGAGAAGCTATAGAGAGAAAATTATAGTAAAAGAAGAGTATTCTCGCTACTTCACTACTTCTATATTCAGGCTCTCTTTTATGGTAAGTGGGTGTTATTCTTTCTTCTTGAAGAGAACTTCGTTATTCCATTCATTATTATTCTCGTTGAATAACTCCGTAAAAGTGGCATACCCTATACATAACTCAGATACGCGGCAGATACCCTATACTTGGTGAAATCCTTATATTATTCCATTGCTTATTATTCTGGCTGAATAACCTGATACGCTGCCATTTACCCTATACTTGGTGACATTCTTCTATTATTCTCGTTGAACATCCTCGTCTGTGTTTTACAAGGACTCGGTTCCGCTTTTTATTATTTCTCTGCTGGAACATCCCGCTCTGTGTTTTACACCGGACTGGTTCCGCCTTTTTATCATTCTCGTTGAATATCCTATCCGTGTGTTTTACACCGGATCCGGTTCCATCTTTATTATTCTCGTTGGAACATCCCCGCTTGCGTGAATTTCACCGAATTCGTTCCGTTATTATTATTCTGTTGAATAACCCGCCCATGCAAGCAATACCGCATGCATGGTGATTTCTTTTGTTATTCCATTCTTTATTATACCCGTTGGTTAAAACTTTGACTTCTATACTCCATGAAATTAGTAGAATATCCTCGATATTTGCGTTTCATCCAATATCTTTTCATGGAAATATTCTTTTCCTCGATCATTCTTGAATTTTACTCTTAAACAAAGATTATCATGTCGATAATTTGGACGTTAATAATTCATGGATTAAATAATTCTTGAACTTGTTTTATTGAATTACTATGTCATTGTCATCATCCTCATGTTATATTATGTTATCTTCGCTTACGGCATAGATGAACTTAGTATGATTATGACCGTGGATCATCTCTAAGATAATCACGACTTGATATAAATGATGTGACAAAAGTCCTCAAAGTATTCAGAATGCAAGTTGATGGATAGTTTTTGGTATGATTATGACCTGGGGTGATTCTTAAGATAGTCATGACCATTGATAATTTGATGAAAATCCTCGACCGCGGTACAGGATGATTAGATGTGGTGGTTTATTTATTGTCGAGTCTCGGCCGATAAAAATTGATGAAAACCTTTAAAACCTAAAAGATAGTAGACTTTATTCTCTACTTGACTCTTTTTAATGGATCGCTTATTCCACCGCAGCTTAAACCGGTTGTCTATTATATTTTATCGCTTAACACTTTGTTCAAGGCTAATGATAATTTATTCTCGCATTATCTTAGTCATAATATTTTCATCGGGCTAGTTGAGCTCAATTCTTTCTTTCACTTTTCTCTTCGTGAAATGAGAACATAGCCGGGACGACAGCTCCTGGGAACGTAAGTAATGGTCCGAGGATAAGATTAGTAGTCCTCACTATTTCGTGAAATAGTGTGATAATAGTTGTAATGAGGACTCCTTTTCGAGTTTGTATAATATCTAGTAGACAATATTTGTATGCAAACTCACGCTTTATGTCGTATTGCATACCTACGCTTAGGTTAGTAAGTTGTATTTGAATTTATGTACCATGTAAGTGGCGACCCAAGATGGGTGACGATACCTAATTTTGGGGGCGCCATAATAACATATTATACTGATGATCTTGTGACAATAATTGAATCAATAATATAAGAGATATGATGCAAAGCAATTATCGTAGCAATAATTGAAAGCATACCGGTGTGAGTGACTTCACGTAAAGCATCAATAATCAATACCAAAGTGCTACTACTTAACCACGCCAGACATCGCACTTTTACCCACGCCCTAGTTCAACAGCTTTTAACGGTAACACCTCCGCCAGTTATTTTTATAAAATATTTTTGCTTTTTCAATCCGACAATAATTACGCTGTGGGGTCCACCAATGATTGAGCCGTTCATATTTAATATTCCCTAACAAAAAAGAATATTCCCCACCAAACGAATATTTTATAACAACTTGCATACTTTGAAAAATTTATAAATATTACCCACAACTATAATATTATATCAAATTTATTCTATAATATTCAAAATAATATTTATAGAAAAATTCATCTTTATTTATAAAAGTGAGGGTCTTACAACCTCCCTTCTTATGAAATTTTGCCCTCGAAATTAGGGTACGTTACGGTATGTCGAAGAGGTAAGGATACCTTGATTTCATTTCGATTCTAACTCCCAAGTCATTTCCTCAACATCGTGGTTCCTCCACAAAACTTTCGACTTGAGGTATAACCTTCGAGCGTAGAATATGTTCCTTCTTATCCAAAATTTGAACAGAACCTCTTCATACGTCAAATCTTCCGCTATTTCGTCCCGGTTCTAACTCAATAATATGGTTCGGGTCTTTCACATATTTACGTAACATAGATATGTGAAAACGTTATGAACACGAGACATATTTAAGCAGAAAGCGAGTCTATAGGCCACGGTTCTACTCGATCGAGGATTAAAATGAACCGATGAATCGAGGGTTAAGTTTTCCTCTCTTTCCAAATCTTGTAACTCCTTTCCATGGAGCAACTCTTAACAACACACGATCTCCTATATCGAATTCCACGCCCTTTCGATGAAGATCAAAGATAACTCTTTTGTCGATTTTGTGAGGTTTTTATACGTTGTCGGATCGTTTGAATCTTTTCCGTAGTCATATCGCATTCAACCTCGGGTCCCAACAACGTTGTTTCACCCACCTCATCCCAAAGATCTTTGGAGAACGACACTTTCTTCCATACAACGCTTCGAATGGAGCCATGCCAATACTTGCTTGATAGCTGTTGTTGTAGGAAAACTCCACCAATGGTAAGAACTTGTCCCAACTTTCCTTGAAGTCAAGGACACAGAGTCTTAATAAATCTTCAAGAGTTTGAATAGTCCTCTCTCGATTATACTTTCGTCTCGAGGATGATATGCCGAACTAAATCAGAAGTGCGTGCCCATAGTTTTTTGCAAACTAACCCAAAATCGTGAAGTGAATCTTGGGTCTCGATCGTAAACTATGGATACCTAAGATACCATGCAGCTTCTTACAATCTCGTTTATGTACATACGAAAGCAAGACGTTCAAATGTATAAGTTTCTCAGATCGGAAGAAATGAGCAGACTTGGTCAACCTATCAACAATGACCCAAATCGCATCAATGCCTTGAGAAACCTTAGGAAGACCCAGAACGAAATCCATGGTAATGTGCTCCCACTTCCATTCGGAATTTCAAGTGGTTGAAATGGACCTTTTGGTACTTGATGCTCGCTTTAACTCGTTGACAAGTTAGACACCTTGAGATAAACAATACGCTATCTCTCTCTTCATATTGCTCCCACCAAAATGTATGACCGAATATCATGATACATTTGGTACTCCTGTGATGGATTGCAAATGGTGTGTTGTCGCGCTCCATCATGATATTATACTTTAAATCGTGGTCGTTAGAACACAAAGTCCGGAGTTGACTCAAGTATTCCTTCTTCATCGATTCTTGCTTCCCAAGATAGCACCTTCTTGCACTTTCTTCCTCATACGATCGCCTCCAGTCCAGTAGCTTGAGCAAACTTTTAACTTTATCAATTAAAGTCGGTTCTACTCAGATACCGCTTATCATCACACGCGTCCACGAGAGTCTTTAATTTATCTCCATCCTTTGCAAGTCACACAAAATGTGCCTCATGCGTTGACAATATCGCACTCAGATTTGCATATGATTTTCACTCAACGCGTCACTACCACGTTCGCTTTTCCAAGATGGTATTGGATGGTATGATCATAATCTTTCAACAGTTCAAGCCAACGTCGTTGTCGCATGTTGAGTTCCTTTTGAGTGAAGAAATATTTGAGGCTTTTTATGATCCGTAAAGATCTCCACTTTCTCCCCATACAAGTAATGCCTCCAAATTTTAAGCAAGAAGATAACAAATGCTAACTCTAGATCATGAGTAGGATAATTCCTCTCATATTCTTTGAGTTGTCGCGAGGCATAAAGGCTATAACTTTTCCATGTTGCATAAGAACACATCCCAACCCTTTGTTCAAGCATCATCAGAGATGACAAATCCTCCGAGCCGATGGTATTGTCGTAGCAGTCTTTGAAATAAGTCTCCTCTTGAGTTCTTGAAAACTCTTCTCACATTCTTCGCTCCAATCAAATTTGTATCTTCCGAGTCACCGAAGTTAATGGAATAGCGATTCGAGAAAATCCTTCCACGAATCTCCGATAATAACCATTAAACCGAGAAAGCTACGATTTGATCATCGATTTAGGTTGTTCCCGACTTTGAATAGCTTCAATCTTTCTTTGGTCAACAGATATTCCATGACTTGATACCACGTGCCCAAGGAATGCTACTTCTTGAGCCGTAACTCGCATTTCTTCAACTTGGCATAAAGCTTATATTCACGAAGCTTTTGGAGTGTCAGCCTCAAGTGTTGCTCATGATCTTCACGGCTTTTGGAATAAATAAGGATGTCATCAATAAAGACTACCACAAAGTGATCTAAATATTCCTTGAATACTCGGTTCATCATATCCATGAAGGCGTAGGGAGCATTAGTCAATCCAAAGGACATGACTAGAATTCATAATGCCCGCATCGAGTTTCAAAGTCGTCTTTGGAATGTCGGTGATTCTAAATCTTCAATTGGTGATATCCAGGAACGAAGATCAATCTTTGAAAAGAATTTGGCTCCTCGCAATCGGGTCAAACAGTCATCAATACGTGGCAATGGATACCTATTTTTGATGGTGACATGATTCAACCCCGATAATCAATACAAAGTCGCATACTCCCATCTTTCTTCTTCACTTAATGTAACAGAGCACCCCAAGGAGAAGTACTAGGACTAATAAAGCCAATGTCTAACAATTCCGCAGTTGGGTCTTTAACTCCTCGAAGTTCAATAGAGTCATTCGACATGGGGCTTTGAAATAGGTTTTGTACCGGGTTCAAGGTCGATACAAAATTCAATTTCACGCCTACGGGGGTAGGCCAGAAGTTCTTGGGAATACATCAGAAATTTATTAACAATAGGAATATCGCTTAAAACCGACGTATTTTTTATTTAAATCACGTGACATGAGCTAAGAAAGCTTGACATCCGCTTTTTCAATAAACGAATAGCTTTATGGCTTGAGATGACCGTGATTGATTTTAATGGTTTGGTCGTTTGAATTCGCATAATAGGTTGATTAGGAATATATAAAGCTAACAACCTTATTTAAAAACAATCAATTTTGCATGATAAGTAGTTAACCAATCAATCCCAGAATCACGCCAAATGCAAGTATTTTTAATGAAATAAGATCGACAGGTGTAATGTGAGGGTACCGATTTGAACCAAACAAGACTTATAAACAAAGTGGATGTAATGAAGGTTTCTCCCAACGGAGTTTCCATAGATAAGTCAAAGTCTAATTTCTCCTGAGTCAAATTTAATCGATGAGTAGCAAGTAGGAGAAATAAAAGAATGGGTAGAACCCAGGTATCAAATAAAGTATAGACTTCATTAGAGTTTATGATAAGCTTACCCGTGATGACCTCATTCGGATTCTCGCTCTTTGGGAGGTCACAACAAATGCTCTCCTCAGACTAACGGCTTTGAATTTTCTTGGATGGCCTTTGGTGCCTCCATCCTAGTCTGAATTTGTCTTGATGAAACGACAAAATCGAGCTAAGTGACTTCTCTTCCATAATTATAACACTTTTTGACGGCATTGACGCAGTTTGATGATGTCCCTCTCCTCCGCATTTGAAGCATATGATAGGTGGTGTTTCTCCTTCCTTAACAATGGGTCTTTGGTCGACGTCTTTCCATCATTGTTGAATCTCCTTTTTTGAAATGTCCATTCTTATTGTTTTGCCCCGATTACCACCAAGTGGTTACCATATCCGCCTTATTGATTCCTCCACGCTTGTTGTCACCGCCTCGATGACTATTCTCATTTGGTATTATAATTTTGCCTTACCGCTTCTCTTTTAGTTCAGGTTGACTCATTATCGCTTCCACTAATCGAGAGCCCTATTTACAACATCTGAATACAAACACGGTTTATGAGAAATAAGATGTTGACGTATCTCCCGCTTCAAACCTCTTAAAAATATTCGCGCCATTCTCTCTTCATTATCCACCAAGTGGGGAATGAACCGTGATAACTCCGCAAATTTTGCCTCGTATTGCGACACGGCCATATTGTTTTGTTCCAACTTGATAAACTCCACCTCCTTCATGTGGTGAATACTTTCAGGAAAGTATTTGTCGTTGAATGACTTCTCGAACTTCTCCCAAGATATCTTGAGACAATTTGGTTGAGTACGTTTCACCGATTCCCACCAAGAATCCGCCTCTCGCGCAACATAAAGGCGGTAAAGGAACTTTTTGCTCTCTGAGCATCCCAAGACATCAAATATCTTGGTAACTGCTTTATCCATGCTTCCGCCGAAGTGGTTTTGGCTCTCCTTAAACTCCGGTGGTCCCCAGCTCCTTAAATTGTTTAGCGGTGACCGCCCGAGAGTTTTCCGTGTTTCCACCCCACGTTTTGGACAGAGTCGCTCTCGCTCATTGTTGCAGATAAATTGCATAAAGCCTCCGAACATTTGATCATTCGTCATTTGGTCGGTGTTGTTGTTTGCATGAGGATTGTCGCTTCCTCGATGCACATTATCCTCGATTATTGATATGTGGTGAATCAACGATCGCCCGCGCTCCATTCTATTATTCTCAACATTCTCGGATGTCATTTTCGAGACATCGCCACAAAACAAAAGGTTAATCGACATGTAACAAATTATCCCTATCTTCCGACCAACCAATAAAATAAGACATAAACTTAGGTAGGTCATACTAGCGAAGGTATTCCGCCTCTCCTCCTAGTACTATTCTCACATCTTAGCCAGGATCATATCCTAAGCTCGATACCAACCGTGACGCCCCCAAAATTAGGTATACATCACCCATCTTGGGTCGCCACTTACATGGTATGTAATTTAAATACAACTTATTAACATAATCGCTGTATGCAATACGACATAAAGCGTGAGTTTAAATACAAATATCGCTCTACTAGATATTATACAAACTCAAACAAAAGTCCTCATTACGCTTATTATCACACTATTTTACGTAATAAGTGAGGACTACTAATGCTATCTTCAGGACCATCACTCATTTCCCCGACTCGTCCCAGCTATATTATCATTTCCTGAAGAGAACAGTGAAAGAAAGGGTGAGCTCAACTAGCCCAGTAAGAAATATTATGACTAAGATAATGCAGAATAAATTATCAATAGCCTTCAATAATGTTAAACTGATAAAATACAATAGACAAACCGGTTTAATCTGCAGTGAATATGCAATCCATTAAAAGAGTCAGTAGAAAATAAAGTCTACTATCTTTTGGTTTTAAAAGGTTTTTCATCATGTTATAATGAGACTCGACTTTAATAAATATTCCACATCATCGAATCACCCCCGCACTACTACCAAGGATAATCTTTAGTATCACGACCACAATTATTCATGCACTACTGGGCCAAGAATATTTGTGTATTCATTAATGGTCATGATCATGCCAACAATCATCCATCAATGCACTACTACTAATCGAGGATTTTTACCACATCATTTGTAACATTACTACTATGATTACACCGAATAGTCTCTCTCGGTCATAATCATACCAAGTCCATCTACGCCTTACAGTGCCATGATGACTTTAAAAAAAAAAAAATATAAACATGAGGATGATGACAATGATATAAGAATTCAATAAAACAAGTTCAAGAATTATTTGATCCAGAATTATTAACGCCCAAATTAGTAAAATTCAAGAATGATCGGAAGAAAATTTCCATGAAAGATCTTTGGATGAAACGCAAATATCAAGGATATTCTACTAATTTCATGGAGTATAAGTCAAAGTTTTAACCAATTTGGGTATAATAAAGGATGGAATAACAAAAGAAATCACCATGCATGCGATAATCCGCATGCATAAAGTTATTCCAATGTAATAATAAATAACGGAACTGTGTCGGGTGAAATTCACACCGCATGTGATGTTCCAAATGTAATAATAAAGATGGAACTGCATCCTGTAAAACACATGAGATAGGATATTCCAACGAGAATAATAAAAGCGGAAACCAGTCCGTGTAAAACACACGACAAGATGTTCCAACAGAATAATAATAAAGACGGAACCTGTGTCTGTAAAACACATGCACGAGCAGGATGTTCCAACAAAATAATAATAAAGGCGGAACCAGTCCCAGTAAAACACATGCATGAGGATGTTCCAACAGTAATAATAGAAGAATGTCACCAAGTATAGGGTAAACCAGCAGTATCACAAAAGTTATTCCAATGAATAATAAGCAATGGAATAACAACAGTTCTCTTCATGAATAGGAAAGAATAACACCCTTACATTTGGTAGGAGATTGAATCTCGCTGCGGTGTAGAACAAAATACTCTTCTTTCTCTTATTCTCTCTATACTTTCTCTCTATAGCTTGAATGAATTAAGTGAAAATAATGAAGCCCTCAGGCCTCTATTTATAGAAGATTTCTAGCTTAGCACTTTCGCCGTGTGAAAAGGCAAGTGGCTTGATTTAATTGGTTTGGATTTTGTAATGTGAAACGACAAGTGGTTCGGACGTCTGGTAAAGTTAATTACTATTAACGAAGGTAAATACTATCGACGGAAGGTAAATACTATTCACAAGGGTAATTACTATTGACGAAGGTAATTACTATCGATTTAAGGTAAATACTATCGACGTAAGAGACTCTTAGATGATGACATACGAGCCCCCATAAAATAATCAAACTTACCACAAATCATTTTTTTTTTCATCAACACATATTTAATCTTTCAACAATTATTAATCATTTATAACTTGTCGCCTCAATTATTGATTTAATACTATAACATATTATCGATGATGATCTTGTGACAATAATTGAATTAATAATATAAGAGATATGATGCAACAATTATCAGTAGTAATAATTGAAAGCATAGGTGAAGTGACTTCTCACGTAAGCATCAATAATCAATACCGTGTCTACTTACGCAACCACGCCAGACATCGCATTCTTTTACCACCGGTAGTTCAACAGTTTTAATTCAGAACACCTCGTAGTTATTTTTATAAAATATTTTTGTCGTTTTCAATCAAATAATAATTACATTGCTGGGGTCCACCAATGATTGAGCCATCAGTATTAATATTCCCTAACAAAAGAATATTTCCTCGACCAAACGAATATTTTATAACAACTTGCATACTTTGCAAAATTTATAAATATTACCCACAACTATAACATTATATCAAATTTATTCTATAATATTCAAAAATAATATTTATAGAAAAATTCATCTTTATTTATAAAAGTTGGGGTCTTCTGTAATAATAAATAACGGAATCGAAGTCGTGCAAAATTACTTGCACCTATACGATGTTCCACGAGAATAATAAAGATTTAAAACCTGTGTCCCCAGTAAACGCTTGCATGGGATATTCTAATGTAATAATAAAGAATGGAATAATGAAGAATTTCACCAAGTATAGGGTAGCTAATATACTGATTATTCCAATGAATAATAAAGAATGGAATAATGAAGTTCTCTTCATGAATACAAAAGAAACAATACCCCTTGCCGTAAAAGAAACTGGATATAGGAGTAGTGAAGTAGCAGAATAATTTTCTTCTTTCTCTCTAGAGTTTCAATGAATTCGTAAGAAATAATGAAGGAATGAGCTTCTATTTATAGGATAATAGACTGAATAGTAACTAACTCATGAACGGTCCAGATTGATATATTATATATTTATATAAAATGCCTAACTTTTAATAAAACAAAACTTTTAAATAAAATATAATATAATATATATTATATATTTATATAAAATGACTAACTTTATAATCACGGAATACACCCGTGATTCCCTTCTCCCCCATTTTCAATATTCCACCAATTTGTAGAATGCTGACAATTAGTCTCCACCCATTTCAATACTCCACCACATGCAATACATTCATTAATTATATATATATATATATATATATATATATATATATATTATACTAACCTTATATTCCCTCCCCACACGCGCACACAAACCCCCACCCACCATTCCCACCATCGCTTTTCTTATATATATATATATATATATATATATATATATATATATATATAATAAAAGCAATCCGAGATAAGTTTCTCCGATCGCTTTGAAAAATGGGTAAGTAGAGGTCAAATAATAAGTAAAATTTATAACAACTACTTCATAAAAATCGCCTCAATATTTTAACAACATTTATCATCATTATTATAATTCACAATATTAATCGACTAGGTGCGTTCCAAGGAAAGAGGGGCTTTCAATAAGGATTTCTCTCTGTTGGCGGCTTGATTAGGTGACCAAACCTCTCCTCGACGAGCGATACAGACATCGTTAATATTGCAAATAATAATATTAATAACTTTATCATATCAATTATTGATTTAATAATATATAAAATATAAACAATAATTAAATCAAATAACGTGAGATCTTATCGTAATTCATTGTAGCAATAATTGAACAAATCGGGTGACTTCTCACGTAAGCATCGATAATCAATACCGTCTTACTATGCAACCACACTTATTACTTGTACTTTTTACTACTAGAGTAGTTCAACGATATTAACGTTAAAACTTCTGCCGTTATTTTTATAAAAATATTTTTGTCATTTTCTCAATTCGACGATAATTTTGTTGTGGGGTCCACCAATGATTGTGACGTCGTAGAAATATTCCCTGTTAAAACGAATATTCCCCGACCAATCGAATATTATATAACAACTTGCGTACTTTGCAAAATTTATAACTATTACCCACAACTATAATATTATATCAAATTCATTCGATAATATTCAAAAATGATAATTATAGAAAATTCATCTTTATTCATAAAAGTTGGGGCCTTACATTAAGTCAAAATTTTGTGGAGAAACCATGATATTGAGGAAATGACCTGGGAGTTAGAATCTGAAATGAAATTAAGGTATCTTACCTCTTGACATACCAGTCACGTACTTCTAATTTCGAGGGGCTTAAATTTCATAAGAAGGGAGGTCAGAAGACCCAAACTTTTATGAATAAATATGATTTTTCTATAAATATCATTTTTGAATATTATGGAATGAATTTGATATAATGTTATAGTTGTGGGTAATATTTATAAATTTTGCAAAGTACACAAGTTGTTATATAATATTCAATTGGTCGGGGAATATTCATTTTAGCAGAGAATATTAATACGACGGCACAATCATTGGTGGACCCCACAACAGAATTATTGTCGGAATGAGAAAACGACAAAAATATCTTTTTATAAAAATAACGGCGGAAGTTTTACCGTTAACTGTTGAAACACTCGGTGTTAAAAGTACAGTAATATGCGTGGTTGCATAGTAGCACACGATATTGATTATTGATGCTTACGTGAGAAGTCACTCAGTTTTGTTCAATTATTGCTACAGTAATTGCTGCATAGTATCTCACGTTATTTGATTCAATTATTGTCAATATTTTGTATATTATTAAATCAATAATTTAGATAACAAAGTTATTAATATTATTATTTGCAATACTAACGATGTCTAGAAGTTCTACCAAGGAGAGGTTTGGTCACCTAATTACATGCCAATAGGGAGAAATCCTTATTGGAAAACCCCCTCTTTCCTGGGAACGACCTGGTCTATTAATATTTTGAATTATAATAATATTGTAAAAAATATTGAGAGGATTTTTTTTTATGAAGTATTTGATGTAATTTTTGCGTATTATTTGGATTCCCACTTACCCATTTTTCAAAATAGTCAGGAGTAAGTTATCTCAGTTTTTGTTATATATATACATATATATATATATATGATGAAAGTGACTTAAGGGGGTGGGGAATTGTTGTTGGTCACAGGGGGGATAAAAATCAAGTGGTGTATATATAATATTGATATATAAAAATTGAAAGCATGTGTTTTATATATATATATATATATTTTATTTTATTTTTTGTTTTGTTTTTATTGGATGGTTGATTGAAAATTTGCATCCGTGATTCTCAAAGTTTTCATCCGTGAGTTGCGCATCTATTGCATCAGTGATTTTTTGCACAGTGCCCTTCTATTCTCCTATAAATAGGATGCTTAGTTAGAATTGAAAATCACACCAGAAATTCAGAGAATTCTCTTCTATAATCTTGAGCGTATTTCTTTAGAGTTTTAAGAAGCTTTGAGCGTAGTGCAAGTTTTCTTCAAGAATATCCTCACCCTACCCGGTTGAATACTCTTCTTTACGGTAGGGGTATTATTTCTTTCGTATTCATGAAGAGAACTTCGTTATTCCATTCTTTATTATTCGCTGGAATAACCTCGACACGCTGCTACCCTATACTTGTGAACTTCTTCTCGTTATTCCATTCTTCATCATTATGTTGAATAACTTACATCAAGCACCGCATACATGGTAAAATTCTTCGTTATTCCATTCTTTATTATTCTGTTGGAACATCCTCGCCATGCGCCATTACGCATAACCTAGTTCCGATTATTTATTATTCCGCTGGGAATAACCTATCGTATGTATACGATGACGTATATGACGCCCCAAAATTAGGTATACGCCACCCATCTTGGGTCGCCACTTACATGGTACATAAATTCAAATACAACTTATTAATATAAACTGGGTGGTATAATACGACATAAACCGTGAGTTTGAATACAAATATTATCTACTAGATATTATACAAACTCAAAAGGAGTCCTCATTACAACTATTATCACACTATTTCACGTAATAGTGAGGACTACTAATGCTATCCTCCGGACCATTACTCCGGTTCCTCGATTCGTCCCAAATATGTTCTCATTTCAAGAGAAACATTGAAAGAAAAGGTGAGCTCAACTAGCCCAAGAAGAAATATTATGACTAAGATAATGCGTAATAAATTATCATTAGCCTTCAACAGTGTTAAACCGATAAAATACAATAAAGATAAACCGGTTTAATCTGTAGCTTTAATACGCAATCCATTAAAAAAATCAAGTAGAGAATAAAGTCTACTATCTTTTAGGTTTTAAAAGGTTTTCATCAATTTTTATCGCCGAGACTCAAATTTTAATAAATAAACCACCACATCTAATCATCTGCACCACGTACCAAGGATTTTCATCAAATTATCAATGGTCACGACTATACCGAATCACCCCCGGTCATAATCATACCAAAACTATCCATCACCGTGATTACAGCCACCGAGGACTTTAGTCACATCATTTATATCAAGTCATGATTATACCGAATGATCCTCGGTCATAATCATACTTAAGTTCATCTACGACGAAGCCAAAGATAACATTATATAAACATGAGGATGATGACAATGACATAATAATTCAATAAAACAAGTTCAAGAATTATTTAATCCATGAATTATTAACGCCCAAATTGTCAACATGATCATCTTGTTTTCAGAGAGTAAAATTCAAGAATGATCGAAGAATATTTCCATGAAAAGATATGGATGAACGCAAATATCAAGGATATTCTACTAATTTCATGGAGTATAAGTCAAAGTTTTAACCATTTGGGTATAATAAAGAATGGAATAACAAAAGAAATCACCATGCATGCGGTACTTGCGATGTAGATAAAAGTTATTCCAACATAATAATAATAACGGAACCGTGTCGTGAAATTCATAATCATGTGATATTCCAACAGAATAATAAAGATGGAACCGGATCCGATTGTAAAACACACGATAGATATTCCAATGAATGATAAAGACGGAACAGTCCAGGTGTAAAACACATGCATGTGATGTTCCAACGGAATAATAAAAAGCGGAACTAAAGTCCCGGTAAAAAACACATGCATGTGGATGTTCCAATGAATAATAAGAAGAATGTCACCAAGTATAGGGTAAATCAGCAGATACAAAGTTATTCCAATGTAATAATAAGCAATGGAATAACATAAGGATTTCACCAAGTATAGGTATGCGTGATAAAGTTATGTATAGGTATGCCACTTTTACTAAAAAGTTATTCCAATGAATAATAGTGAATGGAATAATGAAGTTCTCTTCAAGAAGAAAGAATAACACCCTTCACCGTAAAAAGAACCGAATATAGAAGTAGTGAAGTAGCAAAATACTCTTCTTCTTTCTATAACTTTCTCTATAAGCTTCTCTCTTTAATTTTCTCTCTAGAGTTTCAATGAATTCGTAAGAAAAATAATGAAGGAATGAGCTTTATTTATAGGAAAGTGGAATGCATAAGAACTAATCCATGAACGGTCCAGCATTGATTTACTTTAATCGACGGTCCATATTTAAAGAAAAATCTTTTAAATAAAATATAATATATTCTATTTATATAAAACATTTTACTATACAAACACTATGCAATACTATGCAAAACACTATGCAAAAACACTATGCTTAAACACTATGCATAATAAAATATAATATATTCTATTTATGTAATAACTTTAATAAAGTATTCTATTTTATATAAAAGATGTTTTCATTTTATTACGTTAATAATACGAATAAAACAAAACGTCATTATCATTATAATAATTCATATTATTAATCGACAATAATGGAATCAAACCGAAAGTGACTTCCCACATAAGCATTAATAATCAATACCGTGTGCTACTATGCAACCACACGTATTACTGTACTTTTACTACCGAGTAGTTCAACAAAGATCAGCCCGTGAAAACTTCCGCCGTTATTTCAATAAAATATTTTTGTCGCTTTTTTCAATCCGACAATAATAATCGCTGTGGGGTCCACCAATGATTGATAGTTATACGTAATATTCCCCGCTAAACCGAATATTCCCGTAACCAATCGAATATAATATAACCACTGCATACTTTGCAAAATTTATAAATACTACCCACAACTATAATATTATCTCAAATTCACACCATAATATAAAAAATTATTTCACCAAATTTAAATCTTTTTAATAAAATGGGTCTCACAACCTGGTTACATTATTTATTATTTTGTTGGAATATCTTATTCAATGCGTTTACGTATGACTGGTTAATTATTTATTATTTCGTTAGAATAACCTCATGTCTGCGATCTATCATCGCATGCTTGGTGATTTCTTTTGTTATTCCATTCTTTATTATACTCAGTTGGTTAAAGTTTTGACTTCTATACTCCATGAAATTAGTGGAATATCCTTGATATTTGCGCTTCATCAAGTATCTTTTCATGGAAATATTCTTCTAAGCATTCTTGAATTTTACTCTTTAAAGCAGTATCTTGTTGACAATTTGGACGTTATTGAATTCTGGATAAATTAATTCTTGAAATTATTTTATTGGATTCTTATATCATTGTCATCATCTTCATGCTTATATTATGTTGAAAGTCATCTATGGCCTGTTGTGCATAGATGGACTTGGTATGATTATGACCTGAGGATTATTGATTGTAATCATGGCCGTAATAATGTTACAAATGATGTGGTAAAAGTCCTCATTGGCCCGTAGTGCATTGATGGGACGATTGTTAGCATGATCATGACCAATGATGAATACATGAATATCTTTGGCCCGTAGTGCATGGATAATTTGTGGTTGTGATACTAATGAATATCCTTGGTCAGAAGAAGTGCGGGGATGATGTGGATTATTTATTGTCGAGTTCCAAATGATAAAAGTGATGAAAAACCTTTAAATTATAAAGATAGTAGATTTTATTCTCTACTTGACTCTTTTAATGGATTGCTTGTTCATTGCAGCTTAAACTTGATGGTTGTTATATTGTATCGTTTAACTTTGTTGAAGGCTAACGATAATTTATTTCGCATTATCTTAGTCATAATATTTCTTACTGGGCTAGTTGAGCTCACCCTTTTTACTTTCATTGTTCTCTTCAGGAAATGAGAACGTAACAGGGACTAGTCGGGGAATGGAGTGATGGTCCAGAGGATAGCATTAGTAGTCCTCACTACTCTATGAAATAGTGTGTTAATAAATGTATTGAGGACTTACTTTGAGTTTGAATATTGTCTAGTAGACAATGTTTGTAATAAAACTCATAGCTCATGTTGTATATTTAAGATTGTATTTTTATGTTGTACCATGTATTTGACGACTCAAAATAGGTGATGTATACCTATTTTGGGGGCATCACAGTTGGTATCAAAGCTTAGGAATATGATCTCTAGCTAAGATGTGAGACAAGAACTAGGAGGGGAGAGACGGGGAATTCCTTCGCTAGTATGACTTACTTAAGTTTATTTGGTATTTAATTGGTTGATCAGAGTATAGGGATAATATGTGATATGTTAATTAACCCTTATTTTGTGACAGTATTTGAAAATAACATCTGAGAATGTTGAGAACATTAATGGAGCACAGGAGACCGTTGAGTCTCCAAATATCAATAATCAGGAAAATGTGCATCGTGAAGGCGTGATAATCCTCGAAAAAACAACAACACATCGACCAAATGATGAACGATGGAATGTTCATAGGCTTTTTGATACCAACTGTGACGCCCCCAAAATAGGTATACATTATCCATCTTGAGTCGCCAAATACATGGTACAAAATTCAAATACAACTTAATTATACAACAGTCGTGTAAAATACAACAAAACATAATCTAAGAGTGTTAATAAGAATATTTTCATCTAGACAATATCCACACTAAATGGAGTCCTCATTACATTTATTGTCACACTATTTAACAGAATAGTGAGGACTACTAATGTGAGATCCCAAATTTTATGAATAAAGATTTAAATTTCTCGAAATATTTTTTTTTAATATTATGGTGTGGATTTGATATAATGTTATAGTTGTGGGTAATATTTATAAATTTTGCAAAGTAAGCAAGTGGTTATATAATATTCGATTGGTTGGGGAATATTCTTTTTATCGGAAAATATCCGTATGACGGCACAATAATTGGTGGACCTCACAACGGAAGTATTGTCGTAGTTAGAAAACTACAGAATTATCTTTTTATAAAAATAACTACGAAAGTGTTACCGTTAAAGCGTTGAACTACCGTTAGTAAAAAACAAGATGTCTGGCGTGGTTGCATAGTAGCACACTGTATTGATTATTGATTAATAAGATGTTATACTCAATTATTGCTACAATTGTTCATCATATCTCTCATATTATTGATTAGATTATTAGCACAGTATCATCTGTATAATATGATATATTATTAAATCAATAATTGAGACGACAAAGTTATTCATATTATTAAATTGCAATATTTACAATATCTAGAAGTTCTGTCAAGGAGAGGTTTAATCATCTAATTGCGCGCCAATAAGGAGAAATCCTTATAGTAGCAATTAATTGCTCATTTATCCGATTAATTACCCGATTTATCAATATAACCCCCAGACATCAATTATCATCATAATAAATGTCGATTTTCACTAACACTAATAATTCCATCACAATGAAACTATTAATTTCATCTTTAATCAACACAATCTTATTCATCATTAATATTATAATTCATAATATTTAACAACCAGGTCGTTCCCAGGAAAGAGGGGGCTTTCCGATAAGGATTTCTCCTTATTGGCGCGCAATTAGGTGACCAAACCTCTCATTGACAGAACTTCTAGACATTGTCAATATTGCAAATAATAATATGAATAACTTTTCCATATCAATTATTAATTTAATAATATAATATATTATGCGATGATAATCTTTGTGACAATAATTGAATCAATAATATACGAGAGATATGACGCAAAGAATTATCGTGTAGCAATAATTGAGTATAACTGAGTGACTTCTTGCGTAAGCATCAATAATCAATTCCGTGTGCTACTATGCAACCACGCGTATTACTATACTTTTATCACCGATTATTTTATGACAACTTGTTTACTTTGAAATTTTTTTACATATCACCCTTAACTTTAACCTTTTATCAATCTAACCATTTACTAAATAGAATACTTATAAGAAAATTAAATACAGGCTTACAATAATCAATGCACTACAGGCTACTGAGGACTTTTACCATATCATTTATAACATTACAGGTCATGATTATACCTAATGATCCCTGGACATAATCATACCAAGTCCATCTATGCACGTAAGCCAAAGATGACTTTCTTTACAATATAAACATGAGGATGATAACAATGACATAATAATTCAATAAAATAAGTTCAAGAATAAATTTTAAAGATTTATAAGTAAATTTATCCTGAAATCAATTACATCCAAATTGTCAACCTGATACTGTTTTGTGGAGTAAAATTCAAGAATGCTCAGAAGAATATTTTTATGAAAAGATACCGGATGAAGCGCAAATATCCAAGATATTCTACTAATTTCATGGAGTATAAAGCCAAAGCTTTAACCAAATGAGTATCATAGAATATATGAAACTGCAAATGGATTTTCACCCGTCATGCGGTAATCCATATAGACAGATCATTTTCACAATTTAATAAAGAATGAATACGAAGGATCATTCACCATACATGTGATAATCCACATGATGAGTTATTCAACGAGAATAATAAAGAATGGAACGAAGTCATGCGTAATCCGCATGAGATAGGATATTCCAAATGTAATAATAAAGAATGGAACCGGTGTCGTAATCCATGAGCATGGGATATTCAATGAATAATAAAGAATGGAATAATGAAGAATTTCACCGTGTATGCGGTACCAGATAGACAAAGTTATTCCAACATAATAATAAAGAATGGAATAACAGAAGCTCTCTTCATGAATACGAAAGAAATTATACCCCTTACCTTAGAAAGAAACTGGATACTAGAGTAGAGAGGTAGCAGACTTCTCTTCTTCTTTCTATCTATAATTTCTCTCTATAATAATTGCTCTATAGCTTTAGTGAATTGGTGAGAAATGAAGGAAGAATGAGCTTTTATTTATAGAAAAATATAGTTTTGATAATTGCACTTTTTGGGGATCGAAATATTACAATACAATACCTCCAACTTTTCTTTCATTTTTAATTTAGTCCTGTAAGTATTATCAAACTTGCACCACCTCCCTTAATAGTAAATAATGTGAATCAATAGTTCAATCATGTGAATCAATAGTTATAATCATGTGAAAATACTGAATTACAAAGATATAGTACTCCATCTATACCTCTATTTTTAACTTAGTCATGCAAGTATTATCAATCTTGCACCAACTCCCCTAATAGTACATAAATGTGATTCAATAGTACACACATGTGAACAAATAGTTATATAAGCATGTGAATTAGTAGCAATTAATTGCTCATTTATCCGATTAATTACCCGATTTATCAATATAACCCTCAAACATCAATTATCATCGGAATAGATGTTAATTTCCACTAACATTAATAATCTCAACACAATGGAATTATCAAATTCATCTTTAATCAACATGAACTTATTCATAATTAATATTATAACTCACAATATTTAACAACCAAGTCGTTCCCAGGAAAGAGGGGGCTTTCCGATAAGGATTTCTCCTTATTGGCGCGCAATTAGATGACAAAACATTTCCTTGACAGAACTTCTAGACATTATAAATTTTGCAATTTAATAATATAAATAACTTTGTCGTCTCAATTATTGATTTAATAATATAACATATTATGCAGATGATACTGTGACAATAATTGAATCAATAATATGAGAGATATGATGCAACAATTCATGTAGCAATAATTGAGTATAAGCGGTGACTTCTCACGTAAGCATCAATAACCAATACCGTGTGGTTCTTCAATCACGCCAGACAGCGTATTCTTGTACTTTACTACTAGGGTAGTTCAACGGTTTTAACGGTAACACTTAGCCAGTTATTATTTTTATAAAAGATAATTATGTCGTTTTCTTATTACGACAATAATATTTTCGTTGTGGGGTCCACCAATGATTGTGCCGTCGTACAAATATTCCCTGTTAAAACGAATATTCCCCGACCAATCGAATATTATATAACCACTTGCTTACTTTGAAAAATTTGTAAATATTACCCACAACTATAACATTATATTATATCCACACCATAATATTCAAAAATATATTTCGAGAGAAATTAATCTTTATTCATAAAAGTTGGGGTCTTACACTAGACATTGTCAATAATGCAAATAATAATATGAGTAACTGTGTCGTTTCAATTATTGATTTGATAATATAAAATATTGTGCAGATGATACTTTGACAATAATTGAATCAATAATATGAGATACTATGCAGAAACTACTGTGACAATTATTTAATGAAACTGAGTGACTTCTTACATAAGCATCAATAATCAGAGATATTGTGCAATACCGTATGCTACTGTGCAACAATGCGTATTACTGTACTTTTATCACCGGGTATTTCAACAGTTTAACGGTAAAAGTTTTGTCGTTATTTTTATAAAAAAGGTTATTTTTTGTCGCTTTCTATATCCGACAGTTATTCCGTTGTGGGGTCCATCAATGATTGCACCGTCGTACGTGAATATTCCCCGACCAAACAAATATTTTATGACAACTTACTTACTTTGTAAAATTTACACATATCACCCATAACTATAATGTGACACCCCCAAAATAGGTATACATCACCCATCTTGAGTCACAAAATACATGGTACAAAATACAAATAAAATCTTAATTATACAACTGTCGTGTAAAATACGACAAAACATAACTGAGAGTTTAAACAAGAATATTGTCATCTAGACAATATCCACAATCAATGGTGTCCTCATTATAATTATTATTACATTATTTCGTAGAATAGTGAAGACTACTAAAGCCATTTATCCTGGACCATCACTCCACTCCCCGACTCGTCCTGGCTATGTTCTCATTTCCTGAAGAGAACATTGAAAGAAAAGGGTGAGCTCAACTAGCCCAGTAAGAAATATTATGACTAAGATAATGCAGAATAAATTATCCTTAGCCATCAATAGTATAACAACTGATAGAATACAATTGACAACAAGTTTTAGATCAACAACTGCAGCGGAAATAAGTAATCCATTAGAAGAGTCAAGTAGAGCATAAAATCTACTATCTTCTATAATTTAAAATATTTTCATCAATTTCTATCACTGAGACTCAGCTTAATAAATAAGCCACATCATCGAATCATCCCTGCACTACGGGCCAAGAATATTCATGAAATCATCAATGGTCATGACTATACCGAATAATCCCTGGTCATAATCATACCCATAAATTATACCCAAGACAAAAGAACTCTTATCACCTGTCTTCACCTGAACTACCAAATATTATAGTTAAATCCACAATTCATATTTATAATCATGTAAATCAACAGTTTCTGTGACGCCCCCAAAATAGGTATACATCACCCATCTTGGGTCGACAGATACAAGGCACAAAATACAAATACAACTTAATAATACAGCTGTCGTGTAAAAAATGACAAAACATAAATTGAGAGTTGTAATAAAAATATTGTCATCTAGACAATATCCACACTCAAAGGAGTCCTTATTACATTTATTGTCACACTATTTAACAGAATAGTGAGGACTAATAATACTATCATCACGGACCGTCACTCGCGTTCTCGACTAGTCCGGCCACGCGTTCTCATTTCTGAAGAGAAGAGTGAAAGAAAGGGGTGAGCTCAACTAGCCCAAGAAGAAATATTATGACTATGATAATGCAGAATAAATTATCATTAGTCTTCAACAATGTTAAATTGATAAAATATAACAAACATCAAGTTTAACTGCAGCGGAACAAGCAATCCATTAAAAGAGTCAAGTAGAGAATAAAATCTACTATCTTTTATGATTTAAAAGGTTTTCATCACTTTTATCATTTGAGACTCGACTTAATAAATAATCCACATCATCCCCGCACTACGGCCAAGGATATTCATTAGTATCACAACCACAAATTATCCATGCACTACGGGCCAAGGATATTCGTGTATTCATCAATGGTCATGATCATGCCAATAACTGTCCATCAATGCACTACGGGCCAATGAGGACTTTTACCACATCATTTGTAACATTACGGTCATGATTATACTGAATAATCTCTGGTCATTATCATACCAAGTCCATCTATGCACAACAGGCCACAGATGACTTTCAACATAATATAAGCATGAGGATGATGACAATGATATAAGAATCCAATAAAACAAGTTCAAGAATTAATTTGTCCAGAATTCAATAACGTCCAAATTGTCAATATGATACTGCTTTGTAGAGTAAAATTCAAGAATGCTCAGAAAAATATTTCCATGAAAAGATATTGGATGGAGCGCAAATATCAAGGATATTCCACTAATTTCATGGAGTATAGAAGTCAAAACTTTAACCAACTGAGTATAATAGAGTATATAAAACTGCAAATGGATTTTCACCCATGATTTTCACATGTCCAATGCTTTTATTATGACTCTCATCATAGTCAATGTAAACAGGTCATTTCCATAATTTAATAAGGAATGAATACAAAGGATCATTCACCATGCATGTGGTAATCCACATAGACAGGTTATTCCCAACAGAATAATAAACAATAGAACGGTCAAATGCATAAGCGCATGACGGGATATTAAAACGAATAATAAAGAACGGAACCGAGTCGGGTAAAATTAAGACCGGCTGCGGGATATTCCAAATGAGAATAATAAAGAATGGAATAACAATGTAAATCACCATGCATGCGATGCGATAGGCCGCATGCATGTGTTATTCCAATGTAATAATAATTAATGGAACCGAGTCGAGCGTAATACGCATCGAGCGGGATATTCTACGAGTAATAATAAAGAATGGAATAATGAAGAATTTCACCATGTATGTGGTACTTGGCATATCTGAGTTATTCAACATAATAATAAAGAATGGAATAACGGAAGAATTTCACCAAGTATAGGGTAGCTGCAGTATCTGAGTTATTCAACAGAATAATAAAGAATGGAATAACAAAAGTTCTCTTCATGAATATAAAAGAAATAATACCCCTTACGAAAGTACAACAAATAATATCCCTTACCTTAGAAAAGCTGGATATAGGAGTAGTGAAGTAGCGAGAATACTTTTCTTCTTTCTCTATAGTTTTCTCTCTAGAGTTTCAAATTGAATTCGTAAGAAATAATGAAGGAATGAGCTTTATTTATAGGAGAATGGACTATATATAGTAACTAATTCATGAGCGGTCCAGGATTGATTTACTTTTTTAAGCGGACGGTCCATCTTCAATTACTATGCAGTATTAATAAAATATTATAATAAAATAAAATCTTTTAAATAAAATATAATATAATCTATTTATAGTCTAATAAAACAAATAACTTTATAAAAGTATTCATTTTATATAAAAAAATTTACTATGCAAAATATTATGCAGTCTTATGCAAACACTATGCATAATAAAATATAATATATTCTAATTATTATCAATAAAACAAATAACTTTATAAAAGTATTACATTTTATATAAAAAGATTTTACTATGCAAAACACTATCAGTCTTATGCAAATACTATGCATAATAAAATATAATATATTCTAATTATTGTCTAATAAAATAAATAACTTTATAAAAGTATTCTATTTTATATAAAAAGATTTTCTTATACAAAAACACTACGCATAATAGAATATAATATATTCTATTTATAGTCTAATAAAACAAATAACTTTATAAAAGTATTACATTTTATATAAAAAGTTTTTCTGTTTTATTACATTAATAATACTAATAAAATAAAATTTATATATATAATATATATATATATATAAACTTCCGTGACTTCATAAAAAGACACCTCAATATATTTAACAACATTTATCATCATTATTATAATTCACAATATTAATCGACCAAGTCGTTCCCAGGAAAGAGGGGGATTTTCAATAAAGATTTCTCCCTATTAGCGCACAATTAGGTGTCCAAACCTCTCTCTGGCAGAACTTCTAGACATCGTTAATATTGCAAATAATAATATTAATAACTCTGTCATCTCAATTATTGATTTAATAATATATAAAATATCGACAATAATTGAATCAAATAACGTGAGATACTATGCAACGATTACTGTAGCAATAATTGAACATAACTGAGTGACTTCTCATGTAAACATCAATAATTAATACCGTGTGCTACTATGCAACCACGCCAGACATCGCATTTTACTTTACTACCGAGTAGTTCAACGGTTTTAACGGTAAAACTTCCGTAGTTATTTTCATAAAATATTTTTTGTCGTTTTCTCAATCAAAACAATAATTCCGTTAATGGGATCCACCAATGATTGTGTCATTGTACGGATATTCCCCGATAAAAAGAATATTCTCCGACCAATCGAATATTATATAAAAACTTGCATACATTTTAAAATTTATAAATATTACCCACAACTAAAACATTATATCAAATTCATTCCATAATATTCAAAAAAATATTTCGAGAAGTTTAAATCTTTATTCATAAAATTTGGGGTCTCACAATCTCCCCTCCTTATGAAATTTCTCCCTCGAAATTTACATACATTGCACTGGTATCAAGAAGAGGTGAGGATACCTTGACTTCATTTCGATTCTAACTCTTGAGGTATAACCTTGAGTGTTGAATACGATCCTTCTTATCCAAGATTTTAACACGTATCTTCTCATACGTTAAATCTTCTGCTATCTCGTCTAGTTCTAATTTAATAACGTGGTTCGGGTCATCCACAAATTTACGTAACATCGATACGTGAAAAACGTTATCAACACGCGACATACTTGGCGGTAAAATGAGTCTATAGGCCATAGTTCCTACTTCGATCAAGGATTTCAAATGGGCCAATAAAATAGAGGGTTGAGATTTCCTCTCTTCATCGATTCTTGCTTCTAGAATAACGCCCTCTCGAACCTTCTTCTTCACATTCATCAGCTCTGAGTATGTAGCTTGAGCGACTTTAACTTTATCGATTAAAGTCGATTCTAATCGTATATTTGTTATCTTCACGTGGGTCCCTAGAGTCTTTAACTCTATCTTCATCATTTGTAAGTTATACGAAATGGGTCTTTGTGTTAACAACATCGCACTCGTAAACGCATACGATCTTTTACTCAACGCGTTAGCTACCACGTTCACTCTTTCACGGTGATATTGAATGGTCGTAACCTTCAACAGCTCGAGCCATCGTCTTTGGCGCATTATACGTTCGTTTTGGTTGAAAAAATATTTAAGGGTTGAAGAAATAGGTTTTGTACTAGGGTCAATACAAAATTCGATTTCACGCTCTGGGGTAGGCTAAGAAGTCTTCAAGAATACATCAGAAAATTTATTAACAATAGAAATATCATTCAAAACTATGACCCTCATCCAAGACTTGGATAACACGTCACATTGATATCTATTAACTTGCCACCGTTATTCACGACGTCACCTATAGAAAGTCTGGCTTCGGTGCATTCCACATAAGGAAGTCAACAACGAAAGGATCGAGGCTCTTTACTTATGGCTTGATATGACAATGATTGACTTTAGTGGTTTGGTTGCTTGAATTCATATAACAGGTTGGTTAGGAATATGAAAGCTAACAACCTTACGAAAAGCATAATGAGTAGTAAATCAATCGATTCCTAAAATCGCATCAAAGGCAAGTATTTTTAAAGAGATAAGATCGACAGGTAACGTGAAAGTGTCTATTTAAATCAAACAAGATTTATAAACAGTGGAGGTAACGAAGGTTTCTACTAACGAAGTTTCAATCAATAAGTCAAAGTCTAATCTCTCCGGAGTCAAATTTAAACGTTGAGCGTAAGCAAGAGAGATAAAAGAATGGGTAGAACCGGTATCTAATAAGGTATAGACTTCGCAAGAATTTATGATTAACTTACTCGTGATAACTTCGTTCGGGTTCCTCGACAAACGCTCTTACTTAAACTATCGGATTTGACTTGTCTGAGACATCCTTTGGCATCACTATCCCAGCTGGACTTGACTTCACTACACGACAAAATCGAGCTAGGTGACCTTCTCTTCCACAATTGAAACACACTTTGGATTCTTTGCGTGCACGGTTTGGACGGATGTGTCCTCCCGTCCACATTTGAAACATCTGACCGGGTGGTCGTTCTTCTTTCTTTGAAAGCGGGTCTTCGATGCTTCTTGTCTTTCCATCATTATTGGACCTTCTCTTCTTGAAATTTCCACTTTTATTATCTTAGCCATGATTACCACCGAAGTGGTTACCATTTTTGGCATGATAATTTCCTCCACGATGGTTATCATTGTTTCGATGGCCGTTGCCACCGGTATGATTATTATCGTGTTGCTGGTCATTACCTTTTGGTTGTGCTGACTCATTATCGCACTCCAATAACTGAGCCCTACTCACAACATCTGGATATAAACAAAGTTTGTGAGAAATGAGGTATTGACGTATCTCAGGTTTCAAACCTCTTAGAAACATTCGCGTCATTCGCTCCATTGTTAACATTTTCAGCTGCCATTTTCAAACACTGCCACAAAACAAGGGTTAATTGACATATCATATATCATTCAAAGGAGTCCTCATTACATTTATTGTCATAATATTTAACAGAATAGTGAGGACTACTAATACTATCATCTGGACCGTCACTCCGTTCCCCGACTAGTCCCGGCTACGTTCTCATTTTCTGAAGAGAACAGTGAAAGAAAGGGGTGAGCTCAACTAGCCCAGTAAGAAATATTATGACTAAGATAATGTAGAATAAATTATCATTAGTCTTCAACAATGTTAAATTGATAAAATATAACAAACATCAAGTTTAACTACAGCGGAACAAGCAATCCATTAAAAGAGTCAAGTAGAGAATAAAATCAACTATCTTTTATGATTTAAAAAGGTATCTCATCACTTTTATCGCTGAGACTCAGCTTAATAAATAATCCACATCATCCCTATACTACGGCCAATGATATTCATTAGTATCACAACCACAAATTATCCATATACTACGGGCCAAGGATATTCGTGTATTCATTAATGGTCATGATCATGCCAACAACTGTCCATCAATGCACTACAGGCCAATGAGGACTTTTACCACATCATTTGTAACATTACGGCCATGATTATATCTTTGAATAATCACTCGTCATAATCATACCAAGTCCATCTATGCACAACAGGCCACAGATGACTTTCAACATAATATAAGCATGAGGATGATGACAATGATATAAGAATCCAATAAAACAAGTTCAAGAATTAATTTGTCCAGAATTCAATAACGTCCAAATTGTCAATATGATACTGCTTTGTAGAGTAAAATTCAAGAATGCTTAGAAAAATATTTCCATGAAAAGATATTGGATGGAGCGCAAATATCAAGGATATTCCACTAATTTCATGGAGTATAGAAGTCAAAACTTTAACCAACTGAGTATAATAGAATATATGAAACTGCAAATGGATTTTTTCAGCGCCATGCAGTAATCCACGATATCTGAATCATTTTCATAATTTAATAAGGAATGAATACAAAGGATCATTCACCATGCATGTGGTAATCCACACGCATGAGTTATTCCAACATAATAATAAAGAATAGAATAATGAAGGATTCACCATAAATGCGATAGACTACATAGACAAAGTTATTCCCAATAAAATAATAAATAATGGAACACGGGTCATGCATAGCGCTTACAGAACGAGGATATTAAACGAGAATAATAAAGAACGGAACTAAGTCGGCGTAAATTGAACAAGCAGGATATTCCAATGAGAATAATAAAGAATGGAATAACAACGAAATCACCATGCATGCGATGATCGCATGCATATGAGTTATTCCAATGAATAATAATTAATGGAACTGTGTCAAAGCGTAATACGACCAAACAAACATATTCCAACAGAATAATAAAGAATAGAATAACAGAAGAATTTCACCATGTATGTGGTACTTCGCATATACAGGTTATTCCAACATAATAATAAAGAATGAAATAACAGAAGAATTTCACCAAGTATAAGGTATCCCGCGTATACAGGTTATTCGGCAAACTTAGCCTTGTACTGCGATACGGTCATATTATTTTGCTCAATTGCTTATCTCAACATTTTCAGATGCCATTTTCAAACACTATCACAAAACAAGGGTTAATTGACATATCACATATTATCCCTATACTCTAACCGACCAATGAAATACCAAATAAACTTAGGTAGGTCATACTAGCGAAGGAATTCCCCGTCTCTCCCCTCCTAGTTCTTGTCTCACATCTCAGCCAGGGATCATATCCCTAAGCTTTGATACCAATTGTGACGCCCCCAAAATAGGTATACATCACCCATCTTGAGTCACCAAATACATGGTACACAATACAAATAAAAACTTAATTATACAACTGTCGTGTAAAATACGACAAAACATAGCTGAGAGTTTAAATAAGAATATTATCATCTAGACAATATCCACACTCAATGGTGTCCTCATTACAATTATTATCACATTATTAAAGTAGAATAGTGAGGACTATTAAAGGCATTTATCCCGGACCATCACTCCATTCCCCGACTCGTCCCCGCCACGTTCTCATTTCCGAAGAGAACATTGAAAGAAAAGGTGAGCTCAACTAGCCCAAGAAGAAATATTATGACTAAGATAATACTGAGAATAAATTATCCTTAGCCTTCAACGAAGATAACAACTGATAGAATACAATAGACAACAAGTTTTAGATCAACAACTGCAGCGGAAATAAGCAATTCATTAGAAGAGTTAAGTAGAGCATAAAATCTACTATCTTCTATAATTTAAAATGTTTTCATTAATTTCTATCGCTGAGACTTAGCTTAATAAATAAGCCATATCATCGAATCATCCCTGCACTACGGGCCAAGAATATTAATGTAATCATCAATGGTCATGACTATACCGAATAATCCCTGGTCATAATCATACCCATAAATTATACCTAAGACAAAAAGACTCTTATCACCTATCTTCACCTGAACTACCAAATATTATAGTTAAATCCATAATTCATATTTATAATCATGTAAATCAACAGTTTCTCCTTGCCACAAAGGCTTAATAGAACGTTTACTCAATATTCTTACCCCAAAGGCTAAAGATATTCAAATGTAATAACAATGATCATACCAATCGATTTGTCTACTTTGCACTACTGGCCAAAGATATTCAACTATAAAACCAATGGTCATGATCATACCCGATGAGTCCTCTTGGCGGCGGAATGAAATTAGAAAGGAGTTTTAATTTGCATTATTTGGAGTTGTGCATTTAAGGATCGAAATACATATAATTAAATAAAATAAGACTTGACAAAGAATTCCATGTCTTATATTTAATTGGGACATCATATGGTGGAAGGATTGAATTGTATGCAGTAACTATTTACTCAAAGGTTCTTTTATGATTAATGTTGAAATCTATATTATCCGGAAAGTCAAGATTTGATCGCTAGGGAGGCTTATCCCTATTGTAGAATAAATATTATTTATTTAAATAAATTAATTATTTAATTTATTTATTTAAATAAGATTAGAATTATTCTAATTGATTTATTCACAATTAGGTTTAATATGGAGAACCTAAAGGGTCACACCATAAAAGGAAGAATAATTATTTAAGAAGTTAATGGCATAATCGTAATAATATGTTAAGTATATTTAATTTAATCTATGGTGATAGAATAAATTAAATAGCTTAATATTTTAGAAATATTAAATATAAATTAATAAGAGGAGTCTTATTAATATTATTACAATTATTATTATTTTAATTTCTAAAGAGTTTAGGAATTAATTTAATATAAGTACTCTCATTTATTCCTAATTGGATTAGGAAGGAAAATTAGTTAAAGGAGTTTAATTAATTATCCCTAATAAGATTAGGGAGCTTAATTAATTAAAAGAATTTAATTAATTAAATAAAACCCAATTTCTTAATTGTTAAGGAGGGTTGCCCACATCAATAAATAAGAGGAGTCTTATTATGGGTGGTGGGAGTTGTTGACTTTTTACAAAACGACATAATTCCCATTTGTTGGAGAGTACCCTTTTCTATAGAGATAGAAAACTAGGGTTTGAGCCAAATACACCATCTTCTTGAATTCTTTATTTTTCCTTGGTGGATCACCTCTAGAGGCCAAACACATGGGTGGCTAACGTTGATCAAAGGAAGGAACCAAACCCGGTGGATTCAAGTTGAACGCGAAAAGGATTTGAGGTGAACTTGTACCTGAGGAAGCTCGATCTTCAAGGGTATGATTTTATTCTTTATCTTTTCGTTTAATTAATAATTATGCATAAAGGGTGATCCGGGTATATGGTTTGTAAAATTTTTAAACTCTGATTTTTACACGCTTCCGCATTATTTTGCAATTTGATTGCGTCATAAATATTACAAACCTTACAATTGAATGGTATAGTCGTAATTTTCAACAACTCGAGCCAACATCTTTGGCGCATTATTCATTCATTTTGGTTGAAGAAATATTTAAGGGTTGAAGAAATGGATTTTGTACTGGGGTCAATACAAAATTCGATTTCACGCTCTAGGGGTAGGCTAAGAAGTCTTCAAGAATACGTCATGAAATTTATTAACGATAGAAATATCATTTAAAAACTGTGACTCTCATCTAAGACTTGGATAACACATGAAATGAAGGTTTCTCCTAGTGAAGTTTCAATCGATAAGTCAAAGTCTAATTTCTCTAGAGTTAAATTTAAACATTGAGCGCAAGCAAGAGAGATAAAAGAATGGGTAGAACCGGTATCTAATAAGGTATAGACTTCACAAAAATTTATAATTAACTAACCCGTGCTAACTTCGTTCGGGTTACTCGTTTTTTGAGAAGTCACGAAAAACACTCTTCCTGAAACCATCGACTTTATTTTGTCTGTATCCGCCTTTGGTGACACCATCCCAACTGGACTTGACTTCACTATACGACAAAATCGAGCTAAATGACCTTCTCTTCTTGAAATTTCCACTTCTATTATCTTGGCCATGATTACCACCGAAGTGGTTACCATTCTTGGCATGATAATTTCCCCCACGATGGTCATCATTGTTCCTATAGTCGTTGCCACCGGTACGATTATTATCGTGTTGTTGGTCATTAACTTTTGGTTGTGCTAACTCATTATCGCGCTCTAATAATTGAGCCCTATTCACAACATCTGAATATAAACAAAATTTATGAGAAATAAGGTATTGACGTATATCGGGTTTCAAACCTCTTAGAAACTTTTGCATCATTCACTCCTCATTATCGACCAAATGGGATACAAACCGGGATAACTCCGCAAACTTAGCCTTGTACTGCGATACGGTCATATTATTTTGCTCCATTGCTTATCTCAACATTTTCAGATGCCATTTTCAAACACTATCACAAAACAAGGGTTAATTGACATATCACATATTATCCCTATACTCTAACCGACCAATGAAATACCAAATAAACTTAGGTAGGTCATACTAGCGAAGGAATTCCCCGTCTCTCCCCTCCTAGTTCTTGTCTCACATCTCAGCCAGGGATCATATCCCTAAGCTTTGATACCAATTGTGACGCCCCCAAAATAGGTATACATCACCCATCTTGAGTCGCCAAATACATGGTACACAATACAAATAAAAACTTAATTATACAACTGTCGTGTAAAATACGACAAAACATAGCTGAGAGTTTAAACAAGAATATTATCATCTAGACAATGTCCACACTCAATGGTGTCCTCATTACAATTATTATCACATTATTCCGTAGAATGGTGAGGACTATTAAAGGCATTTATCCTGGACCATCACTCCATTCCCCGACTCATCCCGGCTACGTTCTCATTTCCTGAAGAGAACATTGAAAGAAAAGGGTGAGCTCAACTAGCCCAGTAAGAAATATTATGACTAAGATAATACAGAATAAATTATCCTTAGCCTTCAACAGTATAACAACTGATAGAATACAATAGACAACAAGTTTTAGATCAACAACTGCAGCGGAAATAAGCAATTCATTAGAAGAGTCAAGTAGAGCATAAAATCTACTATCTTCTATAATTTAAAATATTTTCATTAATTTCTATCGCTGAGACTTAGCTTAATAAATAAGCCATATCATCAAATCATCCCTGCACTACGGGCCAAGAATATTAATGTAATCATCAATGGTCATGACTATACCGAATAATCCCTGGTCATAATCATACCCATAAATTATACCTAAGACAAAAAAACTCTTATCACCTATCTTCACCTGAACTACCAAATATTATAGTTAAATCCACAATTCATATTTATAATCATGTAAATCAACAGTTTCTCCTTGCCACAAAGGCTTAATAGAACGTTTACTCAATATTCTTACCCCAAAGGCTAAAGATATTCAAATGTAATAACAATGATCATACCAATCAGTTGTCTACCTTTGCACTACGGGCCAAAGATATTCAACTATAAAACCAATGGTCATGATATTACCAATCGGTTAATCTGTCGTTGCAGCGCACACTACAAAAACATTCAACTGTTAACTAATGGTCATGATCCTGCCAATCACATCATCGAATTATCAATGCACTACGGCCAAAGATATTCGTTATTATCACCGATGGTAATTAAGCGATCATGTCATACACATGTCCAACTTTGCGAAGACGGCCAAAGCTTTCAATCAATCGGTTAATTCGTCTTTGCGACGTAAGACAAAGATATACAATTATAAAATCAATAATCAATGATCCATCTTTGCACATAAGCCAAAGATATACAACTATAAAACGAATAATCAACAATCCATCTATGCACGAGCCCAAAGATGACTTTTATCACAATATAAGCATGAGGATGATGACAATGATATAAGCATTAATCAAAGCGAAATCAAGGATAGATATTAAAGACTTTAAATTTATCCGAGTTTAAAATATCCAAATTGTCAACATGATCATCGCTTTGTAGAGTAAAATTAAGAATAATATTTACGTATCAAAAATAATTTGGACAGAAAAGAAATATATTTTTCGGGTGAATAGTACCCTGTGAATAGTACTTCTCGTGAATAGTACACCGACATGAAAAGTATCCCAAATACCCGAGTGAATAATACTATAGTGAATAGTAATTTGGGTAAATAGTAACCCATGAATAGTACTCCGACAGGAAAAGTGCCCCGAATACCCGAGTATAATAGAATAATATGAGAGATATGATGCAGCAATTAGTGTAGCAATAATTGAGTATAACTGAGTGACTTTTCATGTAAGCATCAATAATCAATACCGTGTGTTACTATGCAACCAATCCAGACATCGTACTTTTACTACTAGGGTAGTTCAACGCTTTTTAACAGTAACACTTTTCGTTGTTATAAAAAGATAATTCTGTCATTTTCTTACTACGACAATACATCCGTTATGGGGTCCACCAATGATTGTGCCGTCATACGAATATTCCTTGTTAAAAAAAATATTCCCCGACCAATCGAAGATTATATAACAACTTGCTTACTTTGCAAAATTTATAAATATTACCCACAACTATAACATTATATCAAATCCACACCATAATATTAAAAAAAATATTTCGAGAAATTTAAATCTTTATTCATAAAATTTGGGGTCTCATAATCTCCCCTCCTTATGAAATTTTGCCCTCGAAATTTACGTTCGTACCTGGTATGCCGAAGAGATGAGGATACCTTGACTTCATTTCAGATTCTAACTCTTGAGCTATAACCTTTGAGTGTCGAATATGATCCTTTTTATCCAAGATTTTTACACGTATCTCATTATATGTTAAATCTTCTGCTATCTCGTCTAGTTTTAATTTAATAATATGGTTCGGGTCGTCCACATAATTACATAACATCGATACGTAAAAAATGTTATGAACACGCGTCATACATGGTGGTAAAATGAGTCTATAGGCCACAGTTCCTACTTGATCGAAATGGGCCAATTAAACCGAGGATTGAGATTTCCTCTCTTCATCGACTCTTGCTTCTAGAATAACGCTATCATGAACCTTCTTCTTCATATTTATCAGCTCACGGGTCTGTAGCTTGAGTGACCTTTAACTTTATCGATTAAAGTCGATTCTACTCGTATATTTGATATCACCACGTGGGTCCCTAGAGTCATTAACTCTATCTTCATCATTTGTAAGTTATATGAAATGGGTCTTTGTGTTAAAAGCGTCGCACTGTAAACGCATACTATCTTCTACTCAACTCGTAGCCTACCACGCGTTCGCTTCTTCCACGATGATATTGAAAGTAGATGCATGTTTGATGATGTTTGATGATAAAGCATATACTTTGTAACAATCTTATTCATTTATTAATAAAAGGTATTAATTTATTAAAGGCTTTTAATTATCTACATGATCTTGTTTTATAATATGTGATAAACCCATAGTTTTAAGCAATGCTTTTAGAATAATGATGATGATCATTCTAATGAGATCTAAATTCTTAGAAAGCTTAAAACTAAAATAGTTCCCAATCATTGGATTACTAAATTGGGGATTAGTGAATCCGGATAGATTAGTACATCGTTGATTGCTCATTGGATGAGGATGGTTGATCTCATGATCATTTGTGTGGAACACTAAAGCAAGTATGTAGGTGCTTATTAGAGAATAAGTTCTTTGAGCGTGGCTCGCTAAGGAATACCTAATGGAGTTTTATTTGCTGTCGATAGGAATTCTGTAGTGATAGTAGTACAAGTAATCCTTGGACTTGAGATCATCATAGTATCTTGTGTATGATGAGTTATACTTTGACTTATTCCTTAAGACCCTTAGGGTATATCAAAGGGTATGCTTGGGTATAATAAGTTGTACATGGAGATAATGTATGATCGATAAAGAATCTACCACTTCTAAAAAAAGAAGAGAAATGTCTATGTGATTCGATAAATGACAACCCAGTAGTCCTTGCTAAAGCGAGAATGAAATTAGAAAGGAGTTTCTAATTTGCATTATTTGGAGTTGTGCATTTAAGGATCGAAATACATATAATTAAATAAAATAAGACTTGTGATAATTTCATGTCTTATATTTAATTGGGACATTGTATGGTGGAAGGATTGAATTGTACAGTAACTATTTACTCAAAGGTTCTTTTATGATTAATGTTGAAATCTATATTATCCGGAAAGTCGTTGATCATTTGGGAGGCTTATCCTATTGTAGAATAAATATTATTTATTTAAATAAATTAATTATTTAATTTATTTATTTAAATAAGATTAGAATTATTCTAATTGATTTATTCACAATAGGTTTAATATGGAGAACCTAAAGGTCACACCATAAAAGGAAGAATAATTATTTAAGAAGTTAATGGCATAATCGTAATAATATGTTAAGTATATTTAATTTAATCTATGGTGATAGAATAAATTAAATAGCTTAATATTATTATTTAATATTTTAGAAATATTAAATATAAATTAATAAGAGAGTCTTATTAATATTATTACAATTATTATTATTTTAATTTCTAAAAGAGTTTAGGAATTAATTTAATATAAGTACTCTCATTTATTCCTAATTGGATTAGGAAGGAAAATTAGTTAAAGGAGTTTAATTAATTATCCCTAATAAGATTAGGGAGCTTAATTAATTAAAAGAATTTAATTAATTAAATAAAACTCAATTTCTTAATTGTTAAGGAGGGTTGCCCACATCAATAAATAAGAGAGTCTTATTATGGGTGGTGGGGGTTGTTGACTTTTTACAACAACATACATAATTCCAATTGTTGGAAGTACCTTTTTCTATAGAGATAGAAAAACTAGGGTTTTGAGCCAAATACACCATCTTCTTGAATTCTTTATTTTTCCTTGGTGGATCACCTCTAGAGGCCAAACACTTGGGTGGCTAACGTTGATCAAAGGAAGGAACCAAACCGGTGGATTCAAGTTGAAGCGAAAAGGATTTGAGGTGAACTTGTACGAGGAAGCTCGATCTTCAAGGGTATGATTTTATTCTTTATCTTTTCGTTTAATTAATAATTATGCATAAAGGGTGATCCGGGTATATGGTTTGTAAAATTTTAAACTCGATTTTTACACGTTTTAGCATTATTTTTGCAATTTGATTGCGTCATAAATATTACAAACCTAACGGTGGCATCGAGCCAAACCTTTATACGAATTATTAATTATTTTAATTTGATATGTATATTGATATGTGTTTAGAACAATTTAATTGGGCATAATTTAATTGTATAAAAAAAAAATCGATATCATAAAAAAAGTTTGGAAATCAAATAAGTTGCACATGAATTACAAATCTTTTAAATCGAAACCATCAAGGTCATGCAATTAAAAAAAAGCGGGAGCTAATTATTTTTAAAGAAAAAATGTATATTTTTTAAAAAAAAAAAAAAAAAAAAAAAAAAAAATTAACAAGTTTTTTAAAACGCATTTAAATCGAGGGACCTTTTGGTTCACCTTAACAAGTAAAATATACAAACTTGCTTTATACGATACGGATATATGTACCTTGATTTCTTTATATAATATATATATATATATATATATATATATATATATATATATATATATATATATATATAATATATATATATATTATATATATATATATATATATATATATATATATATATATATATATATTATTCTCAATAATTTTATAATTAAAATAAAAGGTTTATTTTAATTTTAAATAAAAAGTTTATTTTAATTTTAAAATAATAGTTTTATTTTAATTTTAAAATTAAATTTCATGCTAACTAATTAGAGTTGGAATTGGATTCCATGATAACTAATTGGAGTTGAAATTGGATTCTATTTTTCCTTAAATAAAGGAGTTTGTTTAGATATGAAATAAGATTTCATATTATTCAAAATAAAAGAGTTTATTTGTGTGAAGAAAAGAATCCATGTTTCCTTAAATAAAGGAGTTTATTTAAATATGAAATAAGATTTCATATTATTCAAAATAAAGGAGTTCATTTGTGAATAGGAAAGATAATCAAGTGTTTCCTTTAATAATTTTTTTACATGGAATTGGATTCATAATTAATTAAAATAAAAGAGTTTATTTTAATTAAAATTTTTTTTTACATGGAATTAGATTCCATAATTAATTAAAATAAAGGAGTTTATTTTGATTAAAGATTTTGATTAAAATAAAATAGTTTATTTTATTCAAAATAGGATAAATTAAAATAAAATAGTTTTATTTTGATTTAAATTTGGATTAAAATAAAGGAGTTTATTTTGATTCAAAAATAGATTTTATACTAACTAAATTTGCCCATTAAATGATATCAATATATATATTAAATGTTTATTATTCATAGGATGAATGTTATTTATTGATGCGTATGATGATGTGTATGATAATAAATGAGATTGATTATGGACTATTGACCCGATGTGATTGGATTTTATTTTAGTTGGATGCATGAATGTATATGGGTTTTATTAAATGGGGTCTGCGTACCTCGTCTTCTCTAATTTTTTCTTAATGTAAATTCTATCTCCTCCTATGTACTTCCCTTGATGGCTTTGATCAAGGTTTCTATTTATTTTAAAATAGTTTTGTAATAAGAATATTTAGAATTAATTTTGAAAATTAGAGATCGAGGAAGAAAGCGCTTGAAGACCCGTTTGTAATAGAGCAGGGTTTAAATGTAATAGTTATATTTAAATATTATTTCTTGCACCCCTAGGGTTTGACCTTTTGGTTCACTTGGTGGCTCTAGTGAACAAACTAGAATAAAAGTCCATAATCAATCCGGGTAGAATATAGTATTCTATATGTGCATGCTTATACTATATATATTATATATTATGCAAACATGCTTCGCATGTTCATTAATATAATAGCGTATTTTTATATATATATATAATAATGCGCTAAACAAGATGAGACAAATTAATAACAAACCCTCAATTTTTTATATTAAGTCTAAGCGTTCAAAGATATTTGGAATATCGAGCGTAAGCCTTCTAGCATGATAAAATTAATAGAGTATTAAATATTTAATATGAGTTTGTTGTGTCACCTGCAAGTGAGTATTAAGTATTTAAGATGTTAATTTATCACATTTGATGCTTATAAAGAAAATTGAACAATATTGTTTTGTTGTGTCACCACAAGGATGATATTTTCTTTTTTTGAATATATGGAGTGCTAGGTTGGACTTAACTTGGATAATTTTGATTCGGATGTGCCACCACTTGATCAAAATAATCTAAGAGGCAAAAGAAAAGGAGTTGCATAGTTGATGTAATTGACAAAAAGTTGTCTACCTATTTATTTATATATAGTTTGTTGTGTCACCACAAGGCTATATACATTTGAAATGGGATCCTTATTCTCACTAGCAAATCTTTAATTAGATTTTGCGAACTATATAAGTGAGGTAATATAGTTTGAAGAAAATAGTGGGAGATACCAATTTAAAACAAGACCTAATTTATTTTGGTAATTAATAAAAGAATGTATGTTAAAATGTTGTTAATTACAAATTCATTTCTGAGAATTTTACAATGTCTAAAATTACTATCAACTGCGAAGCATATTAGATGCTAAATTAACGGGGCCAAGAATTAAGCGGATTGGTTAAGGAATTTGAGAATAGTTCTCATAAATTTGAAAAAGCTATCTTATGTCCATGTCGCCTATCCTGCAATGGTTGCGAACAATGCCTCTGAGGAAGAGATTGCTACTTTTAGAAAGTGGCGAAGATGATGCTGCTGATTGGCTCGATCCATCATGCTCGCATCCATGATGCTTGAGCTTGACGTCGACATGAAACTATGGATGCTCTACTATATTCTGCACATCAAGTAGTTGATGGTGAGGAAAGTGGGTGATAGATATCGGATATCTAAGGAGCTCTTAGATCTAGAAATGATGATGACACTCTGAAGATGCAGACAAAAAGTTCTTAACATAATCAATTTGATTGATCGATTAGGACAATTGGTTTTGTCATGGATGGAGAGTTGAGCAAGATTTGATCTTGCACTCACTCCGGACTCCTTTCACAATTGTTGTGAATTTTTCATATGAACAAGCTAGATATATCGACCTCGTTGATTTGCTTAACATATTGAAAAATGTTGAGAGTCACTTTCAACCAAGAAAGACCAAAGTCTTCTTCTTGGTAGGGGCCAAAGGATCTTACGAAAAGAAAAGCGATTCAAAGAAGGTAAATAGAAAGGCGTAAACAAAGGATAATAAGAACAAAAGCGATACGGATAGCAAAGGGTTTGCTTCCTTTACAATAAGCTTTGGACCTTTGGAAAAAAGCTGCGAGAAGCATCTTGCAGAGGCTAACAAAGAAGCTTAGTGAAGTTTGGTTCAAATCAATTTTGTTCATGATTTAAATAAATTTTTCTTTAAGTCGAGGTTCTACTTGGGTATTGGATCTGACTTTGGTTATCATAAATATAGATTTATGAAAGGACCAAGCAGTAGAAAGCTAAACAAATATAAGTAATCTATGTGTGGAAATGAAGCAAAGGTTGCAACATTAGCCATAGAAACTTATAGTTTAGCAATGCCTCTGGGCAAATCTATTAAGTCGATAAGTTGTTATTGTATTCCGGTTCTTGTTGAAAACATTATTTCCATTTTATTGTTGGATGATGAAATCTTTGGTATTATAATTAAGAACAATTGTTGTTCTATTTATAATAATAATGTTTTGTATAAATGGAATATTACTTAATAAATTTTGTATACTTGACTTACGTGAAAATATATTTTGCAAATTGAACAAACTAGTATAAGAAAAGGAGATGATCATTCAAAGAGTTGAATGTGTGTATTTCTTTGAAATAAAAGTGTGAATTATTTGAAAGGTTCAAAGAATTGAAAGTGAAACAAATTGGCAAAGTATTAAGATTCTTTGATTAGATCGAGGAATAAATACTTGTCTGATAAGTTTCTAGATCATCTCAAATGGTTTTCTCATAATGGACACATCGATATGTAATAATTGATTGATGTATACGAATGAAAAATCGTACCTTGTTGGACATAGTGCGGTCCATAATGATTTCTGACATTTCGGTATCCTACAGGATCATGTCTAGAAATGGGTGCATATCTACGAAAAAGGTAACCTCAAAATCCAGCCCCAAGACTCCATAAAAGTTATGGGCGGGGAGGATTCTAATCTTAAGTATGTTAAGATAAGGGGTTGTCGACTTATGTGAAAAAGGTTTCAAAGGATAAGCTTGGGACAAAATTTGACATGTCTGATTTGTGGGACATCCTAAAAAGTAAGTTTAGGGTATATGTTCTATAATCCTACTTAGCAAAAGGTGTTTGTTTCTGAAACACGTTGCCTACTAAGATAAAGGTGTTTATTATTAAAAGGGGCTAGTGGGAGGATAATAGATCTTGAAAAGTTCAAGAACCACAAAACCTTATAAGTCGAATAAGAGGAACACGTAGATAGACTATTGTACCTATTGTAGATAAATAAATGGGAATAATCAAGAAGATACCTAGGAGGTATGGATTCATCATAGAGATGATGATGAGGTATGGATTCATAGAAGATGATGATGATGATGATGTTAAGAGTTGTGACACATCGGAGAAATTGATGATGATTCTCAAAAATGGAACATTCGTTTTTGAAACAAATCAAATGAGTTTGATTTTATCAAAATAAGAATGAACCTAGTGTGTACAAAAAAGGGTCGATTGGGAGGCATCGTGACATTCCTAGTACTATATGTTGATATACTACGGATGAGGAATGACATACCAATGCTACAATCGGTAAAGATAAAGTTGTCTAAACATTCCTCCATGAATGATTTGGAAGAGTATCTTAATTGGGGATATAAATCTATATAGATAGATTTAAGAGGATGCTCGACTTAACCCGAGCGTATATTCATTTGATGCTAAAAGTCGTTTAGCATGGCAAACTCAAGAGATGTCTCATGTCGATGAGCTATGGAGTGTATCTCTCTTAATAGTCCCCATGAGACTCACGAAAAGAGAGGTCGCATGAGTGACAATGATCATGTATGCGATGAAATGTACTGAGACACGATGTTGATCGGTCGTATTATGGAGAAGTTCACTATGAGTCGGTGAAAAACATCTTAAAGTGCTTAGCAAGGCACTAAGGATGTGATCATATTCATGGTGGGTCTTAATTAAAACTAGAGGGCTTAACGGACTCAAGTTTTTTTGAGACGAGACCAAGATGACGAGAAAAATCCACTTTAAGGTAAAGCGTTATCTTGAGCAGTGGTGCGATGAATTGGAAAGGTTCCAAGCGACAAAAAGTTCTTTGGTTTAGTGATAAAAGACAAAGTATATAGCTATAAATGAAAGCTACAAGTTGATTGTTTGGATTAAAAGTTCATTCTGAGAACTAGGAATAGTTCTAAGTCTCATCTTGGATCTAAACATGTGTTGTGGCACTTTCATTTGATTATTAGAATCATTGAAAGATGGGAAATCACTATAGAGATAGTGGACTCTCAAGAACAACATTACATATCCATTAACTAAAGCTTATCCAACGGTGAGGATAATCGTCACTTAGAGAAGAAGAGTATGAGATACCATGACGATTGGCTTTAGTGCAAGTGGGAGATTGAAAGTAGTATGCACAAGCCCGATCATGTTTGATGATAAAGCATATACTTTGTAACAATCTTATTCATTTATTAATAAAAAGTATTAATTTATTAAAGGCTTTTAATTATCTACATGATCTTTGTTTTATAATATGTGATAAACCCATAGTTTTAAGCAATGCTTTTAGAATAATGATGATGATCATTCTAATGAGATCTAAATTCTTAGAAAGCTTAAAACTAAAATAGTTCCCAATCGTTGGATTACTAAATTGGGGATTAGTGAATCCAGGATAGATTAGTACATCGTTCTTGCTTTCGTTGGATGAGGATGATTGATCTCATGATCATTTGTGTGGAACACTAAAAAGCAAGTATGTAGGTGCTTATTAGAGAATAAGTTCTTTGAGCATTGGCTCGCTAAGGAATACCTAATGGAGTTTTATTTGCTGTCGATAGGAATTCTGTAGTGATAGTAGTCAAGTAATCCTTGGACTTGAGATCATCATAGTATCTTGTGTATGATGAGTTATACTTTGACTTATTCCTTAAGACCCTTAGGGTATATCAAAGGGTATGCTTGGGTATAATAAGTTGTACATGGAGATAATGTATGATCGATAAAGAATCTACCACTTCTAATAAAGAGAAATGTCTATGTGATTCGATAAATGACAACCCGGTAGTCCTTGGCAAGAGAATGAAATTAGAAAGGAGTTTCTAATTTGCATTATTTGAGTTGTGCATTTAAGGATCGAAATACATATAATTAAATAAAATAAGACTTGTGATAATTCCATGTCTTATATTTAATTGGGACATTGTATGGTGGAAGGATTGAATTATGCGGTAACTATTTACTCGAAAGGTTCTTTTATGATTAATGTTGAAATCTATATTATACGGAAAGTCGTTGATTTAGGGAGGCTTATCCTATTGTAGAATAAATATTATTTATTTAAATAAATTAATTGTTTAATTTATTTATTTAAATAAGATTAGAATTATTCTAATTGATTTATTCACAAATAGGTTTAATATGGAGAACCTAAAGGGTCACACCATAAAAGGAAGAATAATTATTTAAGAAGTTAATGGCATAATCGTAATAATATGTTAAGTATATTTAATTTAATCTATGGTGATAGAATAAATTAAATAGCTTAATATTATTATTTAATATTTTAGAAATATTAAATATAAATTAATAAGAGAGTCTTATTAATATTATTACAATTATTATTATTTTAATTTCTAAAAGAGTTTAGGAATTAATTTAATATAAGTACTCTCATTTATTCCTAATTGGATTAGGAAGGAAAATTAGTTAAAAGAGTTTAATTAATTATCCCTAATAAGATTAGGGAGCTTAATTAATTAAAAGAATTTAATTAATTAAATAAAACCCAATTTCTTAATTGTTAAGGAGGGTTGCCCACATCTATAAATAAGAGAGTCTTATTATGGGTGGTGGGGTTGTTGACTTTTACAACAACGATAATAATTCAATTTGTTGGAGAGTACCCTTTTTCTATAGAGATAGAAAACTAGGGTTTGAGCCAAATACCCATCTTCTTGAATTCTTTATTTTTCCTTGGTGGATCACCTCAGAGGCCAAACATTTGGGTGGCTAACGTTGATCAAAGGAAGGAACCAAACCGGTGGATTCAAGTTGAGCGAAAAGGATTGGAGGTGAACTTGTACTGAGGAAGCTCGATCTTGAGGGTATGATTTTATTCTTTATCTTTTCGTTTAATTAATAATTATGCATAAAGGGTAATCGGGTATATGGTTTGTAAAATTTTTAAACTACGATTTTACACGCTTAGCATTATTTTGCAATTTTTGATTGCAAACCTTATGAATATTAGTTGTAAACCTAACGCATGATAATTTCCCCACGATGGTCATCATTGTTCCTATAGTCGTTGCCACCGGTACGATTATTATCGTGTTGTTGGTCATTACCTTTTGGTTGTGCTAACTCATTATCGCGCTCTAATAATTGAGCCCTATTCACAACATCTGAATATAAACAAAATTTATGAGAAATGAGGTATTGACGTATATCGGGTTTCAAACCTCTTAGAAACTTTTGCATCATTCACTCCTCATTATCGACCAAATGGGATACAAACCGGGATAACTCCGCAAACTTAGCCTTGTACTGCGATACGGTCATATTATTTTGCTCCATTGCTTATCTCAACATTTTCGGATGCCATTTTCAAACACTATCACAAAACAAGGGTTAATTGACATATCACATATTATCCCTATACTCTAGCAGACCAATGAAATACCAAATAAACTTAGGTAGGTCATACTAGCGAAGGAATTCAAAATCGCTCTCCCTCCTAGTTCTTGTCTCACATCTCTACCCGAGGATCATATCCTAAGCTTTGATACCAATTGTGACGCCCCAAAATAGGTATACATCACCCATCTTGAGTCGCCAAATACATGGTACACAATACAAATAAAAACTTAATTATACTGTTTGTGCGTGTAAAATACGACAAAACATAGTGAGGAGTTTAAACAAGAATATTATCATCTAGACAATGTCCACACTCAATGGTGTCCTCATTACAATTATTATCACATTATTAGTAGAATAGTGAGGACTATTAAAGGCATTTATCACGGACCATCACTCCATTCCCAGGCTAAATCCAATTACGTTCTCATTTCTGAAGAGAACATTGAAAGAAAAGGGTGAGCTCAACTAGCAAAGAAGAAATATTATGACTAAGATAATCTGAGAATAAATTATCCTTAGCCTTCAACAATTATAACAACCGATAGAATACTGATAGACAACAAGTTTTAGATCAACAACTGCAATGAAATAAGCAATTCATTAGAAGAGTCAAGTAGAGCATAAAATCTACTATCTTCTATAATTTAAAATGTTTTCATTAATTTCTATCGCTGAGACTTAGCTTAATAAATAAGCCATATCATCAAATCATCCCTGCACTACGGGCTAAGAATATTAATGTAATCATCAATGGTCATGACTATACCGAATAATCCCTGGTCATAATCATACCCATAAATTATACCTAAGACAAAAAAACTCTTATCACCTATCTTCACCTGAACTACCAAATATTATAGTTAAATCCACAATTCATATTTATAATCATGTAAATCAACAGTTTCTCCTTGCCACAAAGGCTTAATAGAACGTTTACTCAATATTCTTACCCCAAAGGCTAAAGATATTCAAATGTAATAACAATGATCATACCAATCAGTTGTATACCTTTGCACTACGGGCCAAAGATATTCAACTATAAAACCAATGGTCATGATCTTACCAATCAGTTGTCTGTCAGTGCACCACGGCCAAAAACATTAAACTGTTAACTAATGGTCATGATCCTGCCAATCACATCATCGAATTATCAATGCACTACGGGCCAAGGATATTCGTTATTATCACCGATGGTCATGATCATATCATACACCGTCCATCTTTTGCGATGGGCAAAAGCTTTCAATCAACAGTTAATTCGTCTTTGCACGTAAAGACAAAGATATACAATTATAAAATCAATAGTCCATCTTTGCACGTAAGCCAAAGATATACAACCATAAAACCAATAATCAATAGTCCATCTATGCACGTAAGCCAAAGATGACTTTATCACAATATAAGCATAAGGATGATGACAATGATATAAGCATTAATCAAACGAAATCAAGGATAAATATTAAAGACTTTAAATTTATCCGAGTTTAAAAATATCCAAATTGTCAACATGATCTTCGCTTTGTAGAGAGTAAAATTCAAGAATAATATTTACGTATCAAAATAATTTTGGATGGAAAAGAAATCTATTTTTCGGGTGAATAGTACTCCGTGAATAGTACTTCTCGTGAATAGTACCCCGACATAAAAAGTACCCCAAATACCCAAGTGAATAATACTAGAGTGAATAGTAATTTGGGTGAATAGTAACTCATGAATAGTACCCTGACATGAAAAGTGCCCCGAATACCCGAGTGAATAATACTAGAGTGAATAGTAATTTGGGTGAATAGTAACCCATGAATAGTAACTCGTGAATAGTACTCCGACACGAAAAGTGCCCGAATACCCGAGTATAATAAAATATACGAAACTATAAATGGATTTTCACCCACCATTCGGTAATCCACATAAACAGCTTATTCCAACAAAATAATAAAGAATGGAATAACAGAAGAATTCACCATGCATGCGATGTAGGCAATATGCATGGTTATTCTCAAAAGAATAATAAAGAATGGAACCAGTCAAATACAAAACCGCATGCAGAACATGATATTCCACGAGAATAATAAAGAATGGAACGTGTCGTGCGTAAACCTGCAGCATGGGATATTCCAAATGAATAATAAAGAATAGAATAACAAAGAATTCACCGTGCATGCGATAGGCGCATGCAGACGAGGTTATTCAACAAAATAATAAAGAATGGAACCGTGTCTACAGCGTAATCCGCATGCATGAGGATATCCAATGTAATAATAAAGAATGGAATCGGGGTTTATCGTAAATCGCATGAGATAGGTTATTCCCAGCGAGAATAATAAAGAATGTAATAACAACAGAATTCACCGTACGCATGCGATTTAAGATGTACAAAGTTATTCAACATAATAATAAAGAATGGAATAATGGAAGAATTTCACCATGTATCTGATGGTCAGCGTGTCTGAGTTATTCCAACATAATAATAAGGAATGGAATAACAATAGCTCTCTTCATGAATCTGAAAGAAATAATACCCTTACCTTAGAAAAAACTGGATCTTTGGAATAGTGAGTGTGATTTCTCTTCTTCTTTCTCTCTATAATTTTCTCTATAATAATTGCTCTATAGCTTTAGTGAATTGGTGAAAATGAAGGAAGGATGAGCTTCTATTTATAGGAAAATATAGTTTCGATAAATTACGCGTTTGGGGCTCGAAATATTACAGTATAATACCTTTCTCTTTTTCTTCATTTTTAATTTAGTCCTGTAAGTATTATCAATCTTGCACCAACTCCTCTAATAGTAAATCATGTGAATCAATTGTAAAATCATGTGACTCAATAGTAAATCATGTGACTCAATAGTTCTAAACATGTAAAAAAATTAATTATAGTATAGTACCTTCAACTATACCTCCATTTTTAACTTAGTTATGCAAGTATTATCAATCTTGCACCATCTCCCCTAATAGTACCAGAATGTGAATCAATAGTAAACACATGTGAACAAATAGTTAATAGCATGTGAATTAATAGCAATTAATTGCTCATTTACCCGATTAATTACCCGGTTGGTCAATATAACTTCCAGACATCAATTATTATCGAAATAAATGTCGATTTCCACTAACACCAATAATCTCAACACAATGGAAATATTTTTCTCAACAATTTTATTTTTAATCAACACGAACTTATTCATCATTAATATTATAACTCACAATATTTAACAAACTGTGTCGCTCCCCGAGAAAGAGGGGCTTTCAGATAAGGATTTCTCCTTATTGGCGCAAGCATGATTAGATGACCAAACCTCTCCTCGATGTAACTTTAGACATTGTAAATATTACAAATAATAATATGAATAACTTTTTGTCGTCTCAATTATTGATTTAATAATATAACATATTATACGAGATGATCTATGACAATAATTGAATCAATAATATGAGAGATATGATGCAAGCAATTATCGTAGCAATAATTGAGTATAACCGAGTGACTTTTCATGTAAGCATCGATAATCAATCTGGTAAGTACTACTATGCAACCACACGATATCTTGTATTTTTACTACTAGGGTAGTTCAACGGTTTTAACGGTAACACTTTCGTAGTTATAAAAGATAATTACATCGTTTTCTTACTACGATAATACATCCGTTAATGGGGTCCCACCAATCTGAATATTTCCTGTTAAAACGAATATTTCCCGACCAATCGAAGATTATATAACAACTTACTTACTTTACAAAATTTATAAATATTACCCACAACTATAACATTATATCAAATCCACACCATAATTTTTAAAAAAATATATTTCAAAAAATTTAAATCTTTATTCATAAAATTTGGAGTCTCACATATAACATTTATTAAATTATCACCTTATTATTTAGAATAATATTTGTAAAAAAAATTAAATACTTTTATTTCATAAAATTCAGGTTCTTACAATCTTTCTCTGATTCCCAATGTAAAACCAACTCCACATCACAATTTTAATCATATTAGAAAATAATACTTCCTCTCTTTCAAATAATGGATTCTGTAAGATGATGATGCTGATTTTCGCCGCATTATTTATCGAATGTTTGGTACTTCAAAAGACTAAAAAATAACAAATGCACAAATGGATTGTATCAATAATAAACTATGAAAGTTTTAGGAATCTATGGCGTGTGTAAATTTTACAAAATAATTTTTTTCTCGAGGAATGGAGATTGATATGTGTTTCAAGGATCGGGTTACCATGAAGATGATAAGTTGGTCAATTGACCAATACGTTGCTGATAGGTAGAGAGATCACCTTCCGTCTGCGTGTCGATATTATATTAATCAATTGACCAAAATTAACTTCATACTAACAGTTTCGTGTTTCAAACATGTCGACTGAGGCCTTCAGATCAATCGTAAGAAGCCCTATCATTACAATACTCCATAAGTCCATATAGTTTAATTTGGGCTTATGATCTTTGATTATTCAATAACTAAAATAGAGAGAAGAATAAAAAGAAGGGTGATTTACATATTCTATTACATTTTTAAAAAAAATTATAACAAAAGTGCCCTCATAAAACTTTTACACAACTAATACACTACCATATTTATTTATAATTCTAGTGCATTTAGGATTCCTTAATTTAAGGAATTAGTATTCAATTAGGATTCATTAATTTATGGATTAGTTATACCCATAACTTCTTCTCTCTCTTCTCATATATAACAATTGTAGTTATATATATATATATATATATATATATATATATATATATAACCAAACCCCCACCCCACTCCCTCCCCTCTCCTCCTCCCCTCCTCCGCCTCCTTCCTCCTCCCGCCCCCGCCTCCTCCCCTCCTCCCCTACTCCCGCCTCCACCTCCTCCTCCTCCTCTGCCACTCCCTCCCCACCCCCTCCCTTTCCTCCCCCCCTCCTCCCTCCTCCTCCTCCTCCTCGCCTCCCTCCTCCCTCCTTCCTCCTTTCCTCCGCCCTCCTCCCTTTCCTCCCCTCCTCCTCCCCCCCCTCCTCCTCCTCCTCCTCCCGCCTCCACCTCCTCCGCCTCCCTCCTCCCTCCTCCTCCTCCCGCCTCCACCTCCCGCCGCCCCTCCTCCCCCCCCTCCCCCTCCCTCCTCCCCTTTCATGTAGTTGGTTACCAAATCATTTGATAAGGTAACCAATTCGATTTATTAGTTTACTAATATACTTTGAATGTGATGCGGTTGGTAACCAAAATTTATGCGATTGGTTACTAAATCTTCCGATAAGGTAACCAATTTAGTTTATTAGGTTATTAATTTATTTTGGATATGATGTAATTGGTAACCAAATTTCATATAGTTGGTTACTAAACCATTTGATAAAAAGGTAACCAATTCAGATTTTATTTGATTACCAATTTTATTTTAAATGTGATGCAATTACTAGTCAAAATTAAGTATAAAAGGTAACCATTTCAATTTTGTGGGTAACAAATCATCAAAAGAAATTGAATAAGAACTCATGGCATATGGCATGATGATGTGTACGTGAATGATATGGCGAGAGGAGGATGATGAACATTAGCTCCTTCATAATTTTTTATTTTAATTTTCTCATTTTGATTTGAATTTTGAAACATGGATTTGAAATTGTTGTTAGAAATAAAGATTTGAATTTGAATTTGAATTATTAGTTATCCTTGATTTTAGGTTTCCTTATTAATGTGAATTGTACTATTTTTGTAATAATTACACATTTTTTTGTAATTATTTAGTTGATCTTTTTCTTGTAATTACTTTCTATTTCATATATCTTATGTAAAGGACCCTAAAAAGAATGTATGAACGTTGGTCCAATTGAAAATACAGCCCACATCTTAAATATAGCCCAAAAAGTGTCGTACGTGCGAAAATTTCAAAATGCTAGGGTTTAGAGGGTCGGGTAGTTTCGGGCGGGCAGACGACGAAGGCTGCCCGTTCTTTTTTTTTTTTTTTCAAGCCTCCCGCTTCCTCTATACATTCGAAATAAATTTCAGCTTCACATACCCAGAAAATACATATATACGCTGTACATCTCTCTATTATCTTCGATTTTTCTATACACAAACACATATAAGAGAAGAGAGAAAAAAATTAGAGAGAGAAGAGGTCGGATTAGCTTGTTGATTGCTTCAGTTGCCTTTAAAGTTTCTCTTGCTTGTTAGATTTTTATTTCAGGTATATTTTTTTTGCTTATAATATCAATTGCCGTTCGGATTTTCATTTTGTGGGTAGATCTAGTGTACTATAGCATGTTTATGGTGTTTATTTGGGCTAAAGGTTTTACATTTTCGGTAATTAAAGTTCATGGCGATTAGGGTTTCGATGTATAACCTGTTATTATTCGTACCCGAATCTGAATAGTTTACTTGGTTGTTACTTGCTGTTCTGAAATTTATTGTTTAAACATTAGGGATTGTTTGTTTTTAGCTATCCATCTAAGTTTAAGACTTTAAGCTGTAGTTTCTGGGTTCTGGCTTCTACCTTGTAATTTATTTGGGCCCTTGGCTCTTGTTGAAAGAAATGTTGCAAAATGATCTCCGGAGATTTTAGGAGGCTTTGTTATAATGGATGATGTTTCAATTAATTTCAAAATTTTGGAATGCTTTGTATGGAATCTGGAATGGGATGGGGAGTAACTTTTTCCGGAAAGAGGGCTTCGTTGGACCTGAATGATTGAGGCTATGATGTAAATTACTCTTAAAAAGGAATTGATTATTGTTCATTGCAGTTTTAATTTGTCATAAATACTTATCTTTATAATATGTTCTTTTGAAGTTGTATATGATGAGTGTGGAGTGCTTGGCCCTATTTTTCCAATGTAAATCAATCACCGAGAATACTGTTGGAAGTGGCTTCATATTATTGTTCTTGATTTGACTGGTAATGTATCAAATGGCTTGTGTGTAATGAGATGAAATTGCATGGTTGCTGTAAATTAGAATTAGGTTCTTGTTATAAAACAGTAAAAGGAATGTTGACTAGTCTACTGCGGCATGTTAAAAGTTGATAGTCTTCTGCTGCCAGCTTAGTATCTTACTCTTTTTTAATCATATCTGTAATGATTCTCTAGAACAGTGAATGGTATTTTGGTACTTCTAGTTGTCATTTGCATATTCATACATCAATCAATGTGCTGTTAGTTGTTTTATGTATTCTTATCTGTTTCTCTCGTGGTGTAAAGAAAACTAATGGCAATGGATATCACCCAATTTCTGCTGTCTGCTCAATCGGCAAATGCAATGGAGCGGACTGAGGCAGAGGGTAAACTTAGGCAGTTTCAAGAGCAAAACCTACCCGGTTTTCTTCTATCCTTGTCAGTTGAACTCTCAAACGATAGCAAACCGACTGAGAGCCGTAGACTTGCTGGTATTGTACTTAAGAACTCATTGGATGCAAAAGATGCCGCTAGGAAGGAACATTTAACTAAACAATGGGTGGTCACCGACATTTCAGTCAAATCCCAAATTAAAGGTCTGCTCTTGAGTACTCTTGGATCTTCTGTGTATGAGGCAAGGCACACTGCTTCCCAAGTAATAGCCAAAATTGCTTCAATTGAAATTCCTCAAAAGGCGTGGCCCAAACTCATTGGATCATTGCTTGTAAATATGACTCAGCTAGATAGGCCCGCGTCTTTGAAACAGGCAACCTTGGAAACACTTGGGTATGTGTGTGAGGAGATATCTCATAATGATCTTGAGCAAGATGAAGTAAATTCTGTCCTTACTGCCGTAGTCCAGGGAATGAATATTACTGAGCAAAGCTCAGAAGTCCGCCTTGCAGCTACCAGGGCTTTATATAACGCCCTTGATTTTGCACAGACTAACTTTGAGAATGAGATGGAGCGGAATTTCATCATGAAGGTGGTTTGTGAGACAGCCATGGCCAAAGAAGCACAGATTAGACAGGCTGCTTTTGAATGTCTTGTTTCCATAGCATCAACATACTATGAAGTGCTTGAACCTTATATGCAGACTATCTTTGAACTCACAGCAAATGCAGTTAAAGGAGATGAAGAGGGTTCTGCCCTTCAAGCAATCGAGTTTTGGAGCTCTATTTGTGATGAAGAGGTTGAACTTCAAGACTTTGAGGTTCCTGATAGTGGTGACTCTGGTGCCCCTCATTCCTGTTTCATTGAGAAGGCTTTGGCATCTCTAGTTCCAATGTTGCTGGAAACTTTACTGAAGCAGGATGAGGATCAGGACCAGGATGATGGGATTTGGAATCTTGCTATGGCTGGTGGTACATGTCTTGGTCTTGTGGCTAGAACTGTTGGGGATGCCATAGTTCCGCTTGTAATGCCTTTTGTGGAAGCTAACATATTGAAGCCTGATTGGCGATCTCGTGAAGCGGCTACATATGCCTTTGGCTCAATCCTTGAAGGCCCAAGCATAGAGAAGCTATCTCCAATGACTCTTGCAGGATTAGATTTTCTGCTTAATGCAATGAAAGATGAAAACAGCCATGTGAAGGACACAACTGCTTGGACACTTGGTCGTATTTTTGAGTTATTGCACACTCCCTCTACTGGATTTTCTGTTGTTTCTCCAGCCAACCTCCAGCGAGTTTTGGAGGTTTTGTTGGAGAGCATAAAGGATGCACCCCATATATCTGAGAAGGTATGCGGGGCTATCTATTACCTTGCTCAGGGGTATGAGGATGCTGGTACAAGTTCCTCTATGCTCACACCTTATCTTTGGGACATCATCACTTGTCTCATTGCAACTGCTGAAAGAACTGATGGCGGTGACTCTAAGCTTCGTACTTCTGCATATGAGACCTTAAACGAGGTGATTAGATGTTCTAATCTTGCAGAAACTTCTCCGATCATAGCACAACTTCTTCCTGCCATCATGGAGAAGTTGGCGAAGACAGCTGAGCTCCGGATTGGATCATCAGATGATAGGGAAAAACAAGGAGATCTGCAAGCTTCTCTCTGTGGTGTCCTTCAGGTTATTATTCAGAAACTTAGTAGTGCTGATGAGACAAAGCCCATAATCCTCCAAGCTGCGGACCAGATTATGATGTTGTTCCTCATGGTTTTTGGTTGCCGTAGCTCTACAGTGCATGAAGAAGCGATGCTTGCTATTGGTGCTCTGGCTTATGCTACTGGACCAGAGTTTGTGAAGTATATGCAGGAGTTCTACAAGTATTTAGAGATGGGTTTGCAAAATTTTGAGGAATACCAGGTCTGTGCAATTTCAGTTGGGGTGGTTGGTGACATTTGTCGTGCCCTGGATGACAAGATATTGCCATACTGTGATGGGATCATGACCCTTCTCCTCAAGGATCTCTCCAGTGGCGAACTACACCGTTCCGTCAAACCTCCCATATTCTCATGCTTCGGGGACATTGCTCTTGCTATTGGAGAACACTTTGAAAAATACATCCAATATGTGGTTCAAATGATGCAGGGAGCTGCAGAAGTGTGTGCACAGATGGTAAACAACAGTGATGAGGAGATGATGGAATATGCCAATCAGCTTAGACGCAGCATCTTTGAGGCCTATTCTGGTATTTTACAAGGATTTAAGAATTCCAAGGCTGATTTGATGTTGCCTCATGCCCCACATCTATTGCAATTTATAGAGTTGGTATCAAAAGACAGATCAAGGTATTAGAAGTTGTCGTTTTTTTTTTCATTTTTACTTGTATTTCTTTTGTTATAAATATTTAAATACCAAGTGTTTGCTCTACTTACTATTGCCCTATGTAGGGACGAGAGTGTGACCAAAGCAGCAGTTGCAGTGTTGGGGGATCTAGCAGATGCACTTGGTTCAAATGTGAAGATGCTGTTCAAGGATCGTTCATTCTGTATTGAATTATTAGGAGAGTGTCTTGAATCTGATGATGAACAGCTGAAGGAGACTGCAACTTGGACTCAAGGGATGCTTACACGTGTCTGTGGATAAAATTCTCATTTCGTATCTCTTCTTTGTTCGTGGAAATGAGCTCTTTTTTATTTGTTTTGGTAAAGGTCATCGCAGGTCTCCCGATAGATGGTTCAAGTGAAGCCAAGTATCATCGAGTCTTTTTGTGTATTTCAGTGTAAGTTTCTGAATTGCACAATGTTTGTATGATCCGTCTCCATGGGGTCAAAGAAGTCCTTGCTAGATTATAAGCATTAAGGTCACTAGATATTGGTGGCCTGTTTTTCAAGTGGAACACTGGCAGTTTATGTAATGGTATCTTGGATTAATTGTCGACACTGACATCGATTTGCTTTTAATCTCTTTTAGTTCTGTAGAGGATAAATATCAAGCTTGGGACTCTTTAAAATTTGAAGTCTTTTAGGTATTTATTTATATAGACTAGGAAATACCTGAAATAAACATTTTCTCCTTGCAAGAAAAGGAGGGCATGTATAGTTGAATGCATGGGCACAGAACAACTCCTGTTTTTACTGTGAAGGGATATATGTCCAATTTTATGGACTCCAGCAAAATATCAGAAGAGCAGGCAATGAGTGACTGTAAAAAACAAAAAAATGTGAAATATTATTATAAATAAATAAACAAAATTAACTAGCACATCAAAACACTAAAGTTCCCAACAACTCATGGAACTGCACTTCAAACTAACTGATAAACATTAAGATGATAAGTAACCACTTCAAAAATTCTACAAAATTAACATTTAGTTGCTTTATTATATGGATGACAACTTTACAAAAGTTTCAAACCCTTGATCGCATTGTGGATCCTAAATGTTGTCTTTGCACTCTTTACTATGAAAATCATACTCATCTTTTCTTTGAATGAGAGTATTCCCGCTCCATTCTTTTGTCTTCTCTCAATTATGGAGGTTGGGCTAATGTGCCTACCAACTGGCATGTGACATGTTTTGCTTATTTGGGAAAAAGGAGTTCACAAATTTATTTTGAAATTACTTATTGCAACTACAATTTACTCAGATTAGTCTCTTTTGTTAAATTTCAGAAAGCTAAGCTTGTTGATAATTCTTTTCTTATTTGGGATGTATAGTCATTTTTAGTTGGCATCTCATATGAGCCGCATATGAGGTCCTTTTGCTATTGTAAATATTTTCTTTTTAATAGTCTTAAATTTAACAAAAAAAAATTAAAAGAAAACAATGTAGTAGATAATTAACAATTTACCAAAAAAAAGAAAAAAATGAACAATAACCCAAGTAGAATACGAACCATAAATGTGTGTATACAATTCAGTGTTTGATAGTTGTACAATATCTACAGTATTATCAATTCAATAAGGAAAAAAATTGTCGTGTAAACATTATATATCAATGGAATTTTTCACATCTCCATCTTTTGTATATTCTGTCGTCATCCAATTCATTTGAAATGGAGAGGATCCTAATTCTTTCAGATTTGCCAACAAGAGACTCTCACCAGTTGAGTTCCTCTCCAGTCCAAGATCAGCTGATTGTTATTATCACCTTCAGTCCTCACCCCATAAAGACTTTCTCCTTCTCTCACCATTTCTTTAGCTTCCAGTAAGCTCTCTTTGCTCACTTTATAACCCTCTAACCTAAACTCTACTGATTGAGCATTACAACACTCCCTTGTTTCCTCCCATTTCTGAAACCATGCAAGAGAGGAGACAAAAGGCGCCACAAATACACATTCCATGGCAGTTCTGGCTTCTCCAAGATGAACTGGGAAATTGTAGTCTAGAGATTCTAACAAAGATTGATAATGCATCAAATGCCCATCCAAAAATGGACCAAAACTCGAGGAGAATTTAAGTTTCTCCCAAGCATCCCCATCACCAAAAGTTATAATGCCCTTGCCACTAGAATAGGCAATAAATTCCTTAGCCACCCTCAGAAACTCAATAACATCCTTCCTTCGTCTCACCCTTCCCATGTGTGGAAGGCTCACCATGCAATTAAAAGCACACCATTCTCCCTCGTCGCCTCTTTTCTTCATTTCACTCAAATCATGTAGTTCCGCCTCATCCACCTTCAACTTTAGGTTGAAAGATCTTGCATGATCATGCAGCCGCTTCTTTGTCTCCTCAAACTTCCATTCTGAGGGATTAAAATTGAAATCTCCCTCGCTCCATTTTACTGATGTCAATCTCAGTTCCCTATGCTGATGCCCTATGGCAGCAATCATCGTGGACCATTGTACCCCGTCTCCCATGTCAAAATCAAAGATGTGGATGACCTCTGCATCGCTAGGCATAGCCTCGATGATTGCTGAATTGGCTGCAAAGTGAGCAAACTTCCCATTTGGGAATATTTGGTAAAATGCCTTATAAGCTGTATGGAAGTTCTTCTTGGACTCTACTTTTAGGTAGTCTGATTGCCTGTCCAAAGAATGGAATAAGTAATACAATAAACGCTCCATAATTTCATCAACCGGGCTGACTGTCTGGCTTATGCGCTTAACAATCACCTCTGCAAGCTCTATCTGTTCATTCTGCATGGCTTCTCCATATGCCATGATTAGATGAATTAGTCTTGGTTGATTATCAATCTCCATGCCCTCAAAGGGTAAGGTTAGTGATGGTTCAGCTGATGACATGTCCATCGAAATGTCACTTGTATTCATGGATTGGCTAAGATTCCATTCAACTTCTCCATCAAGTGGATATTGGTTAAAATGAAAACTTCCCCCATTTTCTTCCAAATATAAAGGCATCCCCTCAATCTCACCAGTATACATAGGATCTAAATCTGGTAAAAAATCAGTGGTTGTTGACAACATGACACTGGGCTCGCCAAGAGGAACTTGAAAATCAACATAATCATCGCGCAGTATGGTTGCCAGATATGGGATCGAGAAAGAAATGTCGTCAGTGGAGACCTCTGATGTGGTGTACAGAGAAGAGAACTCATGATGGCTACCCATATCAGCAACCATGCCAAACCCATATTCTGCAGCCACCTCGTCAAACGATGAAGTCATGTTATCACAATATGACCATGAAGGTTGAAAATTTTCAGTTTGAAACATCATTGCAAAACTGATTGAGATGTATTTATTTATATGATGAGGCAACAATGTAGAGACTATGTAGGTGGGTAGGTAGTTCCAGACAAAATAATTTGAGGACAACACAATTCCCAGTTTAGTCATCTTCCTCCTGGCAGTTTCTCAAGGAGGGTAAGTTATATTGGACCCAAATAAGATTTGAGACATCAGTGGAAACTAACATGTACACCTGTCAAGTTAACAAATAAAGTAACAACTTAATAATCAGATTAGGATGATGAAAAACACAAGCATAAACAAGTTTTGCCAGTGTAAATGTAGATTTCTTATATGATTTAAATAATACTTTTAAAGATTGCTTCCTAAGTAGATACTACCTTTTCCAAGAATCTAGAACTCTATATCCTTAAGAAATAATTGACAAGCGCAATGGCAGGAGCCACAAGTTTATTAGTTTTGTCCTTGGATGAAAGGATATAATCTTCATTGTCAGCTTAAATCCCTTAAAAATCCAGTCTTTGGAATGTTATGCTTGTGCAATTCACTTGGACTAAAATAAATTATTCTAGCATGTTTATTGCTTTGAAATAAAAATATGTTTACACACAAGACAATGTTAAAGTCACAAGATTAGTCATGTTAACATTAGTAGAATTTAATACTGTTCGAGTACACAAACAGATATCTTAAAGAACCTTACAGGGGAGCCAAAAAAATGCATCAAAAGCTTATATTTTTTGGTGTTTGTGACATGGAATTACAGTAATAAAGAAATGAAATGATACTAATAAGACTCTCCTCTTGAAAAACTGTCGAAATAAACCACATTTTTCATATAACAAATTTAGGTCAGCTTTTATTAGTTAATGCAGAACATTCTGCATATTTTTTCTGTTGAAACATGCCTAGTTGTTGAGCTGATCTTGCTTATGAAGGCGTGTTGGAACTTATGGCTCGAAATGATTATTTCGCTATATTGAAGCTTTCAACTCAAAACCAATTGACAATTAGTGGAGTAGCCTCTCAAGTTATATATCGAGTCTTCAGGTCTTAATTGCAGGATGTGGGACTTTATATCTCAACACGTTATATAACCTTGCAATGCAGGACAACATTGTAGTGCAGAAAAGAAGGTCATCAAAGAAGTTACAAGTTTGCAGTACTTGGTTTGAGATGGGACAGAGATAAAATTAGTTTATTAAACAACAAACTCACATCCACATCGCATTTATAAAATAAAATGTTCTAAGAAGAGAGGCATTTTATTAGACATTCTGAGAAAACTGCATATTGTCTTTATTTTGGTCAAAGAATTATTAGAAAATGCAGAACTTACAACATTATAGTTGAGAGACTCCATTTTTCAGAACCTTGCTACAGCCAATTGATTAATAGTTTAACTAACAGTGACGAATAAAATTAACTATTATGATGTCATGGCAAAGAAATTAAATACTACCCATCAGTAATAATATCATTATAAAAATCTGATACATTTTGATGGTAGAGTAGTTTGTAATTCAAACCAACAAATCTCTTCATGTTGTCCAAAATTTCAGCCACAAGGTCCAAGCAACCCATGAATTTAAAACTTGTATTTAAATTGCATCAACTTCATGGAAAAGTAGTTGGTAAGAGATTGAAGATATCCACATTTTCCACAAGATTGGACTACTAAAATGATACCATCTTAAGCTCATTATAATAATCTAACAGAGTGCAAGTCCTAAAAAATGACTTTAACACCCCTATACGCACACATGAACAAACAATTATACGACAAAAGTTCAGACGATGATGATCCAGTAGGAATGTTACGTGGAACAAGGGGCGGATCCAGGATCTATTCCCAGCAGGGACGGATTTTTTTGGGTTGAAGTTTAGCGAGGTAGAGAGTGAGAATTTGAATACATTATACACCGTGTTAAATGAACAAATAATTATACGAAAAAAGTTCAGACGATGATGATCCAGTAGGAACGTTACGTGGAACTCTTCCTTCAAGACTTAATTTTTACTGATATACTGCAGTTTAAAGTACTATGTCCAAAAAAGGATATATGTTGTGTTTATATACCTTATCAGCCAGACATCATAAATTTCTAATTGATTTCAATGAAGAACACCACTCAAACAGCTCAAATTTCTGACATTATCATATCCACACAACTACTGGGGAGTGAATACAGAAATTAAATCAACCTTCTACATCCAGGAGTGATAATTATATACATGTAAAAATCATTTACTGAAGAAACCAAGGAATGCTGTGATGAACATTGAACACTGATCTGGTTAGATTTTGATCACAGCAGAAAAATATGACAAGTAATGCTACCATATCTGCTTGTCCTTTCTTTTTTTGAAATAACAAATATAATATTTAATGGATATTCTCCTTAAATCATGGTGTCATGTTTTAGATGGGCAAGGGGAGATTATGGCCCCACATATGGAAAAATTACCATGTGGGGTTCCTTCAGCTTGGCTTGAAGAAGACCTACAATCAAATTTATCATTGTGTGAAACCTTATTCACTTGAAAACACATGTATAGCTACCTAAGAAAACTCTTGATTTAATTAATAATATATGCAGTGTAATGTGTACAGCTTACCAACCCCAAGAAAACTCCAAGAGAGGAAGAGGATCCAGCAGGGAACTCATTTGAAATAGGATTCACTACATGCCAGAATAAGAACCCTGAGTTTTTTCCCCCCTAGTATTTTCATCTTTTCTAGTTGTTATATGTTATTATTAAAATAAAATAAAATATTCACCAACTTATATATAAATACCAAGGAGACCTTTCACAAAATCAGAACTCCTCTTGGCACCCAAGTATCATCAAAAAGATGATGCACCCTCAGCTTCTTCAGCCCTCATGGCCACTCTAAAACATCATGAACTCAACTCATGATCAAGCTGGACTATTTGGTATAAATAACCCTGAATTCTTGCCCTCAATCACTACTTGCAGTGAGGATTCCCCAACGAATTCCTCTGACTCATATTTTCCAACCTTAATCTCTGAGGAGTTTGTCGAATTTCCATTTTTGGATGATGAGATGCAAGTCATGCTTCCTGCAGAGAATATTGCTCATAGCATGGAGGGCTTTGAGGCTATTTCAAGTGATGAGATTGAGGATGTGTGCAGATGGTTGGATGAAAGTGAAAACCAGGGAAATTTTTCTTTACACATGTCTACGGAGGAAAACGATGTATGGAGTCCTGACCTCTCAACAGCATCAACTGATGCTTCAGAATTCTTACCATCAATAAACAAGGGAATAATATTACCAGCTAATGACATGGAAATTGATAACCAATTAAGCCTTTGTCATCTACTTAAAGCTTATGGAGAAGCCAAGGATCAGGAACAATCACAACTTGCAGAGGTCATAGCGGGATGCATAAAGGGAAAAGTAGGTCCAGTTGGTGAGGCACTTGAACGTGTAGCATTCAACCTATTTCACCCCATGGAAAACCAAAGAGACTACATAAAGCAAGAATCAAGCAAAACCTCCGAGACAGCATTTAGGGTGTTCTACGAAATTTTCCCGTATGGGAGGTTTCCTCACTTGCAGCTAACTCGGCTATTCTTGAAGCTATGCCAAATGATGCAGAGACAATACACATAATAGATTTCGACATGGGAGAGGGTATTCAGTGGCCACCAGTTATGGAGGCTATAGCCTGTCAACAGAAAGTACTGAGATTGGCCTCAGTAAAAGTTGAGGATGACTCTGGTTGTGATTCTTCAAGGTGCAAGTTTGAGGAGAAAAAGTGGAGGCTCCATGAATATGCAAGATCTTTTGGTCTCAGGTTGAAGGTGGAGGAGATGAGACTAGAGGATTTAGTAAATAGTATAGAGGAATCAAATGGAAGCGAATGGCTGGCCTTCAATTGCATGGCTAACCTTCCACACATGGGGAGGAGGAGAAGCAGGAGAGACATTATGGAGTATGTAAAAGTAGCCCGAGTAGTATTAGCCAATTCTGCAACCTATAAAGGAGTATTGACTTGTGGTCATGGAGAAGATGAGGAGAGAATGAAAAATTGCTCTGGATATAGTTCATTCCTCGACGAAAATCTAAGGCACTACCAAGCCCTGTATGAATCAATGGAGTGCAATTTTCCAACTTACTTTGCAGAAGCAAGGTTAGCCATGGAAAGCCTTTTCCTCACACCTTATGTCTCTTCTGTCTCGTGCTTTCGAAGATTGGAGGAAATCAGGGATGGCCCTGTTTTTGTTTTTGAGGAAGGTGCTGGCTTAGAAGGTCGGAGGTTGAGCAAAGAGAATTTAATGGAAGCCAGCGTAATGGTGAAGGAAGGTGAGAGTTTATATACAATCAAGATTGAAGGACAGAATCAGAATGAGATGATCTTGGAATGGAGAGGAACTCCATTAGTGAGAGTTTCGACTTGGAAGTAGATAGCAGAGAACCCACATAAGTGAAGTGAGGGAAATTGACATATTGTAAATTATATATGTACAGGTTTCATATTCGTAAATTATTGTAAAGAGTAATTGATTAACTATAATACAAGACAAACATTGTTCCATTGCTGTCAATTTGTTTACATCTGAATGATGAAACAATCATAAGTTCCTCTCAAGCAATGTCTGAATGATGAAAGCTCACAAGTTCCTGGACAATAATAAGCCAAGGTTTATTGTTGCTTGTACGGATATTGATTATACAAGAATAAGCAGTTTCATTAGAACTGAATTGTGCTTCTTCATATAGTATATATGGTTAGAATACACAATATATTGGTATCAGCTCAGAGAAATTTCACGAGGGCAAAATCTACATAACTTGCAGAATCTACATACAAGTCTCTATCTATAAACACCATTACAACAGGTAGGCTTTTGTTCGTGTTCGAGATGATTGGAAGAGTCCATACTCAATTATTATACACACCACAAGGTAACTTGCATTTGCAGATAAACTATGGAAATTGATATTTTCATAACACTTTTTGTCCTTACTTAGCATTACTTAATTGACGTGTGAGTTAGTTATTGATGATGTGACACATGATATTGTTGCAGAAATTAAAAAAGAGAAAAAAAAATTAAAGCAAGATTTTTGGTTCAATTCTTCTTCGCCAACGACAGCACATATGATATTACACATGACAAAATGTATCACCAATAACTAACTCACACATCAACTTTTTTCGCTGAAATGCAAGATTCAACACTTCCGACCAAATTTTTGGATGAAATGTTAACTAATGACTAGTTTGTAACATATCTTTTTAAATATAGTAATGTTTTTTAACAAAAAAAGATTCAATAACCAAAATGAAAATCGACCCATAAATACAGTAACCAAAATATCAATTGGAACAGAGACTCGCACGCCACATAGTCAAGTACCTCACACGCGTCAATTTTTTGGACGGAAAGTTAAGTAATACCTAGTTTGTAATTTTTTTGAGTATAATAATGTCTTTGTAACAAAAAAAAATTAATAATCAAAATAAAAATTGTTGATTCTTCAAGTGAACTCTTCTCGTTTCTTTCGTTTCTTTTTGAAAATTTCAAAGTTGGACTCATTTGCTTATGTAGTACACAAGCATGTGTCAATCTCTTACATTTTGATAAACACAAGCATGAACAGGTACCCAAAAAAAAGGCAGTATAGTATGCACATTCAAATTAAAACAGAAGAAGAAGCAGGATCATATGAAAAACAAAATTATAAGTTCTTTGCAAATTAATCACCAAACTCAACAATGTAATCCACAAGGTCGCATCAGCATTCGGGCACTTCTCAAGATGCATGGAATAAAAAAATACCGATTGATCAAAAATGAGAAAAACAGCATAAAAAGGGGACTAATATGAAGTAGCACATTCAAAGTTGCTTTCAAATACATATAGAAAATTGTCCAATTTTGTGGTGAAAATCAACAGGACACCAAGGTCAAGGATTACATCAGGATATACTTCCATCCTAATATTGCATGCTGATTTGCTCAACTAATTTGAAGAAATAACCTACCTGAAGTATATAGAAACCTGAGGAATATCAATATCATTGTCTTCATCGTCCTCACAAGCCACTACTACATCAAAATGCCGCCGGTATGGAGGCAGTTCTGCTTTTGCCACTTCCCTCACCAGATCAACCATCTTCCGGTCCATGCGATCTTTGTGTCTGGGGAACATGCTGTTATAAAGCAAGCAACTCCCATGGGAAATACTGTAAGCATTCAACCCTTTGTTTTTCAGCCACTGAAGAAGCTCTCTCAAAGTTGGATCGTCTCTCAATATCCACCTGTCCCACACAGTCCAGCTCATGTCCTGGTGCTTGATCACCTTGGGGGGAACTGGCTCGGCCATGGAAAATAAAGGGAGTGCCAGGTTGGCAAAGGTGTTTCGGTAGTCCTCCACCTTATGACCTCCGCTCAGAACTTTATATAGCTCCAGGCAAACAAGACCGGTGGCCATAGCAGTGGAGGTCGCTATTGCAGGGATGATCCTTCCAGCAATGAATTTGGCCTTAAGCTTGTCAACTTCAGGGATGCTATAATTCCTAGCCCTCATGTTGGCAAGTCCAGCTATTAGCTCCATATGGTAGTTGGTGTCATCATCCTGTAAATTCAAAGAACTATGTAAATGGTGTAAAATGTACAGAAAAAAATGTTACCACCAAAAGAACAATTGAAATTCCATCCATCCTCATGTAGCACTAGAATTGTATAATGTATAAAGAACCACTTAAGGATTTACTTCTTCATATGACACTTCAACGTATTTAAGTCATAAACCACACTACTTGGGTAAAATGGTAGGTAAATAACAACACCGAGTACTGCAATTGTATCCTCTAAACTTCGCATAAATCAATATGTTTGCAGCTGTCAACCAGTTATGCAGTACCAACACTCCACTCAATACAAACAAAATGATCTCCAGATATAATGTCACAAATAAAATAATCTCAAGATATGCATGCTAACTATCTGTGTGAGTGAGTGTGTGTGTGTATGTAAGAGAGAGAGAGAGAGAGGACCTTCTCAAACTGGATTGGATTCATCTTGAAACCCGGTGGTAGCTTTTTGTGGCACATTTCTAACTTCATGACCAACTTATTGATGACTGCAACATCATCTATAGATGCAGTAGAAAGACTCGTGGCTTTCTCATCAGTGACAATCTTCACATCTTTTTTGGGCTGGAAATCAGGGACTATCACTTTGCTAATAGCATCAGCTAACTTATTAAGAGATTTGACCCAGTCAGGAATCGGGATGCCAAATGTCTCTGCTCGTAGGATAGATGCTGCCATGATGAAATAAAGGTGGCTAGAATCTTCAGCAGAGAACTGCAGTGGACGGGGAAAACGTTTTGGAGCGGACCAGAATGGTGTGCCATTACTGGTAGCAGAATTCTCCGGAAAGGTGAAAGTCAACTGCTTCACACGGCTAGCAAAGTAGTCCTCAAACCTAATTCCATGAAAAATATACCGTTAGAGATGACTGAAGATAATTACTTAAAAGGTAAAAAGGACATATATAATAGGTAAAGCATAGTACTTCAGACGGGCCCAGGTTATGCAGTCTAGCAATGTTTCACATCTCTCCTTATCAAGGCATTCAAGAACACGTTCTACGTTGTCTCGGGCTTGTGCATCACCCGCATTTCTCATGGCATTTGTATATTCACTTGGATTGGTTAAATAGGCATTTACTTCAGCTGGTGTCTTCTCAAGCAGGCCCTCAAACTCGGAACGAGCCCATGTCAAGCAGTGATCAATGTTGTGTGGGAAGGAGTGCACAGTGCACATGGGTGCTTGTTTCTCAGGTGGGTCCTTGAGGCACCATAGTTTTCAAATCAAATGAGGGATGACCATCTGAGTATTGCATTTTGCACCAAGGGTTCCAGACTCCAGAAGCGGTTTTTGGAAGTACAAGCATCTTTGATCAATGTAGAGCCTGGCATTCACATTATCTAATGCATTAATGACAACACTCAAATTCTCCCAGAATGTATCATCAAAAACATTCTCGGTCTCAGGGCTTTGCGGTTTTGTAGTGCTTCAATGTGAAGGCGAGGGTTTATCAAAGAAGCTGCTAAGGCAGCAACAGTTGATTTCGGCTGCCCAATATTCCAATCCCGGAAAAGGAACTGTCGACTAAGGTTACTCTTCTCAATGACATCGTCATCTGTAATTGTTAGCTTTCCGCTATTACCACAAGAGACCCCCATTAGAGCTACATTTTTCAGAAACTCACACCCTAATGCACCAGATCCCACCATGAAAACTTTTGCATCCTCTAGTTTTTTCTGTAACTTAGATCCAAATACTGAGACTTGGGCATCATAACGACTATTCAAGGGCCTTAGGTCATTGAAATCCAAGGGTTCAGTGGGAAGGGATTCAATAGAGTCAAAATAGAAGAACTGTCCACAAAAACAATAAATAAATGTCAGCTTATATTTATAGTAGTAGAAATAACTTGCAAGTCAGGCGGAAATTTCAAGCAGCCTCGAAAATCAAGAAGTCCAGAGAAAATTTTATCAAGACAGATATTCTTCCTAAATAGTGAAATACATCACTACTGAATTATATTAATCTTACTGTTAATTATTAAAACCAATTCCATCAAAAAGTTTTGAACCTGAAAAAGTGGTTGGAACTTCCCAGAGCAAGCCTTCACCACTTCCTGTCCAACAATGCCTCCAAACATAGCAGCCATGGGGTTTAACACAGCCCTAGCACCAAATGCAAAGTTACGAAGAAGTTGTTGGTCAATCTCTTCAAGTCTCCCATCTGTCAAGCTATCATTGATGCCAGTGGCTAAAGATATCAATTTCTGAGCATCCTCATCTGATCCGGCAACAGGGAAGCGTCCCAGCTCCAATATAAACTTATCAAGTGATTGAAATGCCAAGTGTAGAAGAGGTGGGCGGCCAAACTTGGAGAAATCACTCAACAGAAAATCACCAGGATCCTTGAGTGCTTCTCGCAATGGTTTAAAGTTCAAAACCTTTGGTTGCTTCACTTGTGTGACAATACCACCTTTCTCATATGCAGCATAATTTGTGGTATCCTCTTCAATGGAAAATGAGTATGGCCTTGCATTTATTACCTTTCTTGGTTTTCCATCACTCAGTTTTGACATACCGTGGACTTCAGAGAATATAACTAGATCTCCATCTTGAAACTCAAGCCTCTCATCATCAACACATGAAATTAGTGCAGGGTTATCATTGCTAATGGATGCAATAATGCCTATGTGTGGATCCTCACCATCGACATCAAACACGGTGAACTCTGGGCCAAAGTCACAGAATACACTTCCAAAAAGACCTCGTACCTCAGATTTGATGAAAGCAATAGGAGGCTGATGTTTATGGCAGTAATTATCAAATTCAATTGCCTTCTCCAGGCTGATATCAGTAAATACTACAACCTGCGTCAATGATGTGTATCAATAGTTAGTGCACTATTATATAAAGTAAATGCGCAAACAAAAGAGATAAGGAACTATACAAATCATTTCATAAAATGAACCTAGGAAGTTACATGCAGCGAACTAAAAGATGTACTGTTCATTAAGGGGGGGAACTAGTAGAAATTCAATTCCACGCAGAGAAAGAGAAATCACATGAATTAGCTGCCTCTTCAAGAAGCTTGCAATTAGAGAAAATTGGATTGTCGATAGTGGAAGTTGCATGCTGCGAACTTTGGAAATCGAGCAAAATTATCCCAGAAATTAAGATCCAATCAATCATAATTAAACAGTGTAAAATGTTCTTTTAAACACATATTCAACCAATTTGGAATTTTCAAGACTATTTCTGCTTAATAAGCCACTCCAGGTTAACATGTTCTGCCATGTTTGACGTGCTACCACGCAAATTCAACATTCCCATGCATACTGCCTCCAGAACTCAAATGCATGTAGAGACAATGAGTGCTGATTCTTCTTTAGGATTTCCTGTATTGCTCATAAGTCCCCGAGAAAATAAATAATAAGTTGGAATTTAGAAACTTCACTGCCAAATTATAGTAAAGTACAGAGGACAGTAATTCAAGTTATTCATTCAGATGGCCCGGTTTGGAATGGCAATGGGAGAATGCATTCTCCACCAATCGATATTTCTTGATTATTTTTGTTACAAATATTTTAATAATGCATTCTAGTTTTCTTTTCACTTCAAAAAAAAAGTTCTGACTACTTCGATTGTAAGCTGAAGGATGTGTTAACATAGATGGATGGAGCTCGTTATCCAGTGGACCCTCATCCTCTGAATCTCCTTGGCAAAAATCTCAACTATTAAATGTCTCTCTTCCTTCTTTACTTTTTTTTTTCTTTTTACTTTTTCTCTTATAAATTTTTATAAACTATTTTAAAAAAATTATTCCATCTCTCAAAGGCTAAATTTTTTATGATGTAAACAACTGAAGAAAATCTTACTGATAATCATTCCATATGGACATGTGAACTTACAAGAAATACAAGTAGCGAAATTAACGCATAAATGAACTTGAAAATAGAAAATATATAGTGCCAAGAGTAATCCTTAACATTTATTGGATACAGATGACATTCAGCATATACATAATCAAGTTAAGCACACTGAACAAATTTGAACAAAGACTTACATATCAAAGTAAAATAAGCAGCACCGAAGACGCGTGAAGAATGAAGATTACTTACCTGGAAATCAGAAAGGTGTTCCTTAGTCAAATCAGTTGTTAAAGTAGAAATAACCACAGAATTATTCAGTTCTTGCAGTTTCTGCATTGAAGCAAGTGCACGATTCTTGCCCACATCATCCTCTGTGAAAATGAAATTGCTAGAAAAGTCCCACAATTCCACATTCCCCTCATCATGCAATGTCACAGACTTGACCCCAGCAAGAACAAGGTTCTTCGCTGTAAAACCACATATATCACTTTACCAAAAGAATTTGTTCAAATTCCAAAACCAGCTAGCATTCAACATTATCTATGGAAAAAAAGAACATTTGCAATCAGCTAATAAGTACAAACAATACAAAGAAATTACACAAACCAGAACAGGTCGTCCATCAGTAGCCAACTGCCAACATGAGAATTTCCATGACAAAAATTCCAAACAATAAGGAGTAGTAACTGTATATTAAACTACAGTATACTACATTTTGCAGAAACAACAGAATTCAAATCAAAATCACACATTAAAATTCTACTATAAAAAAGTAGGAAATGATTTAAATTTTAAAGTGTGTACCAATTTCTGCCCCAAGACCTTGCATCCCGGATACAAGGATATTGGAGGCAAATAACCGCCGCATAGTCTCCCGACCGTAAACAGCAAGCTGTCGGCTGTGCAGATCCTCATCAATATCAGGTGAATTTCTCTCAATCGGAGATTTACCGTTGCTGTTCCCGTTGACATTCCTCCCTCCCATTGATGCTGCTGCCGCAGCCGCCGTAGATAGCGTCCCTGTACTAGCAATGGTTGTGTTGGCCGCTGAAATCACACAATCGATCTTATGCTTTTTTATCAAAAAAGATCCGGAAGTGTTAGCATCCACAACTTCTACCTCTCCCTCTGCAGCTCTCTTTCCCGGAAGCATAAAGTCCGATGAACTGTTTGAAACCATTTTTTCGGTTAAATCAAAACACCCAAAAAAGAAAATAAAGAATCAAGTGCAAATATGCAGATAAATAGATAGATTCAGAAACATGTATATAAATGGAAGGTCAAATAGCGGACGGATAAGTGGGAGTAAATAATGAGAGTACATAAATAGAAGGACAGTAGATAAATAGGTACATACCAGTGAGAAATTTGATGAAATGAAGGAAGCGATCGTGATTAGTTACAGTTAGAGTGCTAGTTGATTAGGGTTTGAGCTGAGATCCATTAATATCACAACTGGGGGAGTTTTTTGGAAGGAGAAAGATGAAAATGAAATTCAGATGTAAAAAGAAAATGTTCGTCGTCAGCAGGATTCGAACATGCGCAGGACTAGCCCAACAGATTTCGAGTCTGTCTCCTTAACCACTCGGACATATCGACATAATCTTTTGCCGCTGCATTTGCTTAATTTGGACAAGATGATTGAGTTTGGATTTGAATTTAGAGCTTGTTTAGGCCAATTTAGAGCCATTTCCATATTGACTTGCTTTAAAATGACTTAAAATTAAAATATAAGTTGTTTTAAGTTGGAATTTATATGTAAAAATATTTGGTATCAATTTGACTCATAAGTCAAAAATTAAGTTAAAATAAATTATAAAGTTGTTCAGCTCATAAAAACTTATAAGTTTAAATTAAATATAAATATTATTAAAAATACATTAATAAATAAAGGAATAAAATAAAATTTATATTTAATCAAACGAACTTATTTTAAATATTAGGTGCATCGGATAGAGTTGGAAGAAATATATAAGTTCCGATAAGAGAATGCATTTTGCTTCATTCAATTAGTATTTTTATTTTTTTAAACTAGCTTTTTTTGAGAGTGCATTTGTTTCACTAGTATTTTTCATTATTTTGTTTTTAAACTAATTTTTTTGTTTAACATAAAAGAGATGGAGTACTTAAATTACATGGTTATATAGAAAACCCATAAAAGCAAATAAGAAAATTAAAATGAAAAACAAGTTATATAGAAAAAAGTTTAAATAATGGATTGTTTTATAAAATATAAGGACTTGGTAAGTTAATTGATTGAGCAATCTGATAAGATCATCTTCGATTGCAGTATTCTCTTAGTCATGTGGCGATAATACCGATCAAGTGTAGATATTGTATTGATCAGTTAACCAAAGTTAACATGTTATAACTACAACTACAACTAAAAATTGAAGTCTAATTTTGGGCCAAAGTTTACTGTATCATTTTCTTGGGCTAAAGCTAATAGGTGGCCGTATGACTTGTAGCCCAAAGTGTTACCGCGAATACGGCCCAAGCATTCTCTGTTTATCTTCTTCATCCCAACTATCTAATCTCTCTTATATTTCATTTGCTCTGTAACCTCTGTTTGAAACCCTAACAAGCTCTTTTTTAGTTATCTCTGTATCTGAAAGTCTAGCTGTAATCAATGGCGTCAATCAATTTTGGCCCGTTTGGCGAAAACTGGTTTAAGAAACCTCCAAACCCTTTCCCGCCCATCAACCTTCTATCAGTTGCCGAATCACTAAACCCCTTCAAACCCCAGAATCAAACCCCAAAATTCGCTTCAATCACCAGCTCAAGCTTCGAAAACCCCGAAAATGAACCAGAGAAAAAACCCGGGAAGTACAGACAAATGCTGGACCAGTTCTACTGGGAATGTGAAAATCGACCGGACTATCGTCACGCTCCGGAAGTCGAGAAGATCCTGAACGAAGACCCGGTTTTCGAGAAGAAAGAGAACCCGACTCCAGAAGAGATTGAGGAGAACGAAAAATGGTGGAACCAATTTCGGAGCAGCCCGGTGGTCGAGTTCTTAACCCGGGCTGAGAAAATTGCTGATAAGCTTAATGAGTTGGAGCTGAAGGAGAATTCGACTCCATATCGGAGTGAAGATAAGAAATATTGGCAACAGATACCAAATGTGATCGGATTGGATGGCCGGCCAATGCCGAGAAAGGCAATAAAGACGAAAAGGGAGTCGGATGATAAATTTTGGGATTTTACTAGGCAGTTCTTTTTTGGGCTTTGGGGATTTCGGCAGCGTCCCTATCCTCCCGGAAGGCCCATTGATGTCGCTCAGGCTATTGGGTACAAGCAGCTTGAAAAGCGATACCATGATTGTGAGTTTATAGAATTTACTCAATAATAACTATATTTCTGTTTCAGTTATTAGTGTCTTATTGTGCTTACTATGGTTAGCAATTTGCATTGTTTAGTTTATGCTTATATATATGGTCACATGGCACTATATAATGTGGATGGTATGTAATGGTGATGTGCTAATGAGTTTGTACAGGTAGGATGGGGATAATTGTAGAAATGATATACTAGCCGATTGAATCAAATGTAAAAATTACTCTACTTTTGTTAATGTTTTAAATTTCACTTTCCAAAGTACCTATTAGTGAATACTTTGAATTGAATTTTTTCTGCACCTGCGCCTTCGTTATCTTCGAGAATAAAGTAAATACTAAATCATCTTTTTGAGCTTTTATTATTTAGCAACATCTTTAACATGCTTCTATCAGCATATGCAATCTCGGCGTTTAGTTCATGTTTTGGACTAGCTGAAGTAATGAATTGTGTTTTTCAATCTTTCAGTATGCTGTAAATCTGTAATTATTACGAACTCGTAGTGTGCTGATTAATGTTATAATGTTCTAGTTATCATGAGGAGTGGTGGGTGGTACTACAAGGACCGGCTGGGTCGCACGAGGGGTCCAATGGAACTTATTCAGCTCAAGACTGCTTGGGGTGCTGGAATCATTGATAAGCACACCTTCATCTGGGGTGAGGATATGAATGAATGGGCACCTATTGGCATGATTTATGGCATGGAACGTGCAGTTGCCACTTGGGAAGGTTTGTAAAACTCTGTATATTTCCCTTTAGAGTTATGCATAGTCGTGATTTCTTCTATCTAAATACCCTATTTGATTTTTACTCTCTTTAAATAGGGAGTAGGGGTAGGACTATGGGAGGTCGGAAAATGTCTCCAATCACTTGAACTACCACAATAATTGTATACGTGGTACAAAATATTGAATAGTAACATGTGGCCCATATATGTGAGAAGGTTGTATTGCCTGATATATTTCAATCAAAGTTCTTGATCATATGATCCCATTGTTGATGTAAACTAAGGTTGAAGATTAAATTTTTGGGTCTATTGATGTTTACAAACTGAAATTTGCCTTATGTGTGCCCTTGTTATTCCTTTTCATTTATTATCTGTTCCTTACTTTTAGTTCTGTAGAGTGTGTAAGATTTCATGTTGCAGACCCAAAGTTCCTAGACTTATTTCGGGTAAATTTCCAGTTAGGCTAGGTGCTGCAGCAACAGCTTTTATTCACAAACTGCAGAAAGGTATACCTCCTTGGGTGCCTTTAAAGGGGTTTGAGAAGAAATCCTATAAGCAGCTCCAAGAAGAAGCTTATGAGAGCAAGAGACGTGATTTGGCTGTACTGGAAGCTAATGATGGTGTTTGGCCTGGTGTGAAAATTCCTAGTCATGCCCTGTTTCTTTGGGCTAGTGGCTCCGAGCTAACATCAATATTGGAAGCGGATCACATGCCCAACAAATACATTCCAAAGGATCTTAGGTATATTTACATAGCTTTCTTTATTCTTTATTGCATCTCCTAATAAACAGTTGGACAAAACTCAAATAATTTTTTCCAGTAAATTTGAAGAGTTCATTCATAATTTTCTACGGTCATGTCTCCTAAGTCAGGAACACCATAACTATGTTCAAGCCTAAACTTTCTAAAATAATATGTGTGCGCTTGCGCGCGTTAGTTGATCATTCTTTTACCTATCAATTCAAATCACTTTTTTTTTTAGTTTGACAAATATTAAAGGATAATTTTCTTAGTCTTTTGTGTTTGTATATTGAAGCATTTATATATGTCGAATGAGTGGCGAGATGCAACCAAATATTTGATTCAATGTTTTATAGCTTTACATATACAATTAATTCGAATTCCATCGATGTTCATTTGTTTATAAAAGGAATAACTTCTGATCTGTTAACTTTTACTTCTGTTCTAGTAACTTTATAAAATATGTATAGCGCAACATTGAGCACTTTCTATCTCTATAGGAAATCTGTTCAAAAGACTTATACACCAGCTCAAGTGCATATTCAAATTAATCAGCTGTTTTCCTTTACGCAACCTTGGTTAAATCTGTAATAGTTTTAAACTGGGTCTTTTGAAGCAACTAGACAAGTTATTTCTCATAGTCTAAAATCTTTCAGTACTATCTAAGCATCAAAGAAAGCCTTTGGGTCAATATTCCAACAATACCATTGCCATTTGAAGCGGATATATCACGATTTGAAGTTGATATACACTCCCTCGGTTCCAAAACATAAGATCAAATTTGACTTTTCAAAGACAATTTGAAACATTTTCAATTTCAAAATCGAGTGATTAATTTAACTTTTGAAACAAAAAATATCTCCTAAATAGTAGTACTCTTTAGATAGTTTACGATTTTCATAGTTGTATTGTCTAAAATTATATGAATGCATATGAATTTTAAATTTGAAAATATGTGAAATTAATTCAAAAAGTAAAAAATGATTCTATATTTTGAATGAGATGAAGTATAATCTAACAATTGACTCAATTTAGTTTTTATTGTTATACAGCTGAAGCATCAATATGCTTTAAATTATAGTTATGTACCTGTGAATTAGTAAAATGTAAGAAAATTTAATACCAAATTGCCCATTTTAGTCTTTATTGTTATACAATGATGCAATTTTGTTCCCAAGATGATCAACGCATAGCATCTTTTCCACGAATGATTTCAGATTTTTGTGTATACTTGATTCATAGGCTCAATCTCTGTATATTATAATTCATTAATACTTACTTACATGAGCAGGCTCCAGTTGGCTAAAGCTATCCCTGGTTTGAGGCCATGGGAGGTTTTGAGCATAGAGCAAGCCATGGATCAGATAACTTATGATGGTGACTGGTATCGTGAACCTCTTGGTACATTCACAACTGGCCCACCATACATTAGTGCGTGGAATACTGATACCTTGGTACATACTCTGCCACCATTTTCTGTATTTACGTTTTTACTTGCTTTTCTTTTATCAAATTTAATTTGTGCCCCCGATAATGTTGAAACTATCTTGTTCACAAGGGTAGCTTTTCTTCATACTATGCAGGAAATGTGGTGCAGATACCATAACTGATAACTTACATGCCTTTTTTTTTTATGGTTTTTCTGGTGCCAGCAATTTTTCAATAGTTTTGTGAACTTCAACGAGGCATTCTTGAGCACACTGTTCGAGAGTATACCAGGTTTCTCTACGGTATTTGAGAAGAGAATAATACCCGAGGCTGACGAAAGGCTAGAGAGACGCTTAAAGAAGCGGGAGGCGCAGAAGAGAATTGAGGAGGATAAAGCAATTTCGGAACCATTTCCAGATGCTCCATAAATGCTTGAACCACATAATTCATTGAACATGTTGTGTCTGCCAGTAGTCTTCTGCAGACATCAACATTTAACACACTTTGCTGTTTTCATCTCCTCCATGGCAACTATTGAATTAAGAAAGTAGTCCAATTTACCCTTGTACATCTCCTTGAGTTGATGAAGAGATGCAGGCAATTCTGAAAAGTATTTTTTGTATCTTATTTTTATTTTAATTTTATATAGATGTGAAAAATATCTTATTTTTTGCTCATGTTCCATTGGATGATCACAAGACAGACCCTTTTTTATGGGCAAAAACAATTAACTAGAACTAATATAGGAGAATGGTTCTTCGATTAAAAAAATATCAACAATATAAATTTGTGCGTAAATAATTATGCTGTTTTACATTATGTATAGTTATTACTATCTTCGTTTCAACGACTACGTATTAAATTTTAAAATGGTATGACTCGTAAAAATTTAAAATAAAATAAATTTTATAATTAATAATTTTTGTTACATACTTTATAATTATAATAATTGTATTAATCAAAATTAAATAAATTTATATTATTTAAATTTTAATATAAGTCAATTGTTTCTTTAATTTTGAAACAGTGAGAGTATATACGAAGTATAAAGCTTTGGCATTTTTTTTCCATGTTAGAACTATTTAGTTTTAGTTTTTCTATCTATAAGAATAGATAGAAAACTATCCATTTTATATAAATTGTTAACGTATATTCCTTTCATTTCAAAACATAAGAGCCATACTAAGTTCGTGAAACTCAAAATTTATTATTTTTGGTAACACAATAATTAATATTTTTAAATTACTAAGAAAACAAATAATATAATTACAACATTTACTATTAATAAAAGGGAACTGATATTTTAACATAAAAAATTGATATTTCCATATGATCCCTCACATGAATAGTGAGTGGGTTCCACTTCATTAAGAGATTCATGTGAAAATATCAATTTAACATATGAAAATATCAATTTCCTTTATAAAACTATTAGTTTCACTTGATATTTTCGCAAGTAAAAATATTAGTTTCACACGGTTCTCACATAAATAGTAAGTGGGGTCTAATCTCATGTAAAAGACAAACTTATGGGATTAACATTTTTACTTGTGGAAATATCAATTCCTTATTTTATTTGTATTTCTTGATGTCATAAAGTAGTTGAAGAAACATTCAAGTTTAGTTTCCATTAATGAAAATACCAAAAAAACAAATAAATTATGCAACGAACAAGTCTGCATTGGCTATATAATTTCTACAAAAAAATGATGGGTTCTTTACATTACTATACAATAATTAGAAAGTAATTACAAGATTAGTGCATCCACAAAATAATTATAAAAAGAGTGGAACGCAATAAATCTTTCCCAATTAAGTTTGTCCTTCAAATTTCTGTAAACTCAATTCTTCTTCTACCTTTTCTCAATTTGATCGGTGGCGGCGACGTAGTCTCCGTTCCAATTACAATTATCGAAAGTGATGGATTTATTGGACACAAATTTGAACACGAAATCGAAGCTATATAAAGACGCATCGTTGAGCCTAATTTTTGTGATGAATAATGTGATGAATAATGGATGGTACATATTGCATAAAATAAAAGGATCGTTAGAGATTAAAAACATATTGGGGGTAACACGATGCCGGAAGAGATTGTCAGATCTTTTGTGACCCCCCCCAAAATAGGTATACATCACCTATTTTGAGTCGCCAAATATATAGTATGTAATACAAATACAATCTTAAATACTCTGATATGAATTTTGTGAGTTTTAATACAAATATTGTCTTTCAGCATAAAGATTCAAACTCAAAATAAGTCCTCAATACATTTATTATCACATTATTTCATAGAATAGTGAGGACTACTAATGCTATATCATCCGGACCAGTCACTCCGTTTCCGACTAGTCCTCGCTACGTTCTCATTTCTGAAGAGAACAATGAAAGTAAAAAGGGTGAGCTCAACTAGCCCAGTAAGAAATATTATGACTATGATAATGCAGAATAAATTATCGTTAGCCTTCATGTAAGACCCCAACTTATTATTAATGAAATTGAATTTCCTCTATTTATTATTTTGAAATAGTAAGGGTTGATTTGATTAATGTGGTTAGTTATGGGTAAAATGCGCAAATATTTCAAATAAGCAAGTGATTATAAAATATTCATTGTTGTCGGGGAATATTCGTTTGGTCGTGGAATATTCTTATTGTCGGAGAATATTAAATGCGACGACAATGCAGCGACCTTAATGTGGGCCCCATAACTGGAAAGCAATTGGATGAAGAAAACGCAAGTATAAGTTGTTTATAAATATTGGCGTAGTTATTCTGCAATTATCTTGTTGGAATACTCGATGGTGGTTAAAACACAAGAAGTAGCACGCGGTATTGCACCAATTATTGATTCTTACGTGAAGGCACTACTCAATAATTGTTATAGTAATTCTTTATTCAATATTTTATTTTATTGATTCAATAATTGTTGCGTTGATATTTTATATTATTGTTGTTTGATAATTGTCATTACTACGAAGATTTTTCATTATCGATTAATAATTCATATTATTTGAATATTATTATTAGATAGCATTATTGACAATGTCTAAAAAGTTCTGTCTAAGGAGAGGTTTGGTCACCTAATTGCGCGTCAGTAAGGAGAAATCCTTATTGTAAAGCCCCTTCCTCGCAGAAGCAGATGCAGGTTATCGATTGTGATTACGTAATATTATTTATGAATAATTAATTATTGATTATTATGATAAGGAAAATATTCATTTTATGTGGATATAAATGGAGAAAAATTTTAATGTGACAATTGTTAAAAATTGATATTTTATCTTTTTCGATAAAATAATTTATTTAAATATATTATTATATTTTAATAATATAATAATGATGATATTTTTTTACAATGAATGTGGGATATATGAATAAATGAGGAGGAAGAGAATTTTTTACTAAAAATATTTAAAACATGTTTTTCATGTTTGTGGACCCCATTTCTTGACTGAAATTTGATTATAGCCTATAAAATAGTCCGTATGTGGATTTCGGTCAATTTTTGTTTGGAATTTGAAAAAACTTAAACTTACAAAGTTGTAGAGAATTGAATTTCCTATGGAATGGACATAAGATTCGAATTTTTCTAATAAAAGGGCTATTTATTATGAATTATTGAAGCTCCGAAGTTCCGAAATAATTGATTTTTGAAAGTTTTAATTGTGTTATTTAAGAAAAATGTTTTTGTTATGATTAGTGGGTTGTTAAACATGTTGAAATCTGAATTCAAAGGTTGGCGTAGAAAAATTATAATAAATATTATTATTTTATTAAATTTTCGAGCACGTGGTATCAAGTCATGGAATATCTATTGACGCAGCAAAGATTGAAGTTATTCAAAGCTGGGAGCAACCTAAATCAGTGACCGAAGTACGTAGCTTTCTCGGCTTAGCTGGTTATTATCGGAGATTCGTAGAAGGGTTTTCTCGAATCGCAACTCCCTTAACTCAGTTGACTCGGAAAGATACAAAATTCGGTTGGAACGAGGAATGTGAGAAGAGTTTTCAAGAACCCAAGAGGAGACTCATTTCAGCACTTGTTCTGACAATACCATCTGGCTCGGAGGGATTTGTCATCTATAGTGATGCTTCGGGCAAAGGGTTAGAATGTGTTCTCATGCAACATGGGAAAGTCATAGCCTATGCCTCTCGGTAACTCAAAGAATATGAGAGGAATTATCCTACTCATGATCTAGAGTTGGCAGCTGTTGTCTTCGCGCTTAAAATTTGGAGGCATTACTTGTATGGGGAGAAAGTGGAGATCTTTACGAATCATAAAAGCCTCAAATATTTCTTCACTCAAAAGGAACTCAACACGTCGACAATGACGTTGGCTTGAAGCTGTTGAAAGATTATGACCATACCATCCAATACCATCCTCGAAAAAATGAGCGTGGTAGGCCGATGTGCATTGAGTAAAAGATCATATCGCGAATGCGAGTGCGATATTGTCAACGTAAAGGCCCATTTTATATGACTTGCAAAGGATGGAGATAGAGATAAAGACTCCATGGACCCACGTGATGATGGCGAATATACGAGTAGAACCGACTTTAATAGATAAAGTTAAAGTCGCTCAAGCTACGGACACTGGAGCCGATGCGTATGAGGAAGACGAAGACAGAAGGTGCTATATTTAGGAAGCAAGAATCGATGAAGAAGGAATACTTGAAGTCAACTCCGGACTTTGTGTTCTAACGACCACGATTTAAAGTATAAAATCATGATGGGCGCACAACACACGTTTTGTAATCCATCCACAGGAGTACCAAATGTATCGTGATCTTCGCATATATATTTTGGTGGAGCAATATGAAAGAGAGAGATAGTGTTGTTTATCTCAAGATGTCTAACTTATCAACGAGTCAAGGCGGAGCATCAAGTACCAAAAGGTCCATTGTAACCACTTAAAATTCCAGAATGGAAGTGGGAACACATTACCATGGATTTCGTTACTGGTCTTCCCAAGGTTTCTCAAGGCATAGATCTGATTTGGGTCATTATTGATAGATTAACCAAGTTCCGCTCATTTGTTACCAATCTGAAACTTATACACTTGAACGTCTTGCTTGTATGTACATAAACGAGATTGTAAGACTGCATGGTATGCCAGTATCCATAGTTTCTGATCGAGACCCAAGATTCACTTCATGATTTTGGGTTAGTTTGCAAAAAGCTATGGGCACAAATTTACGATTTAGTTTGGCATATCATCCTCAAACAGACGGGCAATCAGAGAGGACTATTCAAACTCTTGAAGATTTATTAAGGCTCTATGTCCTTGACTTCAAGGGAAGTTGGGATAAGTTCTTACCATTGGTAGAGTTTTCCTACAACAACAATTATCAAGCAAGTATTGGCATGACTCCATTCGAGGCGTTGTATGGAAGAAAGTGTCATTCTCCAGTATGCTGGGATGAGGTGGGTGAAGCAGCGTTGTTGGGACCAGATTTAGTACGTATGACTACGGAAAAGATTCAAACGATCCGACAACGTATAAAAACCTCACAAAATCGACAAAAGAGTTATGCTGATCTTCATCGAAAGGGCGTGGAATTGATATTGGAGATCATGTATTATTACGTGTTGCTCCATGGAAAGGAGTTACAAGATTTGAAAAGAGAGGAAAGCTCAATCCTCGATTTATTGGCCCATTTTAATCCTCGATCGAATAGGGCGTGGCTATAGACTCGCTTTTTTCTGCCAAGTATGTCCTCGTGTTCATAACGTTTTTCATATATCCATATTACGTAAATATGTGGAAGACCCGAACCACATTATTGAGTTAGGCAAAACGAAATAGCGGAAGATTTAACGTATGAAGAGGTTTCTGTTCAAATCTTGGATAAGAAGGAACATATTCTACGCCCGAGGTTATACCTTAAGTCAAAGTTTTGTGGAGAAACCACGATGTTGAGAAATGACACGGGAGTTAGAATCGAAATGAAATCAAGGTATCTTTACCTCTTCGACATACCAGTCACGTACCCTAATTTCGAGGGCTTAAATTTCATAAGAAGGGAGATTGTAAGATCCCAACTTTTATGAATAAAGATGAATTTTCTATAATTATCATTTTTGAATATTATGGAATAAATTTGATATAATGTTATAGTTGGGGTAGTATTTATAAATTCGCAAAGTATGCAAGTTGTTATATTATATTCGATTGGTGGGGAATATTCGTTTTAGCGAGGGAATATTCGCATAACCACAAGAATCATTGGTGGACCCCACAATGTAATTATTATTCGGATTAAAAAATGACAAAAATATTTTTATGAAAATAACGGCGGAAGTTTTACTGAATTATCTTGTTGAACTACTACTCGGTAGTAAAAATACTGATGTCTGGCATTGATTGCATAGTAGCGCCTTTGTATTGATTATTAATGCTTACATGAGAAGTCACTCGGTTTTGTTCAAATTATTGCTTCGTAATGGTTGCGTAGTATCTCACGTTATTTGATTCAATTATTATCGATATTTTATATATTATTAAATCAATAATTGAGACGACGAGTTATTAATATTGTGAGACCCAGATTTTATCAATAAAGATTTAAATTTTGTCGAAATAATTTTCAATATTATGGTGTGAATTTGAGATAATATTATAGTTGTGGGTAGTATTTATAAATTTTGCAAAGTATCACAGTGGTTATATTATATTCGATTGGTCGAGGAATATTCGGTTTAGCGAGGGAATATTCGATACAATGACTCAATCATTGGTGGACCCCTAATGAAATTATTGTCGGATTGAGAAAAGCGACAAAAATATTTATTGAAATAACGGCGGAAGTTTTACTAGTGGATCTTGTTGAACTACTTGGTAGTAGTAAAGAAATGCGATGTACGATGTGGTTGCGCATAGTAGCAGCGGTATTGATTATTGATCTTATGTGAAGTCACTCGGTTTGATTCCATTATTGTCGATTAATAATATGAATTATTATAGCGATAATGGCGTTTTGTTTTATTAAGTATTATTATTAGCGTAATAAAAGCGAAACATCTTTTATATAAAAGCGAGAATACTTTATTAAAGTTATTACATAAATAGAATATATTATATTTTATTATGCATAGTTTTGCGTAGTATTTTGCATAGTGTTGCATAGTGTTTGCATAGTAAAATGTTTTTATATAAATAGAATATATGATATTTTATTTAAAAGATTTTGCTTTAAATATGGACCGTCAGATTAAAGTAAATCAATCTGGACCGTTCATGGATTAATTACTATGCATTCTATTTTCCTATAAATGAAGCTCATTCCTTCATTATTTTCTTACGAATTCTTTGAAACTACAGAGAGAAATTATAGAGAGAAGCTATAGAGAGAAAATCTATAGAGAGAAAGAAGAAAAGTGATACTACTACTTCACTTTTCCGATATTCAGGTTCTTCAGGTAAGGGATATTATTTGTTATGCCGTAAAAGTGTTATTCTTTCTTATTCATGAAGAGAACTTACATTATTCCATTCTTTATTATTACATTGGAATAACTTTTGTATCTGTGCATACATACCCTATACTTGGTGAAATCCTCTGTTATTCCATTCTTTATTATTACATTGGAATAACTTTGTATCTGTGACATACCCTATCACATAATCTGTATCACGTGGTTTACCCTATACTTGGTGACATTCTTTATTATTACATTGGAACATCACATCATGTGTTTTACGGACTGGTTAAAATCTTTATCATTACATTGGAATATCCTATCGTGTGTTTTACACAGGATCTGGTTCCATCTTTATTATTACATTGGAACATCACTGTCGGTGTGAATTTCACGACTGGTTCCGTTATTATTATACTGTTGGAATAACACATACATCGCCAATCCGCATGCATGGTGATTTCCTTTGTTATTCCATTCTTTATTATACCCGGTTGGTTAAAACTTTGACTTTATACTCCATGAAATTAGTAGAATATTCTTGATATTTGCGTTTCATCCGAGTATCTTTTCATGGAAATATTCTTACGATCATTCTTGAATTTTACTCTACAAAGCGATATCTTGTTGACAATTTGGGCGTTAATAATTCTGGATAAAATAATTCTTGAACTTGTTTTATTGAATTATTATGTCATTATCATCATCCTCATGTTATATTATGTTATCTTTGGCTTACGTGCATAGATGAACTTAGTATGATTATGACGAGGATCATTCGGTATAATCATGGCTTGTTATAAATGATGTGATAAAAGTCCTCGATTGGCTTTGTAATCACGGTTGATTGATAGTTTTTGGTATGATTATGACCGGGGGTGATTCGGTATAGTCGTGACCATTGATAATTTGATGAAAATCCTTGGCCGAGTAATGCGGGGATGATTAGATATTGTGGTTTATTCATTAAAGCTGAGTCTTAGTGATAAAAATTTATGAAAACCTTTTAAAACCTAAAAGATAGTAGACTTTATTTTCTACTTGACTCTTTTAATGGATTGCATATTCATTATGATTAAAGCGGTTGTCTATTGTATTTTATCGGTTTAACAACTTTGTTGAAGGCTAATGATAATTTATTACGCATTATCTTAGTCATAATATTTCTTCTTGGGCTAGTTGAGCTCACCCTTTCTTTTCTTTGTTCTCTTTGAAATGAGAACATAATTGGAGACGAAGTCGGGAAGCGGAGTAATGGTCGAGAGGATAGCATTAGTAGTCCTTATCTTATTACATTAAATAGTGTGACAATAAATGTAATGAGGACTCCTTAAGTATGGATATTATCTAAATGACAATATTCCTATTAGAACTCTCGGTTTATGTATTGTCGTATATGTTACCTGACGGATGTATAATTAAGTTTGTATTTGAATTTATGTACCATGTAAGTGGCGACCCAAGATGGGTGGCGTATACCTAATTTTGGGGCGTCGCGGTTGGTATCGAGCTTAGGGATATGATCCACTGGCTAAGATCTTGAGATAAGAACTAGGAGGGAGGCGGGAATTCCTTATTAGTATGATCTACCTAAGTTTATTTGTTATTTAATTGGTCGGTCGAGTATAGAGATAATATTTGATATATTAATTAACCACTTGTGTTGTGGCGGTGTTTAGAAATGGCGGTGAAAATATTCCTGATGGAGTGAATGTGGCCAGTTGTGACACCTTTAATCACTAATCGAGTTAATGCGATTGTCGAGACGAGGAACAAATTAGAGATATCCACGTAGTGAATGAAGAACTAATTGTTGCACTTTTTAGATTGCGCAGGTGCGGTGAAAGTGAGGAAGAAGAGGAAGAAGAGGAAGAAGAGGAACACTGAGGAGAATTGGTTAGAAGAAGTTTATGATCAAAACTTAGAATTACAAAATCGTGTTCGTGAGCTAGAAGAACGGAGTTGAAGAGCGGCAAGCGATTCGTGGAACAAAGGGATACAACAATTCAAAATTGGGTTTACCCGATATGTGATCTTTCGAACAAAATCACGCTTTGGCGGGGTGTAAGATATTAAAGTTGGAATCGAGAATTTAAAATCAAAGATCATTTGAAAGAAGAAACAAGCTGAGCGAAGGAGAATAGGCGATGCATGGGTAAAAAAAGGCTGCTTGCTTGGCGTTGATAGTGTAGAAAAAGGCGTCAGATCGATAAAGCCGAAATAGATGAAATGGACTTTGCTTTTTTGGACATGAATTGGGAGAACCCGACATCGAATTGAATTACCACATGCATGGCGGTCAACCCGAATTCGATATGGATAAGAGAATAATGATTCAAATCATGGATCGGGAATGTGAAGAAGCACTTAAGGGTGGAATGTACCTATAGTAAAGTCGAACTTCGGTAATTTAAGCGAGGCGTTTATTAGAAAAACCGAGCGAAGTTATTACGGGTAAATTAATTATAAATTATTACTGAAGTCTATACTTTATTCAATACAAGTTCTACCACTCTTTTATTCTACCTAGTTGTGTTCAATGTTTAAATTTGACTCAGGAAAAATTAGACTTTGATTTATCTATTGAAACTTCGTTGGGAGAAACCTTCGTTACCTCCAACATTTATTAATCTTGTTGTTTCAAATAAACACTTTCACGATCTTATCTCTTTGAAAATACTTGCCTTTGAGGTAATTTTTGAAAATGATTGATTAACTACTCATTATTCTTTTGTAAGGTTTTAGCTTTCATATTCTAACCAACTGTTATCTGAATTCAAAGTAACCAAACCCTAAAGTTAATCCTTTGTTATATCAAGCCATAAAGTAAAAGAGCCCCGATCCTTTTCGTTGTTGACTTCCTTGTGTGGAATGCACGAAGCCGGACTTTACGTGGCGATGTCGTATTGAAGATGGCAAGTTGATAGGTATTATTGTGAGGTCTTATCCGGGTTAAGGGATAGAAGTCGCGATTGGTATTAATGTGACGTCTTATCCAAGTCTTGGACGAGAGTAATGATTTTGAATGATATTTCTATCATTAATAAATTTCTTGGCGTATTCTTGAAGACTTTCTAGCCTACCCTAGAGCGTGAAATTGAATTTTGTATTGACCCGAAGACAAAAACCCATTTCTTAAACCCTCGAATATTTCTTGACTAAAAGGATGCATTTACGAGGATTATGATGAAAGTCATAATAAAAGCATTGGACTAGTGAAAATCATGGGTATATGAAGTATTAGTAAGTGTTATGATGAGTTATGTTGGTTATTATGTGAAAACATGAAAGTTTCTTAGAAATCACAAAGAGTTGAAAATCGATTTTTGGTGAAAAGCGTAACATAAAATTCAATTGACCAAATCTCTTATTATATTTTGAATTTTTGAGTGTGGTCAAGTCCTAGAGTTAGATCTATGAGTTACCTAACTAATCCAAGTAGAATTACTGGAAAAGGTGTTGTAGATTTTTTTGTGTGGACTGATTTTAGCAAAGGAGTGCAAAGCTGCAAAAACCAAAAAAAAAGCTGCTGCCATGATTTTAGAGGAGCTGTTTCGGCCACTTAAATTATGAGAAAAATTCTGGCCTTTTGGGACATGAAGGTATATGGTATAAAGTACCTCCTGTCCAAAAATGAGCTCATTTCGACTTAAAATGAGCAAGTTATGACTATTTCAATATTTAGGTTTTTCCAACGAAAACGCTATAGAGGAGTTCTATAACTCAGATGAGCATGAAATTTAAGCTGAGGCTCACATTAACATGTGTAAGGTCCTGCCAAGATTTGGGAATTTCTGGAGTTAACCTTGAGGTAGCTAATTTCTTAAGGAATTAATTAGAAATTGATTTTTGAAAAATAGTAAATGAATTTTAAAAATTCGAGAAAAATATATTTTCATTATGGGACTATATTATGATAAATCCCAGAAGAGAAATATTTTTGGGACTAATTTGGTATTTTTCATGAAAATAGTTTAATTCTGAACATATGAGTTAAATATGTTATGTGAAAGTAACAAAAGTTGAAAATAGGATTTTATGGCTAGAGAATCCTATATAGAGTATATCATATTTTTTGATGAGGATTTGATAATTGGTGATGATATCTTGTGAGTATAGCATTTTGAATGATTAAATGCATTATATGGTAAAGCGTAAACAATTGAGATAAATTGTTTATAAATTTAAGTGATTAAATTATTGTTATAATATTAAATGATATTAGATTATAAGATTATTAAGTGATTGATAACATGGGGATATTCTTGAATCTGGATAAATTATATTATAAATGTTTAATATTTATCCTTTATCTCATTTGATTGATTCTTTATATCATTATCCTCATGTTTTATATTATGTTGAAAGTCATACATGGCTGTAGTGCATAGATGGACTTGGTATGATTATGATGAGGATTGTTGGTATAATCATAGCAAGTAATTGAAAAAACACGATTATCTTTGGTTGTAGTGCATGGATAATTTGTGGTCGTGATCTTAATGAATACACGATTATCTTTGTACGCGTAGTGCGTGGATAATTTGTGGTCGTGATATCTTAATGAATACACGATTATCTTTGTACGTGGTGCATGGATAATTCGTGGTCGTGATCTTAATGAATACACGATTATCTTTGGCACGTAGTGCATGGATAATTCGTGGTCGTGATCTTAATGAATACACGATTATCTTTGTACGTAGTGCATGGATAATTGTGGTCGTGATCTTAATGAATACGATTATCTTTGGTAGTAGTGCATGGATAATTTGTGGTCGTGATCTTAATGAATACGATTATCTTTGGTAGTAGTGCATGGATAATTTGTGGTCGTGATCTTAATGAATACACGATTATCTTTGGTAGTAGTGCGTGGATAATTTGTGGTCGTGATCTTAATGAATATCCTTGGCACGTAGTGCGGGGATGATTCGATGATATGGATTAATTATTGAAATTTGAGTCTCAAACAATGAAATATTAATTCATGGATGTGGTAAAAGTCATCTTTGGTCGTAGTGCATTGATAGACTTGGTATGATTATGACCGATGATTATTCGGTATAATCATGGTAGTAATTGAAAAACACGAATATCCTTGGCGATTGGTGCATAGATAATTCGTGGTCGTGATCTTAAAATTGCGTCTCAAACATTATTGGTTTCTGAGTTGTATATCTTTGGCTTTGTAGTGTAAAGATGAATTGTTAATGAATATCTTTAATGGGATTGCGAAGATGAGATTTAATATTTTTAACGATAAAGGTATTGAGGTATCCTCACCTCTTATCATACCAGTCGTACCCTAATTTAGAGGCGAAATTCCATAAGGAGGGTGATTGTGAGACCCAGATTTTATCGATAAAGATTTAAATTTTGTCAAAATAATTTTCAATATTATGGTGTGAATTTGAGATAATATTATAGTTGTGGGTAGTATTTATAAATTTTGCAAAAAGTATCAAGTGGTTATGTTATATTCGATTGGTGGGGAATATTAGGTTTAGCGAGGGGAATATTAAATATAATGCAGCTCAATCATTGGTGGACCATAATGAAATTATTGTCGGATTGAGAAAGCGACAAAAATATTTATTAAAATAACGGCGGAAGTTTTACCGTGGATCTTGTTGAACTACTTCGGTAGTAAAAAAAATGCGATGTCGTGTGGTTGCGTAGTAGTAAAGCGGTATTGATTATTGATGCTTATGTGAAGTCACTCGGTTTGATTCCATTATTGTCGATTAATAATATGAATTATTATAGCGATAATGACGTTTTGTTTTATTCAGTATTATTAACGTAATAAAAGCGAAACATCTTTTATATAAAAGCAGAATACTTTATTAAAGTTATTACATAAATAGAATATATTATATTTTATTATGCATAGTTTTGCATAGTATTTTGCGTAGTGTTGCATAGTGTTTGCATAGTAAAATGTTTTTATATAAATAGAATATATGATATTTTATTTAAAAGATTTTGCTTTAAATATGGATGAGTCAGATTAAAGTAAATCAATACGGATAGATTCATGGATTAATTACTTATGCATTCTATTTTCCTATAAATAGAAGCTCATTCCTTCATTATTTTCTTACGAATTCTTTGAAACTAGAGAGAGAAATTATAGAGAAGCTATAGAGAGAAAATCTATAGAGAGAAAGAAGAAAAGTATTCAACTACTTCACTTTTCCAATATTGGTTCTTTAAGGTAAGGGATATTATTTGTTGTATGCGTAAAGTGTTATTCTTTCTTATTCATGAAGAGAACTTACATTATTCCATTCTTTATTATTACATTGGAATAACTTTTGTATATCGTGGCATACCTATACTTGGTGAAATCCTCTGTTATTCCATTCTTTATTATTATATTTGGAATAACTTTTATACATGGAATACCTATACATAATCTGTATCGTGGTTTACCTATACTTGGTGACATTCTTTATTATTACATTTGGAACATCCCATTCGTGTGTTTTACAGGACACAGTTCCATTGTTTATTATCTTTATCATTACGTTGGAATATCTATCGTGTGTTTTTGGTTCCGGATCTGGTTCCATCTTTATTATTACATTGGAACATCCACTTGATTGTGAATTTCACGACTGGTTCCGTTATTATTATTACATTGGAATAACACATACATCACAATACCGCATGCGTGGTGATTTCCTTTGTTATTCCATTCTTTATTATACCCGGTTGGTTAAAACTTTGACTTCTATACTCCATGAAATTAGTAGAATATTCTTGATATTTGCGTTTCATCGATATCTTTTCATGGAAATATTCTTACGATCATTCTTGAATTTTACTCTACAAAAGCAGTATCTTGTTGACAATTTGGGCGTTAATAATTCTGGATAAAATAATTCTTGAACTTGTTTTATTGAATTATTATGTCATTTGTCATCATCCTCATGTTATATTATGTTATCTTTGGCTTACGTGCATAGATGAACTTAGTATGATTATGACGAGGGGATCATTCGGTATAATCGTGGCTTGTTATAAATGATGTGATAAAAGTCCTCGGTGGCTGTAATGCGTTGATTGATAGTTTTGGTATGATTATGACCGGGGTGATTCGGTATAGTCATGACCATTGATAATTTGATGAAAATCCTTGGCCAGTAGATGCGGGGATGATTAGATATTGTGGTTTATTCATTAAATTGAGTCTTAGTGATAAAATTTATGAAAACCTTTTAAAACCTAAAAGATAGTAGACTTTATTTTCTACTTGACTCTTTTAATGGATTGCATATTCATTATGATTAAAAGCGGTTGTCTATTGTATTTTATCGGTTTAACACTTTGTTGAAGGCTAATGATAATTTATTACGCATTATCTTAGTCGTAATATTTCTTCTTGGGCTAGTTGAGCTCACCCTTTCTTTCTTTCGTTTCTTGAGGAAATGAGAACATATTTGGGACGAGTCGGGGAGCGGAGTAATGGTCGAGAGGATAGCATTAGTAGTCCTTACTATTACATTAAATAGTGTGACAATAAATGTAATGAGGACTCCTTGAGTATGGATATTATCTAAATGACAATATTCTATTAGAACTCTCGGTTTATGTATTGTCGTATGTTCTGCGACGGATGTATAATTAAGTTTGTATTTGAATTTATGTACCATGTAAGTGGCGACCCAAGATGGGTGGCGTATACCTAATTTTGGGCGTCACAAATATTATTATTTTGCAATATTAATGATGTCAGAAGTTACATCAAGAAGAGGTTTGGTCACCTAATTGCTTGGCGCCAATAGGAGAAATCTTATTGGAAAACCCTTTTTCTTGAGAATGACACAGTCGATTAATATTGTGAATTATAATAATGATGATAAATGTTGTTAAAAAAATTGAGGATTTTTATATGAGTATTTGTTATATTTATGAACCCCTCATTTACCCATTTTTTCAAAATAGTCATGAGAAAGTTATCTCGTTTTAGTTATATATATATATATATATACTTGTTAATAATGGGTGGGGGGGATTATGGTGCTTTATCGGGGAGGTGTACTATTATTTTTTAATTATATATATATATATATATATATATATGTTTGACAAAATGGACGAGAAGGGTGCTGATGAAGTCGCGGAAAGAGTATCATGTGTATATATATATATATATATATATATATATATATATGATTTATGTCACATGGTATGATAATGGGGGGAAAGATTCTTCTGGCAGGGAGGGAATACAATTATTATTACTATTATAATATATATATATATATATATATATGAAGTAATTTGAAATTGGCTAGTTGAGTTCACGGGGTTCATAACCCATGATTAATGTTATATATATAATATATTATATTTTATTTAAAAGATTTTATTTTTATAGTAAACCAATCTGGACCGTTCATGGATTAATTACTTATTAGGTCTATTCTTCTATAAATAGAAGCTCATTCCTTCATTATTTTTACGAATTCACTTTGAAATTCTACAGAGAGAAACTATAGAGAGAAAGAAGAAAAGAAAAATACGCTACTTCACTACTCCTATATCCGGTACTCTTCTTCTTAAGGTAAGGGGTATTATTTCTTTTGTATTCATGAAGAAGAACTTACATTATTCCATTCTTTATTATTACATTGGAATAACTTTTGTATATGTGACTACTAGTATACTTGGTGAAATTCTTACATTATTTCATTCTTTATTATTACGTTAGAATATCGTATACGTGCGTTTCTGTGGGACACAGTTAAAATCTTTATTATTACATTTAGAATATCACATGCATGCGTTTTCGCCGGACACAGTTCCATCTTTATTATTACATTGGAAAATCACAGCCGGTGCGTAATTTTGCACGATCTGGTTACTCGTTATTTATTATTACATTGGAATAACACATACATGCAAATACCGCGTGCATGAGGATTTCTTTTGTTATTCCACTCTTTATTATACTCGGTTGGTTAAAGTTTTGATTTCTATACTCCATGAAATTAGTGGAATATCCTTGATATTTGCGCTTCATCCGGTATCTTTTCATGAAAACATTCTTACGAGCATTCTTGAATTTTACTCTCTGAAAGAAGTATCATGTTGATAATTTGGACGTTATTAGTTCCTGAATAAATTAATTCTTGAACTTGTTTTATTGAATTCTTATATCATTATCATCATCCTCATGTTTATATTTTTTTTTGAAAGTCAACTGTGGCTTGTAGTGCATAGATAGACTTGGTAGGATTATGACCAGGGATTATTCGGTGTAATCACGACCGTAATGTTACCAATGATGTGGTAAAAGTCCTCATTGGCCCGTAGTGCATTGATGGACAGTTGTTGGCATGATCATGACCATTGATGAATACACAAATATCATTGGCCCATAGAGCATGGATAATTTGTGGTTGTGATTGTGACGCCCCCAAAATTAGGTATACATCACCCATCTTGGGTCGCCACTTACATGGTACAAAATTTAAATACAACTTATTAACATAAGCGTCGTATATACAATACGACATAAAGCGTGAGTTTAAATACAAATATAAATCTACTAGATATTATACAAACTCAAAAAGGAGTCCTCATTACAATTATTATCACACTTTATTTCACAGAATAGTGAGGACTACTAATCTTATCTTGGGACCATCACTCGTTTCCCAGGCTCCTCGTCGGTATATTCTCATTTCACGAAGAAACGGTGAAAGAAAGGGTGAGCTCAACTAGCCCAAGATGAAATATTATGACTAAGATAATGCGAATAAATTATCAATAGTCTTTGATAATGTTAAAGCGATAAAATACAATAGAAAACCGGTTTAAGCTGCGGTGAATATCACGATCCATTAAAAGAGTCAAGTAGAAAATAAAGTCTACTATCTTTTAGGTTTTAAAAGGTTTTCATCCTTCATTATAGTGAGACTCAACTTTAATAAATATTTCACATCATCGAATCACCCCGCACTTCTGACGAGGATATTCTTTAGTATCACGACCACAATTATTCATGCACTACGGGCCGAGAATATTTGTGTATTCATTAATGGTCATGATCATGCCAACAGCTGTCCATCAATGCACTACTACGGCGAGGATTTTTACCACATCATTTGTAACATTACTGATTATGATTACACCGAGAATAGTCTCTCAGTCGTAATCATACCAAGTCCATCTATGCACTACGTGCCACGAGATGACTTAAAAAAAAATATAAACATGAGGATGATGACAATGATATAAGAATTCAATAAAACAAGTTCAAGAATTATTTTATCCAGGAATTATTAACGTCAAATTATCAATATGATCTTGTTTTGTAGAGTAAAATTCAAGAATGATCGGAAGAATATTTTCATGAAAAGATCTTTGGATGAAACGCAAATATCGAGGATATTCCACTAATTTCATGGAGTATAAGTCAAAGTTTTAACCAATTTGGGTATAATAAAGAATGGAATAACAAAAGAAATCACCATGCATGCGATAGACCGCATGCAGAGAGAGTTATTCAACGAATAATAAATAACGGAACCGGTCGGGTGAAATTCACGCAAGCAGGATTTTCCAATGAGAATAATAAAGATGGAACCGGATCCGGTGTAAAACACTGCGAGATAGGATATTCAGCAGAATATAATAAAAAAGGCGGAACCAGTCTGTGTAAAACACACACGAGACAGGATGTTCCAGCAGAATAATAAAAAGGCGGAACCCAGTCCAGGTGTAAAACACATGAGCAGGATGTTCAACAGAATAATAAAGAGCGGAACCGGTCACGTGTAAAACACACATGACGAGGATGTTCCAATGAGAATCATAGAAGAATGTCACCAAGTATAGGGTAAATCAAGCGTATACTGAGTTATTCCAAGCGAGAATAATAAGCGATGGAATAACAATGCGATTCTCTTCATGAATAAGAAAGAATAACACCCTTACATTTGGTAGAAGATTGAATCTTTGCTGACAGTGTAGTAACAAAAAATACTCTTCTTCTTTCTCTTATTCTCTCTATATTTTCTCTCTCTATAGCTTGAATGAATTAAGTGAAAATAATGAAGCCCTCAGCCTCTATTTATAGAAGATTTCTAGCTTAGCACTGCTTAGTGTGAAAAGGCAAAGTGGCTCGACGGTAGTTTGGACGCTCAGTAATGTGAAACGACAAGTGGTTCGACGTCTGGTAAAGGTAATTACTATTAACGAAGGTAAATACTATTGACGAAGGTAAATACTATTCACGAGGGTAATTCTCTTATTGGCGAAGGTAAATACTATTCTGAGGGTAATTACTATTGATGAAGGTAATTACTATTATTGGTGAAGGTAAATACTATTCATGAGGGTAATTACTATTGTGAAGGTAATTACTATTCGATGAAGAGACTCTTAGATGATGACATATGAGCCCCCATAAAATAATCAAACTTACCACAAATCATTTTTTTTTTCATCAACACATATTTAATCTTTCAACAATTATTAATCATTTATAACTTGTCGTCTCAATTATTGATTTAATACTATAACATATTATACGGATGATCTTTGTGACAATAATTGAATCGATAATATAAGAGATATGATCGCAATTCTTGTAGAAGATAATTGAAAGCATAGGTGGTGACTTCTCACGTAAGCATCGATAATCAATCTAGTGTCTTCTTATGCGACTCTGGCGTATTCTTGTACTTTTACCATAGGGTAGTTCAAGCGGTTTTAACGGTAACACCTCCGTAGTTATTTTTATAAAAAAATTTTGTCGTTTTCTCAATCAAATGACAATAATTACATTAATGGGGTCCACCGATGATTGATCCATTATGCGAATATTCCCTAACAAAAGAATATTCCCAGACCAAACGAATATTTTATAACAACTTGCATACTTTGCAAAATTTATAAATATTACCCACAACTATAACATTATATCAAATTTATTCCATAATATTCAAAAATAATATTTATAGAAAAATTCATCTTTATTTATAAAAGATGGGGTCTTACAACCTCCCTTCTTATGAAATTTAGCCCTCGAAATTAGAAGTACGATACTGGTATGTCGAAGAGGTAAGGATACCTTGATTTCATTTTTGATTCTAACTCCCAAGTCATTTCCTCAACATCGTGGTTCCTCCACAAAAAACTTTGACTTGAGGTATAACCTTGGGGCGTAGAATATGTTCCTTCTTATCCAAAATTTGAGCAGGGAACCTCTTCATACGTCAAATCTTCCGCTATTTCGTCCGGTTCTAACTTCGATAATATGGTTCGGGTCTTTTACATATTTACGTAACATAGATATGTGAAAAGCGTTATGAACACGAGACATATTTGGCGGTAAAAGCGATCTATATAGCCGCAGTTCCTACTCGATCGAGGATTAAAAATGGACCAGATGAATCGAGGATTAAGTTTTCCTCTCTTTTCAAATCTTGTAACTCCTTTCCATGGAGCGACTCTTAACAACACATGATCTCTATATCGAATTCCACGTCCTTTCGATGAAGATCGGTATAACTTTTTTGTCGATTTTGTGAGGTTTTTATCGTTGTCGGATCGTTTGAATCTTTTAAAGTAGTCATACGTACCAACTCCGGTCCCAACAACGTTGCTTCACCCACCTCATCCCAAGCATCTTTGGAAGCGACACTTTCTTCCATACAACGCTTGAATGGAGCCATGCGATACTTAACGATAAGCTGTTGTTGTAGGAAAACTCCACCGATGGTAAGAACTTGTCCCAACTCCTGAAATCAAGGACACGAGTCTTAATAGATCTTGAGAGTTTGAATAGTCCTCTCCCATTGTCCGTCCGTTTGAGGATGATATGCCGAGCTAAATCGTAAGTCCGTGCCCATAGCTTTTTGCAAACTAACCCAAAATCGTGAAGTGAATCTTGGGTCTCGATCGAAACTATGGATATGCGGCATACCATGCGATCTTACAATCTCGTTTATGTACATCTGAGCAAGGCGTTCAAGTGTATAAGTTTCTCGTATCGGTAAGAAATGAGCGGACTTGGTCAATCTATCAACAATGACCCAAATCGCATCAATGCCTTGAGAAACTTTAGGAAGGCCGTAACGAAATCCATGGTAATGTGCTCCCACTTCCATTCGGAATTTCAAGTGGTTGCAATGGACCTTTTGGTACTTGATGCTCGCTTTAACTCGTTGACAAGTTAGACACCTTGAGATAAAGCGGCTATCTCTCTCTTCGTATTGCTCCTTTGAAATGTATAGCCGAATATCATGATACATTTTGGTACTCCCGAGATGGATTGCAAATGGTGTGTTGTGCGCCTCCATCATGATATTATACTTTAAATCGGGTCGTTATGAACACAAAGTGCTGGAGTTGACTCAAGTATTCCTTCTTCATCGATTCTTGCTTCTTGGCGATAGCACCTTCTTGCACTTTTTTCCTCATACGCATCGGCTCAAGTGCGTAGCTTGGCGGCTTTAACTTTATCGATTAAAGTCGGTTCTACTCGTATACTCGCTTATCATCACATGCGTCCCAGAGTCTTTAACTCTATCTCCATCCTTTGCAAGTCACACAAAATGGGCCTTTGCGTTGACAACATCGCTTTTCGTGCTTGCATATGATTTTCTACTCAATCGTCGCCTACCACGTTCGCTTTTTCGGGATGGTATTGGATGGTATGATCATAATCTTTTCATGATTCTAGCCAGCGTCGTTGTCGCATGTTGAGTTCCTTTTGAGTGAAGAAATATTTGAGGCTTTTATGATCAAGTAAAGATCTCCACTTTCTCCCCATACAAGTAATGCCTCCAAATTTTAAGTGCAAAGACAACATTGCTAACTCTCTAGATCGTGAGTAGGATAATTCCTCTCATATTCTTTGAGTTGTCGCATGAGGCATAGGCTATTACTTTTCCATGTTGCATGAGAACACATCCCAACCCCTTTGCCGAAGCATCACTTTGTAGATGACAAATCCCTCAAGAGCGGATGGTATTGTCGAGCAGTCTTTGAAATAAGTCTCCTCTTGAGTTCTTGAAAACTCTTCTCACATTCTTCGCTCCATAGAACTTTGTATCTTCCGAGTCAATTTGAGTCGATGGAATAGCGATTCGAGAAAATCCTTCCACGAATCTCCGATAATAACCAAATTTAAACCGAGAAAGCTACGTCTTCGGTCCTTCGATTTAGGTTGTTCCCGACTTTGAATAGCTTGATCTTTCTTTGGGTCAACAGATATTCCATGACTTGATACCACGTGCCCAAGGAATGCTACTTCTTCAAGCCGAACTCGCATTTCTTCAACTTGGCATAAAGCTTATATTCACGAAGCTTTTGGAGTGTCGACCTCAAGTGTTGCTCATGATCCGCACGGCTTTTGGAATAAATAAGGATGTCATCAATAAAGGCGACCACAAAGTGATCTAAATATTCCTTGAATACTCGGTTCATCATATCCATGAAGGCGGCGGGGCATTAGTCGATCAAAGGACATGACTAGGAATTCATAATGCCCGTCACGGAGTTACGAAAGCCGTCTTTGGAATGTCGCAGATTCTAATCTTCAATTGGTGATATCAGGAACGAAGATCAATCTTTGAAAAGAATTTGGCTCCTTGCTTGTTGGTCAAACAGGTCATCAATACGTGGCAATGGATACCTATTTTTGATGGTGACGTGATTGACTCCAGATAATCAATACAAAGTCGCATACTCCCATCTTTCTTCTTCACGAATAGAGCAGGAGCACCCCAAGGAGAAGTACTAGGGACGAATAAAGCCGATGTCTAAAATTTCTGCGGTTGGGTCTTTAACTCACGAAGTTCAATAGAGCCATTCGATATGGGGCTTTGGAAATAGGTTTTTATCTAGGGTTCAAGGTCGATACAAAATTCAATTTCACGCTCTGGGGTAGGCGGGGAGTTTCTTGAGAATACGTCGGAAATTTATTAACAATAGGAATATCGTTAAAAGCGGCGTATTTTTATTTAAATCGTGACATGAGCTAAGAAAGCTTGACATCCGCTTTTTCAATAAGCGAATAGCTTTATGGCTTGAGATGACCGTGATTGATTTTAATGGTTTGGTCGTTTGAATTAGCATAATAGGTTGATTAGGAATATGAAAGCTAACAACCTTACGAAAACAATCAATTTTTGCATGATAAGTAGTTAACCAATCAATCCACAGAATCACGTCAAATGCAAGTATTTTTAATGAAATAAGATCGACGGGTAATGTGAGGGTACCGATTTGAACCAAACAAGACTTATAAATAGTGGATGTAATGAAGGTTTCTCCCAACGGAGTTTCCACAGATAAGTCAAAGTCTAATTTCTCGAGTCAAATTTAATCGATGGTATGCAAGTAGGAGAAATAAAAGAATGGGTAGAAACCAGGTATCAAATAAAGTATAGACTTCATTAGAGTTTATGATAAGCTTACCGTGATGACCTCATTCAGTTCCTTGCTCTTTGGGAGGTCACAACAAAGCGCTCTCCTTTACTTCCACGGTTTTGAATTTTACGGGATGGCCTTTGGTGCCTCCATCCTAAATTTGAATTTGTCTTTGATGGCAACATAAAAATCGAGCTAAGTGACCTTCTCTTCCACAATTATAACATGCTTTTGACTGGCATGACGCAGTTTGATCGATGTGTCCCTTTCCTCGCATTTGAAGCATATGATAGGTGGTCTTTCTCCTTCCTTAACAATGGGTCTTTGGTCTTGGCGTCTTTCCTTATTATTTGAATCTCGTTTCTTGAAATGTCCATTTTATTGTTTTTGTACGATTACCAGAAGTGGTTACCATATCGGGCTTTGTTGATTCCCTCACGCTTGTTGTCACCGCTTGATACGACTACTCGTTGGTATTATAATTTTGCTTACCGCTCCATTTTAGTTGTGTTGACTCATTATCGCGTTCCACTAAGCGAGAGCCTATTTACAACATCCGAATACAAACACGGTTTATGAGAAATAAGATGTTGGCGTATCTCGACTTCAAACCTCTTAAAACATTCGCGCCATTCTCTCTTCATTATCCACCAAGTGGGAATATGAAACCGTGATAACTCGCAAATTTTGCCTCGTATTGCGACACGGTCGTATTGTTTTGTTCGACTTGATAAATTCCACCTCCTTCATGTATGGCGAATACTTTCAAGAAAGTATTTGTCGTTGAACGACTCTGGAACTTCTCCCAAGATATCTTGATGCAATGAGGTTGAGTACGTTTTACCGATTCCCACCGATGTCCGCCTCTCGCGCGCAACATATAAAGGCGAAAGGGAACCTTTTGCTCTCGGAGCATCCCAAGACATCAAATATCTTGGTAATCTGTTTTATCCATGCTTCCGCGAGAAGTGGTTTTGGCTCTCCCTTAAACTCCGGTGGTCCCAGCTCCTTGAATTGTTTAGCGGTGGCCCAGCGAGAGTTTTCCGTGTTTCCACCTACGTTTTGGACGAGAGTCGCTCTTTTCTTTCATTGCATAAATTGCATAAAGCCTCGAACATTTGATCATTCATCATTTGGTCGGTGTTGTTGTTTGCATGAGGATTATCGCCTTCTACGATGCACATTATCACGATTATTGATATGTGGTGAATCAATGATCGCTGCGCGCTCCATTCTTATTCTCAACATTCTCGGATGTCATTTTCGAGATCTTGCCACAAAACAAAAGGTTAATTGACATGTAACAAATTATCCCTATCTTCCGACCAACCAATAAAATATACATAAACTTAGGTAGGTCAAATACTAGCGAAGGTATTCCCGTCTCTCCCCTCCTAGTACTATTCTCACATCTTAGCAGGATCATATCCTAAGCTACGATACCATTTGTGGCGCCCCAAAATTAGGTATACATCACCCATCTTGGTGGTCGCCACTTACATAGTACGTAATTTAAATACAACTTACTAACATAAGCATGGGTGTACAATACGACATAAAGCGTGAGTTTAAATACAAATATAAATCACTAGATATTATACAAACTCAAAAAGGAGTCCTCATTACAATTATTATCACACTATTTCACGAATAGTGAGGACTACTAATCTTATCTTGAGGACCATCACTCGTTTCTCAGACTCGTCCCATTTATATTCTCATTTCAAGAGAAAACGGTGAAAGAAAGGTGAGCTCAACTAGCCCAAGAAGAAATATTATGACTAAGATAATGCAGAATAAATTATCAATAGTCTTCAACAATATTAAAGCGATAAAATACAATGAACAACCGGTTTAAGCTGTGGCGGAATATCTGATCCATTAAAAGAGTCGAGTAGAAAATAAAGTCTACTATCTTTTAGGTTTTAAAGGTTTTTCATCCTTTGTTATAAATTTGAGACTCGACTTTAATAAATATTTCACATCATCGAATCACCTTACCGCACTACTGCCGAGGATATTCTTTAGTATCACGACCACAATTATTCATGCCACTACGGGCAAGAATATTTGTGTATTCATTAATGGTCATGATCATGCCAACAATCGTCCATCAATGCACTTCTGACCATCGAGGATTTTTACCACATCATTTGTAACATTACGATTGTGATTACATAGAATAGTCTCTCAATTGGTCATAATCATACCAAGTCCATCTATGCACTACAGGCCACAGATGACTTTAAAAAAAATATAAACATGAGGATGATGACAATGATATAAGAATTGATAAAACAAGTTCAAGAATTATTTTATCCGGGAATTATTAACGTCCAAATTATCAATATGATCTTTGTTTTGTAGAGTAAAATTCAAGAATGATGAGAAGAATATTTTCATGAAAGATCTTTGGATGAAACGCAAATATCGAGGATATTCCACTAATTTCATGGAGTATAGAAGTCAAAGTTTTAACTTATTTGGGTATAATAAAGAATGGAATAACAAAAGAAATCACCGTGCATGCGATAAATCAGCGCAGATAAAAGTTATTCCAAGAATAATAAATAACGGAACGAGTCGGGTAAAATTCACACCCAAGCGGGATGTTTCAACGAGAATAATAAAGATGGAACCGATCCGGTGTAAAACACATGATAGGATATTCCAACGAGAATAATAAAAGGCGGAACCGGTCAAGGTGTAAAACACATGCATGGATGTTCCGGCAGAATAATAAAGAGCGGAACCAGTGGGTGTAAAAACACATGCATGGATGTTCCAACGAGAATAAATAAAGCGGAACTAGGTCCCGTGTAAAACACATGACGAGGATGTTCCAATGAGAATCATAGAAGAATGTCACCAAGTATAGGGTAAGCCAGGCATATCTGAGTTATTCCAATGTAATAATAAGCGATGGAATAACAACAGTTCTCTTCATGAATAAGAAAGAATAACACCCCTTACATTTGGTAGAAGATTGAATCTTTGCGGTGTAGTAGTAACAAAATACTCTTCTTCTTTCTCTCTTATTCTCTCTATATTTTTCTCTCTCTATAGCTTGAATGAATTAAGTGAAAAATAATGAAGCCCAGGCCTCTATTTATAGAAGATTTCTAGCTTACTTTACGCCGTGTGAAAAGGCAAGTGGTGGCTTGTTGGTTTGGCCTTTGTAATGTGAAGCGACAAGTGGTTCGACGTCTGGTAAAGGTAATTACTATTAACGAAGGTAAATACTATTGACGAAGGTAAATACTATTCACAAGGGTAATTACTATTGGCGAAGGTAAATACTTTATTCACAAGGGTAATTACTTATCGACGAAGGTAATTACTATTGACGAAGGTAAATACTATTCATGAGGTAATACTATCTATTGTGAAGGTAATTACTTATTTGTGAAGAGACTCTTAGATGATGACATATGAGCCCCCATAAAATAATCAAACTTACCACAAATCATTTTTTTTTTCATCAACACATATTTAATCTTTCAACAATTATTAATCATTTATAACTTGTCGTCTCAATTATTGATTTAATACTATAACATATTATCTGAGATGATCTTTGTGACAATAATTGAATCAATAATATAAGAGATATGATCGTGAATTCTTTGTAGCAATAATTGAGCATACCGAGTGACTTCTCACGTAAGCATCGATAATCAATCTGAGTGTCTTCTTATGTAACTACTGGCGTAGACATGTACTTTTACCATAGGGTAGTTCAACAGGTTTTTTAACGGTAACACCTCGTAGTTATTTTTATAAAAAAAATTTTGTCGTTTTTCTCAATCCGACAATAATTACATTGTGGGGTCCACTAATGATTGAGCCATTATGCGAATATTCCCTAACAAAAAGAATATTCCCCACGACCAAACGAATATTTTATAACAACTTGCATACTTTGCAAAATTTATAAATATTACCCACAACTATAACATTATATCAAATTTATTCCATAATATTCAAAAATAATATTTATAGAAAAATTTATCTTTATTTATAAAAGATGGGGTCTTACAAATGATAATTTATTCTGCATTATCTTAGTCATAATATTTCTTACTGGGCTAGTTGAGCTCACCCTTTCTTTCACTGTTCTCTTCAGGAAATGAGAACGTAGCCGGGACTAGTCGGGGATCGGAGTGACGGTCCAGATGATAGTTTAGTAGTCCTCACTATTCTGTTAAATAGTGTGATAATAAATGTAATGAGGACTTATTCTGAGAGTGTATATTGTTTAGAAGACAATATTTGTATTAAAACTTACAGCTCTCTTGTTGTATATTAAAGATTATATTTGTATTCTGTACCATGTATTTGGCGACTCAGAATAGGTGATGTATACCTATTTTGGGGGCGTCACAAATAAAACTAAATTGGTTACCTTTGTATGAATGTTTGACTACCAACTACACTATAAAAAAAAATGCAAACTGACGAGTCTTGAGGCGAGATTTAGATGGCGGCGATTAGTAGTCTTAGGCGAGGCTTAGATTTTACTGAGTGGAGGTGATTTTTACGGAGAGAGAGGTCGCCGAGTTCGTCGGGGATGTAAATTAGGGAGAGATGGCGAGTAAGGAGGATTCGTAGGACGAGGAGAAAAATGATAGAGAGGGAAATGATGAGATTTTGATTCTTAGCCGAGGGAGGAAAGGAGGGAGGGAGGGAATGGTATAATAAGTTCATGCACTAATTTTGTAAATAAAATATTAAAAATGTATTAATTCTGTAAATGAGAATGGTATAATAAGTTCATGCACTAATTTTGTAAATAAAATATTAAAAATGTATTAATTCTGTAAATATTTTCTAGATGCACTTTTGTTATAATTTTTTGGCTTAAATATGTATTAGTACCCTAAACTATATGCCATATTCCACTTCGGTGATCCACCTTTTAATTTTGTCAATTAGATGATTGAACTATCAATTTTTTTTAATTGCATCAAATTGAGCATGCCACGTTAGAAATTGCTGACGTGGCTAGTTGGGTGGGCCATAATTAAGCTGATGTGTAACAATTAGTTGTTTATTTTTAATTAATGTATGGGGTGTGACCATTTTACCCATCATTATATCAAAATTATTTAATCAATAAATAAAATATTATTTTTTTTATTACAACTCAAATTTAACTAATTACCATCTAACTAGCCACGTCAGCAATTTCTGACGTGACATATTCAATTTGGTGCAATTAAAAAAATTGTTAATTAATCATCTAATTAACAAAATTAAAAAATGCCGATCACCGTGAAAAAATAACTTTTATAATTTAAATCTTAATTCATATTTAAGCCTAATTTTTTTTAAAAATGTAATAACCCAAAATTATTATCAGCCCATTAGTTAGCTTATCGCAAAACTTTGGTCATATCACTCATATGGATTGGGTTCAGCCCAATAGTTTGTAATCCTATACCGGACCTTAACTAAGATCCGTTTTATATTAATGCGACCTAAATGTGTGTAATGACAAACCTGTCCTTCAGTATATAACCACTTCTGCCGTGGTATATAAACACAGGGCTAGGGTTTAACCAAAAGCTGAAGCAAGGAGTTTGCGGCACAGAGAGAGAGGGAGGGAGACGCAGCTTATCGAACAAAGCAACCATGGTGGGTATTGCTGATCTGTAGTCTTTCACTTTCAAATGTTTATTGTCTCCAATTTTTTTCTTTAAATAATCTATTATCGTTGTTCATTTTAAGCTGAAATTGAATACCTTACAGTATAAATTAGGGGTTTCGCTTTCGTTGGTTTTTTGCGACTCAATAACCATTCAGATAATGCATTAGTGTTCGATGGGCGTGCGTTCATTTTTCAAGTGGTGCATTTCTAATAACACAATACCAGAAAAATGCACACTTAATTTATACACTGATGACTGGTCATATAATTTATTTTTTTAGTTGTTTGATTTGTCCTACCAAATTTGTTCATATTTGGTTAGACTAGTTTAGGCTAGAAACATGATTCTGACCTGGAAAGTATTTCAAGCAGATTTACATTTTATTTTCAAATTCCATAGATGAAGTATTTTTCCCAGGAGCCTAAATGTAAATACATGTTTACATTTGATCTTGTTTTCTAGCTGGTTTACATGGTTATAATAATATTCAATTTCGTAATCAGTCAAAGTAGTTCGGATGGTTTTCTTTTGGTTTGCAATGTGTTAACATTTCATTTATTCTTAATATTTTGTTGCTTTTACTAAGCCCTATATTACTTGGTGTATTAAAGGCTAGAGGTTTGAAGAAGCATTTGAAGAGGCTCAATGCCCCTAAGCATTGGATGCTCGATAAACTTGGTGGTGCATTTGTAAGTAATTCATCTGAATTCTTAAGTTTTCTTTCTCAGCTTTTTTTCTCATTACTTGATTTGAACCACTTGTTAATTTTTGTTATTCAGGCTCCCAAGCCTTCATCTGGACCCCATAAATCCAGGGAATGCCTGCCTTTGATTCTTATTTTGCGAAACAGGCTGAAGTATGCTCTAACTTACCGTGAAGTCCAATCCATCTTGATGCAACGACATGTTCTTGTTGATGGGAAGGTTAGGACGGATAAGACCTATCCAGCTGGTTTCATGGGTATGCACCTTTCTCCTACTATAATATTACCTTTCAAAATTAACTCCATGAAAAAGTTGTTGAATCATTCTTAGTTCTGTTTGTTCCAAGGGAGTTGGTTTAAAGGATGCTAGCCTGTGTATAATAGTGTAGATGTAGCAGTTTATGCATGTTGTATATGATCTACATGTGATTTCGGTTGGGAACCAGAAAATTCTGACACGAAGCTTTTTGGTTTGGAAGTTCAGTTTCAAAGCTTAATCAGTCAGTATTTGATATTATTAAATAGTAACAGCTAGTAACCTCGTGCATGATATGTGATACATAAAACAAAATTATTAACATAATATTATTAGTCTTAATGCAGCAACTTGATATGTGGTACATAAAACAATATTATTTATTGTAATGTTTCATCTCTCGTAATATGTCATGATCTTGGTAAATGGTTCCTTATTAACGTGTATTTATTCTTATCATCAGATGTTGTATCGATTCCCAAGACTAATGAGAATTTCCGTCTCCTCTATGACACAAAGGGTAGATTCCGCCTACACTCGGTCAGGGATGAAGAGGCAAAGGTTTGTCTATTCACCTAATCTCCGTGATCATTGTTAATATTTTTCTATATAATTCATAGCTAATTGTCTGTTCTGAAACTATTTCCAAATATCTTACAAACAAACATACAATGGATGATACTGGACAACTGATATTTCATGATCTATTAACATTTTTATCTAATAAAAATGATGAAATACAGATAGAAATATATTTGGGTATAGCACATTGCTTCTTCAAATTTGGTTTACATTCTTTCAGTTGTTACTTCATGGTGAATTTTCCTTTTGAAAGTGAATAAATAGCAGACATTATTTCACACGCATACCATGTCGGCATAACTTACTTTAATGAAGTTTCTGATTTGTTGGAGATTTCTCGCTTGCAGTTTAAGTTGTGCAAAGTTAGGTCAGTTCAGTTCGGTCAGAAAGGCATTCCGTACATCAATACCTATGATGGGCGTACTATCCGTTATCCAGACCCGCTCATTAAGGCCAATGACACCATCAAACTTGACTTGGAGGCAAACAAGATAGCTGATTTCATTAAGTTCGATGTTGGAAATGTTGTCATGGTGACTGGGGGGAGGAATACTGGGCGAGTTGGAGTTATCAAGAACAGGGAGAAACATAAGGGGAGCTTCGAGACTGTTCACATTCAGGATTCCCTTGGTCACGAGTTTGCTACTCGTCTGGGCAATGTTTTTACCATCGGAAAAGGTACAAAGCCATGGGTGTCTCTTCCCAAGGGCAAGGGTATCAAATTAACCATCATTGAGGAGGCCAGGAAGAGGAATGTTGCCCAGTCTGCTACAACTGCATAAACAAAAAATTTATGCAGGTGTTGCTATTAAAAGTTTTATCTTCTGGTCTTGCTTGCAGGTTGGTGCTGTGGTCTAGCTAACTTAGGATTTATGCTTAAAATTGTGTGTTGTTTTCATTTCAGACAATTTTGAAAGATATTTTGTTGTTGCAAATTTGATTAAAACTCTTCTGCTGGCTGATTTTGGCAACAAATAGACAACTTTATCAAGTCTACAATCTTTTATTCTGCAATTGCGCTTTTCTACCCTGATACCATTACTGCCAAATTATTGTGATATTATGCGACAATTTTCTTGTAGTATCATCCGTATGCAAGCTTTGGGTGATATATGCCATTGGTCTCTAGCATTGAAGTAGGAGTTTCATCGGTATTACTTGCTAACTATTAGGATTAATAGTGCTTAAGATTTTTGCCCAAGGTCTCTGCATTGCTTTTTCATACTATTAATGGTGGGTGCAATGATTCCTTGATGGGACATTTTATGGGAAGAGTAGATAAGATAATGGGAAAATGTCTCATAGTTGGGATTTTGGTGCATGGTGAATCCGTTATATAAATATTATGAATTTATGTTTCGGATTCAGACCTCCAAAATAAATACCCGATGCATGCTCTTTTGTAAAAATGTGGGTGCAGAATAAAAGTAAATGGAAGAATGTTGATGCATGTAAATGCAAGTCTAGTCGGGAACTGATGCAGCAAATACTTGGCAACTATTGGTATAGACACCATTCAGTTTCTGAGTCTCCCCCCAAAAGTTTTGACACCATTCAGTTTCTGAGTCTCCCCCCAAAAGTACTCCAAACGATAATGATAGTCGCATGGTGATACAACTTGAGCTAAATTTCGTTAAAACTCAAATTCTAAAATTCACCAATGTATCTTCTTAACCTTGAATCAGAATTTAAGATCTTCAAATACTGAGACAGCACAAGCAAGCTGCTAAACATACACATGTATAGCAGACTCAGAAGTCAAGGGATCACTGGGCATGACATAATCTTGTATGCAAAATGGATAAAATTACTCCTTTTAAAAGATGAGTGATCTTCAAGAGGCAAATCTCTGATACTGCCCAGCAGGCAGCGACTCTAGATACTGCGCACTTATCCAGGGTGAGAATACTCCTTTAAATAGTTGGTCATCCAAATTGGAATTTAAAAGGAAGGGTCAAACCCAATTGAAATTCTAAAATCACATCAGCATCTAAGGTTGTGCTTTTGTACCTGTGAAACTTCAAAGGATAGAGTCTAGTTTTATCAATGATGAAAAGAACCTCCCACACCAAATTATCTATATAGAATGCTTTGATATACTAGGACTTTTGAAGTGCCCCTGTTAATATACTGAAAAGAGAGAAGAGAACAAGTTTGGGGACTAGTATCCTCTCCATTTCAAATAAATGGACTCCATTTCATGCTCTAAATTTAAAATCATCTCTCTCTCCTCTATCCTGTTATCTATGTCAGCATGATGTCACATTCCAACACATTTTAAATTTGGATCATGCCATTTATTTGAAATGGAGAGGATCCTAGTTCAAGTTAGGGTGGAAGAATTTAAGAGTTGGTAAAGTGTCGAAACAAACAGCAGTTGGTAATATAACTACCGGCATTAGTTAGAGAGCACATGCCCAAGCCCCTCTACTGCCACCACTATCTGTAGTACATAAATAAAGTAGTTTAAGCACAGACAAACAGTATGGTTTGGGCTTAAACATGCTCTAATTGGTGACGAAGAAATTTCAATATGACTCGTTTGTGTCATTGAGAATCCTAGGCTTGATGCTGACTCTAATTATTTTAATAAGACTTGTTACATCAGTAATGGAGTATATGTGGGAGATGAGAGAATATACAAACAAAAACAAAAACCAAACCAACCATTTGACCAGAGGCCCCATCATCTGCTTCCTTGAATGCTATAGAAATGAGAATCTTTGGCCAAGGAATAAGTGGGAAATGCTAAGTCCAAAGAAACTCTTCCTACTCAAATTGTCCCTTTATTCCCAATAGCCTCTTCTTTCTCTAGTCTCTGTCACACCCTCCTCAAAGTTCAAATGAAAAAATATCTCCTATTTTAGCCTTGAACTTAACCGGCTTTTATAAATGAAACGATCAGACTTGGTTTTTGTTAAAGCATTAAAAGTTTGCGGTAATCTTTTATTTGATTGGACCGACCCCATTGAAAGTTCTACATTTGATCTATTTTACTGATTTTTGAAGTGTATAATAATGAATTTGCAGTCGCACAATTTGACAACACACAAGACTTTCTGTCCCTATGAATGTCTCTTCTGTTTTGTCGAATGCAGTTGTTATTTAGCATTGCAGCTTTAGTTTATTATTTATGGGAATGGGGCATGCAGGACATTAGTGAATGACAAAAATATAAATAGTTGGGGTTTTTAGAGAATTAAGGGGTGTGGAGATGGAGAGTTGGAAGGGCCGGCTTTCCTTCAACTTCAAGAACTCATTTCTCCTCCCATCAAAGGGCATACCTTTTAAGCTCACTTCACTCCTTAGACACAAGACCAAAGGTAAGCCTAAATCATTACTAAATCTCCCTCTTTCTTTCTCTCTCCTGCCATATGTCATAATAATAATAATAATTGCAGAGAATAGAAGTGGGATGGTGAGTCTTTACAAGGATATGGAGGCTTGTGCAGGATATGCAGATATACAAGTGATGTGGGAGATGGTTCACTCTTCATCTCTTCCCACAGAACACAACATAGAAATCAGGAAAACGCCTCACTGGAGGAGTATTAGCTTCAGGACAACTTAATAATGGTTTGTTTCCGAAAGATGATTTTTTTTCATCACTCTTTTGGCTTCAATTTTAAGTCTTATTTTTCCTCTATTTGCTATCAAAAGTGTCAAATTGTTGTCATGTAAATATCAACAGTTAATGAATATTATACAGTTTTTCCTAATATTTCTGTGAACTGATACAGTTTCATCTGGCTCACTCGCATCATTTTACAAGCTTCTTTCTGGTTCTTGGGGATGAAGCTAGTGACCATCTGATTAAACTAGTAAGACTAACTGACCTACTTAACATGAAGAAAGGTTTAGCTGTGGCAGAGCAAAAACAGAGAAGGGAATAACACAAGTTTTCGAACTATGTTTCATGTCCTTTTCCAAACCGTCTCAATCTAGAAACATAATCTGCAATATTTCTTGAAGGTTCAGCCTAAATAGAAGGGAAGAAACCAAATTAATGACATTCAAAAGTCCACGAGAAGATTTTCTTTTCAAGTCGTGATTTATATTATCTAGTGACATTTGATTCTTCTACTTTCTTTCTTCGATTGTCAAAAAATTAGAAAATGTGCAAGTACATAACGCTTAAATTATAAATCTTTCTGTTCATCATTAATGACCAAATTAATCACTTGTAGCAGTCAATGAACCCTTGCCGACTGGATAATTAACCCTCTATCCTGCTTTAAATGAAGAAAAACCTGTAAAAAAAGACTTATAATATATAGGTGGTCATAGTCTGGACATGATTAATATATACTTGCATTTGATTACAATCTAGTTACGAGAGGCTCAGCTCTTGTTACTACATTTCTTTCAGTTCATCCATCCACAACCAAACCAATGGCCTGCAAATTTGTTATACTATAAGATAATTGGAATCTGGATAAAGAAACTGTTGAAATAGAACTTAATGTACAGCAGCATGATTTCTAAAGTATATCCTATGAGAATCTTGATATTTGAACAAAAAATAACTGCTTTAAAGATAGAGTTTGTGTAGTGTTATACTGATTCATGCTTCGAGTAATACAAGAAGCGGTCTAGCTTGATATATGAAGGAAAATATTGCGCCTGACTTGGGAATTTGTATCATTCACTAGTAAGTGATAAGGTTAGGAAAAGAAAGGCTTAATCTGAGCCAGTAGCTTGTAGACACTGGAAAATTTTTAGGCTTTACGCAAGGAATCTACCATAATCAACATGTATAAGAGAATCAAGGGATTGAATTTGACACGATAGATATATGTAAAATGAGGGGTTTAATCCATACCAGCACACTGGTTGTTTGTCTGTCTACCTCCTTGTCAATTACTACTACTTTGCTGTTATGCTGCATGATGTTGAGGTTACTATATAGTTGGTTCCCCAAACTCGAATACGTCCACGGGAGTAGAGATTCCCCAAACTCGAATACGTCCACGGGAGTAGAGAGAGGCGTTTTATTTATTATCTTAGCCCATAGGAGCGGACTAACGAACTTGTCAGTACCTCTCGTAGGAGCCACAAGTTCCAACATAATATATGTTACTTCTACTTTTGAAGATAGATGCATGAAGGTGCCTTGTGGACACCATGCGTCCATGATGTTGAACAAGAGCACAAGTTTCCTTTACTTTGATATAAATAAATGATATAGATTCTTGCTTAGTTTTGTCTCGACTGCGATGTATGGAGCATTGGGATAGCAATGCTTTGTAAACACAAGGATAGGCTTCAAGTACAGGCTTGTGGTTACCACACATTCTATCCCACCAAAAAGCGTCAAGGAGCTTCTATATTGTCTTCATCTTCCCTCTGTAACTCTCTGAATTTTGAAGACGATAATGCGTTAAATGTAGAAATATGAAGGCACTGTTTGGTTGCCAAAAAATTTAGCTTCCATGAGTTGTCATGCAGATATCAGATATGTCCAGGAAAGCCTTAACCAGCATTGATAACCAAACACTACTTACTTGGTTACTACAATACTACTATACCATAAAGATGATTTCTTTTTTCATATCCAAATCCAATTTTGATGTGATTTCTTTTTCCAAAAAGATGCGATAGAGAGATGCTCCTCCACAACTTGATTATTTTCTTTTTGTTTCTTTTTTTTGATATGTGAATTAAATCAAAGTCTCTTTCTTCTACGAATTCTCCCCATAATAATTCTTGTGTATGGCGACAACCGATTTCAATTCACTACGAAAGCGATTACAAAACTTCAATTATTCTCTCCCCCATTTATTAAACCCTCTCCCCCATCATTCTCTCTTCTCCTCACCACAACCATGGCCACCGCGGAATTCTACCAAGAAATAACCGTTTCTCCGTCGACCCACGACGGCCTTCAATTCTGGCAATTTATGATCGCCGGCTCAATTGCTGGCTCCGTTGAACACACGGCCATGTTCCCAGTTGATACCCTTAAAACCCGAATGCAGGCAATTGGGTCATCATCTTCAGCATCTTGCTCAGTTCCGGCTATAAATCTCCGGCAATCCCTCCGTTCAATTTTGAAGATTGAGGGACCCGCCGGGCTCTACCGTGGCATTGCCGCGATGGGTCTTGGTGCAGGGCCATCTCATGCGGTGTATTTTTCAGTTTACGAGACTTTTAAGAAATCTTTATTAGCTTCTTGGAATCCGAACAATTCAGCTGTTCATGCTGTTTCTGGGGTTTTTGCTACTGTTGCTAGTGATGCAGTGATCACTCCAATGGATGTGGTGAAACAGAGGTTGCAACTGAAGAATAGTCCTTACAAAGGTGTGGGGGATTGTGTGAAAAAGGTATTGTTGGAAGAGGGGTTTGGAGCTTTTTATGCGTCTTATCGCACTACTGTTCTGATGAATGCACCCTTCACGGCGGTTCATTTCGCAACTTATGAGGCTGCAAAGAAGGGGTTGATGGAGCTTTCGCCGGATAGTGTGGGGGATGATGAGACCTTGGTGGTTCATGCCACAGCTGGTGCTGCGGCTGGGGGATTGGCTGCGGCTGTGACCACTCCTCTTGATGTTGTCAAGACTCGGCTTCAGTGCCAGGTGAGTGAGAATTACATTGGTGCTTTGATATGCTATAGCATGTTTTGCCTAACAAAAATCCTGTTTTATCCAAAGTAATAACCATCATGACGAGCCTATTAAATTAACTAATAACTAGCAGTCAAAGTTGAACATAAATTCAAGGATCGTGCTTGAATCTTGTGGAAAATATGAGTTGAGTTGGATCGTATGCACATGTTGGTTCTAACTCTAATCCAAAAGTACCAAGGATGGAAAATACATATCTATTACTTGTGCTCAATGTTAGAAGTAATTTTTTCCCCCCATTTAGCATCCATCTAAAGTAGAACTTCTATAAGCTTCTTGAAATTCCCAAGGGCGCTGAAAATGTATTCTTTTTCTCATGGGTACGTACGTACGTATGCCTGTTGGTCACATCCATGAACGTTTGATTCAGCTCAACTCATCGAGGCCTTTTAACCCAAACTAGTTGGGTAGGCAGACAACGAGTCTTGAAACGAATTCCATAAACAAGAGACATCCATGAAAATTAAGTGAAAAAATATATATGCAGTAGAAGTTATGTACTCCTGTGCATTGCACAAGTGGTTTTTAGCCAACGCTGAATAGTTACAAAATTGTGTGCATAAGCATGCATTCTCCATCAATATGTTACAAACATCATGTTGTTGGTCTTAAAAAGTACAACCATGTTTGTTTTTCTTTTAAATTTATAAAAGTAGAATACTACAACCATGTCATTAGATTGGTTTTTTAATGAAACAGGGTGTATGTGGTTGTGATCGATTTTCTAGTGGTTCAATTGGTGATGTTATACGAACCATAGTGAAGAAGGATGGATATGGTGGGCTTTTGAGAGGCTGGGTTCCCAGGATGCTCTTTCATGCCCCTGCTGCTGCAATCTGCTGGTCTACCTATGAAGCAGGAAAAAGTTTCTTCCAAGAACTCTATGGATTGACAGAAAGGAACGTTTGATCACCAATCTCAATCAGCTTAGCCGAAGGAACTTATTGCTTAATTATATAGCTTGCTAATGAAAAATATGTCTGAGCATAATCAATAGTTTCACAATGCTAATTTGATGATGTGGGAAAAAGAGGCAATTGATTGTAGATATATGTTAATAAAATAAAAATATATGTTAATAAAATATATAGTGGGGTGAGAGAGGCTCGAACTCTCGACCTCAGGATTACTCAGAACAGCTATGAGACCTACGCGCTAGCCAACTGCGCCACCACCCCATGGTGGTTTTACTTCCACCAGTATCAATGTAATACTTGAAAGTTCTAATACACACTCACTCCTAACCAGAAAAAAAGTTTCATTTATAAATTTAGATATTTATAAATTTTAAAGATATTTTTTATTTATTTCATATTTACTCTTTAATTTATTCACAGAATCCATCTCCTTTGTTGGGGATGTTTTGGATGTAAATTTACATGATCAGAACATAACTAGACTACAGTATAAGCACTACTAGCAGAATAGAACCCTGCCTCGGTACAAACCTACAGGTGCTTGCTTTCATCTACGAAGAATACTTTAATCTGTCCTTGATACTACTAGTTACGGCAATACATAAGATTCTGACCCCAAAATTCAACATGAAGAATCTAAATAATCCATCCATCATCCATAACAATCCTTGAACATAAAGCACAGAATTTCAAACATACAAGTCCTACTTTACAGCAGTAAAATACGAGGCAAAAAGGGTCCATCAGACCACCTCAGAACTTATCTACACTAACTCCATCTCTGAGAACCTCATAAGCCTCTCTACTTCTGGTTTTCTTCAGTCCAGCTGTGACTTGGAGCTTTGACCCTTCAGAGGAGATGCAAGTTACTTTTACCCAAATCATTACCTTTGTTTTTATTCCCTCTACATCAGCTAGCTTTCCCTTCTCCAGATATCCAGTTACAGTGGTGAAAAACCGCAAGACAGATGAGTCCCTGTAACCCACTTCACAGATTGCGGGAATGTAGACGGTAAGTTTTTTTGTCTCTTCATTGAACTCATAGTTGGTTGCATCACGAGGGAAGATACCTACTGGCATGTCATACTCCTTGAGCAGTTCCGGTAATGGCTTTTGCATTTTTCCTAGAGAGTTGAAAGTGCAATGATAATAGTTGTAAGTATGCACTCACAGATTGTCAAGTTAAAGGACATGAAACTTTGAGGTAAAAGGTTACAGAAACAGACAAGTTGAATTTCCTAGTAGCATAATCTAAAACTCGATTAACCAAACAAGCTAAGATGACAACAGCCAACTTAAGACAACTATTAGCATCTAATAACATAATCAAGTTTATCCAGCTGTTTAAAACCATTCATTTTTATAAATTTATAATTAAATGTCTCTCTATCTCTCTCTCTTCCCATTACAACCAAGGGATCATACAAATAACAGGTAATCATATTGCTCTAGCACTCGAAATAACCATTTCCCATGATTTAGAAATTAGAACTTTTTCCTCTTGCTGGCTATAGGGGATAAGTTTTATAATTCCAACTAGTAAAATTAATTTGTTTTGGTCAAAATGCAAACTTGACCAAGTGTTGGAATATCTACATACATAATTCATAACAGCTGAGATCAGAAATCTTTCAATTGCCTGATATTCTACATATCGTGACCATCAACTAAAGGTTTTTAACTCAAATGTATAAGCTGAAAAAATAAAGCAGATACTTAACTTGAAATTATAGCAAAACTAGGTTTACATATTAGATTTTAAGCCTTATCGTCCAGATGCAAACTAGAAAGTTATTGAAATGAAAGGTAGAATAAAAGTCATGTAGAAGCAAGACGAACCTTTGATTTTGTTGACCAGCCATTTGGTTCCTCCTTCAATACTGCTCGACACTGACTAGAATTTCAAATTAAAAAGAATAAGACAAGTATAAAGAATATGCAGAATAAAGGACTAAATACAGATTGAAATGTTTTTTTGAAACTCCATATAGATTAATACAAAAACAAAGATGATGAGAGTTATTGACTTCAGGAGCCCTCTGGTTTTCCCAAGGGGTGAATAAATTATCATATTTAAAACACAATGTAATGAGTCCACAAATATTTCACAATATAAGCAGTTATTACATAGCGATTGCATGCCAGGATCATCTTCAAAGATGATCATGTTGAACTTATTCACATGATTTATGACAGATAATATAATGGTGTTTATTCAAATGGAAAGATTGATATGCACCCATAATACTACGATAAGGGTAATGTAAAGCATGATTCTGCTCCAAAGGGAACTGAGGAACCTAACTCATGTATGATAAAAGTGCACACATTAGAAAAGGGGAAGGAAGAAGAGAGCTTCATCCTCACAAGATTCGTGATGCCTACAGCCAGGGGCGAAACCACATATAATATTGTGGGGTCAATTGACCCCACTGAAAAAATAATTACTGTATAATATAAGGTAATTTTAAAATTTTTAAGTATTATATATAAATTGACCCCCCTAAAATTTTATAATTTTTTTACTATACGGGGTCAAATTGAAAATTTATCATATCCTCTCAATATATATCTCTCTCTTTAATATTTTAAACTAAATAATAATCTAATTTATATTATTTTAAAAATAATTAATGAATTAATTACTTATTAATAGTTGTGATTAAAAATCTATTATGAGTCAATATAATGTATATATACCATATATTATTACTTACTCCTCCATTCCATATTAAATGTCCTAATTTCTTTTTTAGGATGTTTCAAAATAAATGTCCTATTTTTATATTAGTAACTATATTTATTCTATTCTTCCTCTTATACCCTCGTAATCTATTTAATATACTTATTGGGAATGTGAGAGTTACAAAAAAATATATCTAGAGAATTAAATGACATAGGAAAGAGTAATTATTGGGCTCATAGAAAAGTGAAAAAATACTTCAATTAATAAGTAATCAAAAAGAGTAATTTAGGTAAAAGAAAACTTTATTAATCAGCGTGCTGAAACTAATTAGGACGTTTATTTTGGAACGGAGGGAGTATTTTATTGTCATTGTAATATAGTGTATATATTTATATATGTGTGTGACCCAAAAGTACAAAAGTATTAAAAAAAATTGTCTCGGGGTCAATGCCCCCGAACCCCCGCCAAATTATTTATATTTTAATAATAATTTTGACCCCATTGAAAATTATTCGTGACTTCCACTGCCTACAATCCATGGCAACAAAAGCTAAAAAGCACACACCTTTAGTATCAAATCACTCAATTCTCTTCAACTTTTGAGGATTACAATAGCTTCATAAAAAACCCAAGACTTTCGGACCAACTACCAAGTTTATTTAAATAACTTGGACTTCCTATTGGACTTACTAACATAAGAACATTATTTAAAAGCCCACCCCAAAAAGCTATTGCTGGAAGCTTACTTCCACAAAGACTTAGCTAGCCAACAATGCAATTACGGTGTTTCAACCTATATCTGAAGATTTGAAGAATTAGCTAGCCAAAATTGAAAAGTTGGTACGTTATTTTGTTACTTCATCTTAATCTAGAAAATTAACAATCTCACACCTTAATCTTAAACCAAAAGATCATACCGACAACAAAACATGGCTTGTGCATTGAAGTAAATATGGTAAAGGCAATAACTTGGTTTCCAACTATACCTCAAAATGCTCAGACTTTTGACTTCATGTTCGATCAATGAATTCCTTTTATCATAAGGATATATTAAAACTCAAAAGTTTCCACAATTCCGTACTTTTTTCATCTATCAACCTCAATTAAGTAAATTAGCTCTTAAGACCATGGTCTATTCCATGGTAGTCCATAGCAGCACAAGTTGATGTGTTGGAGTTAAGCGATACGAGCATAAAGGAAAGAAACCGGGGTATACCATAAGATTGTGTAACAGACTAGTCGGCTATTTATTGTTCCTACAGGAAAGAGTAGGGTTCCCTACTAATTGTCTTAGAGACTAGTTCGCTCTTCCTGTGGCCAGGTATAAATCTAAATAGAGTGAGGCCTCCCCCAGTAGGGTCCCAATATAAGTAGAAGAAGACGAATAGAATCTAATTCATGTTTATGCTAACAGAAGAGCGGATCCAATACCAAGACGACTTCTTTCACAGGAAGTGCAGCAAGTACTTGAGTTATTTTGGGATTTCATTTCCTCCCAATGGAGTCGAATTATTGAGGAAATCAATATAATTTGATTGTAATCAAAGCGGGTCAATTAAACTGTCCTAAAGACAACCACATTTAGAATTTTGATATAAATGCAATATAAAAATTAAAAATCCACGGACAAGATCCATGTAAATTTAATCATGCTTAATAATCGAGACCAAGGAATCCCCTTTATGGTAAATACATCACGAAATGCAATAAAAATAGCGATTATCAAGATGGATCATAAATTTTGCACGTAAAAGATCAACGACGGTGTAGCTAATCGGCACAGAGATTAACATACATAGAGCAGAGAGAGGGAGCAGCTTACATTAATATCATCGCCAACCGAATTAAGCTCCTTGGTGGCTTTCTGATTGAACCAGTAGGATCCCACCTTATTCAAAATCTGATCCATAACTATCTTTGTATTTAAATTTTACTGATTTTCTTCCTCCAATATGGAATTGTACCGATACTCTCTCTATGCCCTAATCTCAGATGACAGAGGGGAGGGAGAGAGAAGTTCTTCGTTCTTCATTGCGACTTTTCAGTAGCATTTTCGTATTATATATATATATATAGAGAGAGAGTCCGGTTCCTATAGGTTTTTTTTTTTTTTTTTAAAATAATTAAAAAAAATAAATAAAAAATTATAGAACTGGAATTTTTACATAATACAATATTTTGGGTGTAATTTGGATACATATAACAAAATATGATTTGGTTATATATAATAAAACATGTGTGTGCAGACTGTACATATATTTTTTTGGTATAGGTATCATCACGCCCAAAACATTATATTATGAAAAAATTCCAATTCCATAATTTTTTTTAGTTTTAAAAAAAAAAAAGCAAAAAAAAAAATTGGTCCGTTTTTTACTCCAGTCCGGACTCCTGGACTAGATCGGTTTTTATATATATATATATATATATATATTACATATTTACCCTCTCAATTTAAATTTATATACTGAAAATTAGGTACCATATTTTTTGTAAAATGGTTACTTATAGTACCATTTTCATAATAAAATATATTAACAACGTAAAAAGAGATTGAGATTAAAAATTAAAAATAATAAATACTAGAGTACCTATAAAAATAATTTATTTATGTTAATTTGAACTTCAATTCGAGTAGTAAAAAGAAAGGAACTGATATTTCTATATAAAATTTGATATTTTCACGTAATTTCTCTAACATGAATATTGAGTGAGTCCCACCTCCATGTGAAAATATCATTTTTTTTTAAAAGAATGTTGTATGTCAAACATTTTAAAGAATTACTTTAAATTATATTTTTTTGGGTATAGGAGTCAATATTTATAATTTTATATTTTGATACGGGTTTGATCTAAAAAAGTCTGAAATTTGTGATTTTATTTGGTCCGAGTTTGAACAAATTATTATAGTCCGAATGAGTCAAGTCCAAACTCGAATCCAATAATATATAAACGAGTTGAGCATGAACAATCTTAAATTTGACTCACATAGTCCGATTGACAGGCCTAACAATGTATTCCCATACGTCAAACTAACAACATAAATTTGTATAATTGGCAGAAGCATTCAATAGAAAATGAAACAAAATAACAGAACTCGCTGTAAAATGAGTTCCAATTTTCTATGGGCCAATAGGCCCAATATATATTTTGTGCTCGTGAAAATAAAAGAAAATTGATTGCATAAACATGGGACATAAAATAAATTACTCATAAAAATTGCATATGAATAATACAATATGCTGATACAATTAAGTTATTTTTTTGGATACAGTTGTACTTTTTATTTATTTATTTTTAACTTTTTTTTTTAGGTGAAGACAACGTTCCGAAAAATGTCTCGTTTTTTAAATCGCATGCAATTTGTCTGTTAAAATCTCGTGAACGATCCGTATATACGAGAGCCTTTGCGATATGTATTTTTATATACGTTACGTATAAATTTGGCATCATTTTACTCATTTTTTGTCATTCATCATCTTACGATCCTCTTTTTATCTTTATATGCTGATAAAATTTATTGTTTGTGGTTGATTGGAATCAATGGTGGTGATGGGTGATTGGCAGTGGGTGTTGGGCAACAATGATATTTAGTGGTAGTACTTGCTCTGGATTTATTGTTGGTGAGATGATGGTAGTGTTCACAAGTAGTGGATTATTTGATGATCGCAGTGGTGGATTCCGGTGGTTGTGGGCTACGGTGGTGGATAGATTCAGTGGTGACAAGATAATTTATGGTAGCAGAAGCTTTTGAGAAGGGGTCAAAATATACTTGCAAAATTATGACGGCGACGATACAAGCTATAATCCGATTCAAAAAAATTCCTCTTGCAAAAGTACTGTAGAGAAAAGTCTTGTGAAAGATAGAGAGACAATATTTGAGTTGGAAAAGTCGGAAGAAATTCCTCTTTCGAAGAAAAATGAAGTTGATGAGGTGAAGTTGAAAGAATTGAAGCGAGAGGAAGCTAAGCAGGCGTTGGAGAGGAAGAAAAAGTTGACAGAGAAAGCGGCCACTAAAACGGCCATAAAAGGTCATGAGGAAGTTGAAAATAAACACAAGAAAATTACTTGTATATCCACACATTTCAAGATTATGTAAACAAGAAACTTGGTGTCGGACTTGCAACTGATGAAATTTGTGATTTTTGTTTAATTGATGAAGCATTCAAACAACTTGAGTTAACTTATAACTCATGTATGTACATCAATTTACAGAGAGAACCCATTAATTTTTATGTTTTAACCAACTTAATCTGTTTATGGCATTTATACAAACACATGGTATCCAAGCTTTAAAAATCATTATTTCATGAAATCCAAGCATATAAACACACAACCTCCATACATAATTTCATCTTTATATCATCTGAACCTTTCATGGTTCCATAATCAAAACTTCCACAACCAATTTCACATCAATAACAAATATATTCCATCCAATTTCTATAAACTTACTAAAAACAAAAGGTGGAACTTCCTTTGTTTGGTAATATAATTGGTTGAAGACTTACTTCAACTTTAATTGTAGTTGAATTGGATTCCTCTTATAGTTTCTTTTGCTCTGAATCTTCTTTAATCCCAACTTAGACCATCAATTGCTCCGCCTTTGCTCCCACTGCTTTGTCTATTATACAAGAGTAATTATTATGAAACAGGGGTCATATGACCCCCCCGCCCTCTAGTTCCGCCTATGGTTGTTACTTAGGCTATCAAGATTATTACCGATGTATATATATTTTTAATATTGATCTTTTACCAAAATATTTTTATACTAATTTTAGTTTAATGATTCATTCATATGATTATTGTCAAATGTAATCAACAATCATGAGAGTACTATCATATCAAACTAATTAATTATAGGGCAAAATACACTTTTGTTAGACCCAAGTTTCACCCTTCCCACAATTCTTGTATTTCTTTTCCCTCCATACAAAAAATAAATAGAAGAATAGAGAAAAAGAGAAAGAAGAGAAACTAACCGATGACAACCGTGCTTTGTCAATATAATTTTTCGATTGCACTTAGGACTCTTTGCTTGCCAATCTATTGGAGTAATTTTTTCATTTTTTATTGCCTATTAGGGCTTAATGCATATATCTATATATTAACACAAGTAGTAGATTATTTATTTATTTTATTATAGTATTTAAAGTAGGTAGCACAAGTAGTATGTATATTTAAGAAGTGATGAAAAAGGAAGAAGAGGAAAGCGCGTGGTAGACGGGTTTTGTGGAAATAAAATAAGGTATACTTGACTAGTATTAGTAATATTTTTCAAATTTTGTTTTGTAGGATTGCTGGATTCCTTCCGATTTATCTTTATCCTCCTACCTCCGCCTTGGCCTTACTCCTCAACTTGATCATCCATTTTATATGGGGGCGGTTGAGGGCTATTGCTTCTTTATTTACCATGTCTCCATTTCTTATTGTCAAGTAGCACATGAAATGAAATGACTCATTCAACCCTCTTTTCAAACCAAATCTTACTTTATGTTTGATGGGAGTATTACAATATTATATTATGTTTTTGTTCGTCTAGAATACTGTTTAATATATACATTTAAAATTTTAAAAAATGTTTTGATTATTTAAAAATTTAATTTGGTAATTTATAACTAATTTATTTTAAACATAACTTATTTAATTTACAAACGTGAGGCTGAAATCATATTATGTTTGATGTAGTGACCAAATATTAACCTATTATATATTGAAAACCTAGAGGCCAGGGGAGGGTTGTTTAGGTCATTTTGAATATAACAAGTTGGACGTATTTTATGAAGCTCACATGAATTTCCACCATCTTCTTCTCCAACTTTAATTCTTCAACTTCTTCATATTCAAAGTTTGAAGAGACCAAAACCCAACCCCCCTCCATCCTCCTCCTCCCCTTGGCCACCTTTAAGTTAACGAAGTTCGAAAGTGACTAACACCTCTTTTCTCTTTTCTCTAATATCCTCTCTCCTCTCTTTATATATATATATATATATATATATATATATATATATATATATATCCTCCACCCCCACAAAAACCAAACCTTTCATCAATCTCAAATATCTTTCTCTTGCTTTCACAGTTTCACTACAAAGAATCAAAACAAATAATCTCCCAAAAAAAAAAACACTACAAAACTAAAATGCATTCAAATCAACAAAGATCTTCATCTCTTGTAGTTCAAAGAAACATCAACAACACCACCACCACCACCATGAATTCATCATCCACTTGCTTCAAACGGCGGAGCCCTCTTCCCTGCGCCACCAAGGTCCCGGAATCCGTCGCACTCTACCATACCCACCCCGTCGGCCCCAACCAGTGCTGCTCCGCCGTCGTCCAACAAGTATCCGCCCCTGTCTCCACAGTTTGGTCAGTCATCCGCCGCTTCGACAACCCACAAGCCTACAAGCACTTCGTCAAGAGCTGCCACCTCCTTGTCGGCGACGGCAAAGTCGGCACCCTCCGTCAAGTCCACGTTATCTCCGGCCTCCCCGCCGCCAGCAGCACAGAGCGCCTCGAGATCCTTGACGAGGAACAGCATGTCATCAGCTTCAGCGTCGTAGGTGGAGACCACCGCCTCGCAAATTACCGATCCGTCACCACCCTCCACCCAGCTCCGGACGACAACGGCACCGTCGTGGTCGAATCCTACGTGGTGGACATCCCGCCAGGTAACACTAAAGAAGAAACCTGCGTGTTCGTCGATACTATTGTTAAATGCAATCTCCAATCGCTTACTCAGATCGCCGACAACTTGTCCCGACGAAACAAATGAATATACTACGTACGTACAACATCAAGCTGAACAAATTAATGTAAGATCGAAGGAGAGAGAAAGTAAAGAAAATTGGAGAAGCAAGCAAGCGATCGATATTCAATCTTTCTATGTTAATTAATTAACACAATGTCATCTGTTGGTGTTAATTGTTTAATTGTGATTTGAAGAAAATCATATTATTAATGTAATTATTTTGTGAAGGGTTGCATGTGTTGGATCCTTTTTTTTCCGGGATATATGATTCTCCTTTTAATTTTTTTTTCTTCATGTTCTTATTATTTCGTTGATTTTTTTAAATTTTTATTTATTAACTCTGTGTGAAATAATAAGGTGATATATCCATTATATATATACCCACCAATTAATTTTCAAGAATTTAACTTCTTGATTTCTCCAACTCTTGTTTATCATTTACATTCATCATGAATGAACAATAAAGTTTAAATTTTGAATCCAGATTGAATTAAATGGAGTATATTTAATTGCATGTATGCTACTTTTTGTATGTGTGATCAGAAATCAAAAGGTAAGGTATGGTTGTGGGGAATGGATCAGGATGGTAGAGCTTATTAATATATAAATATATATTATTATTAGCAAGTTTTGGAAGCAAGTTGCACGATATTATAATTATATATGGAGTAGTACATTGTATAATATAATAAATAGATGAACATGTTGGAGGGATATGGAAGAAAGAAGTGGAATAAAAGGACAATGGTTTCATTAAAAATAAAGTAGTACTAGTACTGGTAGTAGTTGGTTCAATTTATCATATCATATATATATATATATATATATATATATATATATATATATATATATATTTTGATAGTATTCATAGCAAATGTTTTTATGAACATTATGTCAGTAAATAAATCTTATACCGTTGTTCAAAAATTCAACGATATAAAGAGTAGATTTTATATTACCTAAAATAACTTTTAAAATTAATCATGTCATTTAATATATTAATATATATGTAAGGGTATTGTAAAAATACATTTTATTATTAATGAAATTTAATTTTTCTATTTATTATTTTGAAATAGTAAGGTTGATTTGATTAATGTGGATAGTTAAGGATAAAATACGTAAATACTTCAAAATAAGCGAAGTGGTTATAAAATATTCATTTGTTATTCGGGAATATTCGTTTGGTCGTGGAATATTAAATGATCTTTGTCGGGAATATTAAATGCTGACAGTCTTGCGTAGTAAATGGTGGTACATGTAAAAAGCGATTGGATGAAGAAAGCAACAAATATAAGTTGTTTAAAAAAATAACAGAAGTAGTTATTCTTCAATTATCTTTGTTAAAATCTTTCGGTGGTTAAAACACAAGAAGATTACGACATATCGCATTCAATTATCGATTCTTACGTAAGAAAGCACTACTTTCGATAATGGTTACGATAATTCTTAAAGATATTTTATTAATTTAATAATTCTTTGCGTTGATATTTTATATTCTTTGTTGTTTCAATAATTGTCATTACACAAGTATTTTTCATTATCGAAGCAATAATTCATATTATCGAATAATATTATTAGATAACATTATTAGCGATGTCAGAAAGTTACATACAGGAGAGGTTTGGTCACCTAATTGCTTGCCAAGTAAGAGAAATTCTTATTGGAAAGCCCCTCTTTCACAGGAAGCTATGCGGTTGTCGATATTGTGATTCTGTAATATTATTTGTGAATAATTAATTATTGATTCATATGATGAGGAAAATATTGATTTTATGTGGATATAGATGGAGAAAAATTTTAATGTGACAATTGTTGAAAATTGAAATTTTATCTTTTACGATAAAATAATTCATTTAAATATATTATTATATTTTAATAATATAATAATGGTTGTGAGACCCCAGATTTTATCAATAAAGATTTAAATTTTGTCAAAATAATTTTTTATATTATGGTGTGTGAATTTGAGATAATATTATAGTTGTGGGTAGTATTTATAAATTTTTTGAAAGTATGCAGTGGTTATATTATATTCGATTGGTGGGGAATATTAGGTTTAGCGAGGGAATATTAGATAACTACTCAATCATTGGTGGACCTAATAATGAAATTATCATCGGATTGAGAAAGCGACAAAAATATTTTATTGAAATAACGGCGGAAGTTTCTGAGATTGATCTTGTTGAACTACTTCGGTAGTAAAAAAATACGATGTCGTGTGGTTGCGTAGTAGCGCGCGGTATTGATTATTGATCTTATATGAAAGTGTTTCAGTTTGATTCCATTATTGTCGATTAATAATATGAATTATTATATAGCGATAATGACGTTTTGTTTTATTCAGTATTATTAACGTAATAAAAGCGAAACATCTTTTATATAAAATAGAATACTTTATTAAAGTTATTACATAAATAGAATATATTATATTTTATTATCGTAGTGTTGCGTAGTGTTTTGCGTAGTGTTTTTGATAGTATTGCATAGTGTTTGCGTAGTAAAATGTTTTTTATATAAATAGAATATATTATATTTTATTTAAAAGATTTTTCTTTAAATATAATAAATAGTCGATTAAAATAAATAAATCAACTCTGATAGTTCATGGATTAATTCTTATGCATTCCATTTTCCTATAAATAGAAGCTCATTCCTTCATTATTTTCTTACGAATTCATTGAAGCTACAGAGAGAAATTATAGAGAGAAAGCTATAGAGAAAATTATTGAAAGAAGAAGAGTATTCTACTACTTCACTACTTACATATTAGATTTCTTTTACTAGAAGGGTGTTATTCTTTCTTCTTGAAGAGAACTTACATTATTCCATTTACTATTATTACATTGGAATAACTTTGTAAAAAGTGATATACCCTATACATAACTTGTATATGGCATATCCTATACTTGGTGAAATCATTATGTTATTCCATTCTTATTTATTACATTGGAATAACTTTGTATCATGATTTTTACTATCTTGGTGACATTCTTCTATTATTACTGTTGGAACATCATATGCGTGTGTTTTACAGGACTGGTTCCGCTTTTTATTATTCTGTTGGAACATCACATCGTGTGTTTTACATGGGGACGGTTCCGATTTTTATCATTACGTTGGAATATCCTATCTACGTGTGTTACACCGGATGCGGTTCCATCTTTATTATTCGTTGGAACATCCCAGCCGATTGTGAATTTCACGACACAGTTCCGTTATTATTATTACATTGGAATAACTTTGTCTCATCGCTGAAATCTGCGTGCGTGGTGATTTCTTTTGTTATTCCATTCTTTATTATACTGGGTTGGTTAAAACTTTGACTTATACTCCATGAAATTAGTAGAATATCCTCGATATTTGCGTTTCATCGATATCTTTCATGGAAATATTCTTACGATCATTCTTGAATTTTACTCTACGAAGCTTGATGTCGTGTTGACAATTTGGACGTTAATAATTCATGGATTAAATAATTCTTGAACTTGTTTTATTGAATTATTATGTCGTTGTCATCATCCTCATGTTATATTATGTTATCTTTGGCTTACGTGCGATAGATGAACTTAGTATGATTATGACCGGGGATCATTCGGTATAATCATGACTTGATATAAATGATGTGACAAAAGTCCTCGATTGGCACATGAATGCGGTGATGGATAGTTTTTGGTATGATTATGACCGGGGTGATTCGGTATAGTCGTGACCATTGATAATTTGATGAAAATCCTTGGCCGGTAGTAATGCGGGGATGATTAGATGTCTTTGGTTTATTTATTAAGTCGAGTCTCGTGATAAAAATTGATGAAAACCTTTTAAAACCTAAAAGATAGTAGACTTTATTCTCTACTTGACTCTTTTAATGGATTTGCTAATTCCATACTATGAGCTTAAGCTGGTTTTTTCTATTGTATTTTATCGGTTTAACACTTTGTTGAAGGCTAATGATAATTTATTACGCATTATCTTAGTCATAATATTTCTTCTTTGGGCTAGTTGAGCTCACCTTTCTTTCATTGTTCTCTCTTGAAATGAGACACATATTTGAGAGACAGTCGGGGAGCGAAGTAATGGTCCGAAGAGACTGACATTAGTAGTCCTCACTATTACGTGAAATAGTGTGATAATAGCTATAATGAGGACTCCTTTTGAGTTTGTATAATATCTAGTAGACAAAATTTGTATTCAAACTCACGATTTATGTCGTATTTATACGCAGCAGTTATATTAGTAAGTTGTATTTGAATTTATGTACCATTATGTAAGTGGCGACCCAAGATGGTTGGCGTATACCTAATTTTGGGGCGTCACAATGGTGATATTTTTACAACGAATGTGGGATATATGAGTATACGAGGAGGAAGAGTATTTTGTTGCAATAAATGTTTAAAACATGTTAAACATGTCGATTGGACCCCATTTATTGGTGAAATTTGATTATAGCTTTGTAAAATCGCCTGGTTTGTGGATTCGGTCGATTTCATTTGGAATTTGGAAAAACTTTCTTACGCAAAGTTATAGAGAATTGAATTTCCTATAAACACTGCGTGATTGAATTTTACGATGAAAGAGCTATTTATTATGAATTATTGAAGTTAGAAGCTCAAAATAATTGATTTTGGAAGTTTAAAATATTTAAAATTAGAAAAACGTTTTTTTCATTATGGTGTGTTACACATGTGGGTTGAATGAGCTGAATTCAGTTCTTGGAAGGTTGGCGTAGGAAATTTTATTATAAATAATAATATTATATTAAATTTTACGCTTTGGTGTTCTAAGCATTTTCTATAAATGGGTCTTGGGTTAGAATTGAAAATCACACCGAAGCTGAAGTTTTCTCTCTCTATATTATCGGCGTATTCTTGTGAGTATTTTGAGTATACTTTGAGTATTGTTAGGCGGTGCAAGTTCCTTGACTTATACCCGGTATTCCATTTAGAAGTCTTAATCTTTCGAGGTAAGGGATGTTATTTTCTTCTCAAATGATATTATTTCTTGATATCATTATCTTTGAAATATTGGTTGAAACTTTTATCAAATTTAGAACTTTTCCATATCGGGGTTCTTATTCATGAGATTCTTATTCACGAGTTCTTATTTATGAGTTCTGATTCACGATTCTTATTCACGAGTACTATTAAGTAAGCGTGAAGATGTTTTTGGGAAATTTATATCTTTTGGTGTCGGAGTTCTTATTCACGTATCTGGCCTTTATTCACGTATCTGACACTTTATTCAATTAGAAAAATAAAATTTCTTCTTTTGTGTCAAAATATCTATTACGGATACTAGCTTTGATTGTATCCGTGTTTTGATCATTCTTGAATTTTACACCACTATGATTATTTTTGAGGTATTTTTGAACATGGATAAAACAAATACGAATCCTTAATCCTTAATCCTTGTCATTTTGTTTCTTTGGATTCGTTTCTTTAAAAATATTTTCATCATCCTCGGTCTTAAATGATGATATTATTGAATATCTTTGGCTTTGTAGTGCAAAGATGAATGATTCTGAAGAATATCTTTGGTAGTAGTGCAAAGATGAACAAGTGTTTAGATGAACATGACCGGTGATGAATATCTTTGGCTGTAGTGCAAAGATGAATATTTGATTCTAGATGTATATTGATTGATGTTTACTGGGGATAAAAGATGAGCGATGAACTTTTAAATTCATACATAGAAGATAGTAGTTTGCATTCTCTACTTAACTCTTCTAATGAATTATTATTTCCATTGCGAATATTGATTTAAAATTTGTTTGTCTATTGTATTCTATTAGATTTTTCCTGTTGAAGACTAACGGTAAATTGTTGTATATTATCTTAGTCATAATATTCTTTCTTGGGCTAGTTGAGCTCACCCTTTTCCTTTTGTTCCATTTTTTTTCTCGGGAGGCGAGAATATAGCGAGTGCAAGTCGGGGGTATGGAATGAAGGTTTTAGAAAGAATTGTTTAATAGTCCTCACCATTTTGTAAAATAATGTATCAATAAATGTGATGAGGATTTATTTGAGTATAGATATTATACAGAAGATAATATTTGTATTCAAACTCACGATTTCTGTTATAATAATAAAGTTGTAGTTGTTTACGTACCGTGTATTGACAACTCGGAATAGGTGATGTATACTATTTTGGGGCGTCACGGTTGGTATCGAGCTTAGGGATATGATCTCTGGCGGAGAGATGGGGAATAGAACTAGGAGGGAGAGGCGAGTAAATCCTTCGCTAGTGTGTCCTACTTAAGCTTATTTTTTAGTTGGTCGGGTATATAAGGATATTATGTGATATATTGATTTCCTTAATTAACCCTTGTTTTTTATGTGATATTTGAGAATGTCGTGAGAATATTAACAATGGAAATGAGACCAGTGGAGCTTTGTACTCACCAAGCGAGGAGAAGCGTGCAACAGTCGACAATGTTCCTCCTGTGAACAACACCACCGAAAGCGAGATGATGAGCGAGGGGATGTTTAGAAGCTTTTTGCGGTTCATGCAAAATCGGATGAGGGAGACTTCGTGTTCAAAATCTGAGGAGGAAATGATAGCAATTCACGGGTTGTCACGGACAAGCGATTCAAAAAGTTGGGACCACGAATTTAAGGAAAGCGGATCCGATCATGGCGGAAACATGGGTCAAACAAATTACCAAGATATTCGATGTCTTGGGATGCGGAAGAACAAAAGTTCCATTCGCCACCTTTATGTTAAAGTGGCGAGGCGAGATTCTTGGTGGGAGATGCGTGAAGCGTACCCATCGTACAGCTTCGGCGTATCTTGGGAGAGCATTTGAAATTATTTAATGACAAATACTTTCACGAAAGTATTTCGTCATATGAAGGAAGTGGAGTTCATCGATTAGAACAAAACAACGTGGCGGTGTCTCGATGCGAGGCAAAGTTTGCGAGTTATCGGTTTGCACCTCATTTGGTGGAGAATGAAGAGCGTATGACGCGGATGTTTTTGAGAGGTTTGAAACGGCATCGACAATATCTCATTTCTCATAAATTTTCTCTCTATTCGGATGTTGTAAATGAGGGCTCAATTATTAGGCGAGATACGAGCACGGTCATTTGAGGACCATAACGAGGATCGTACGAGAGATAGCAATCAATGAATAATGATAACCCGGTGAAAGAAAAGCAGACGGACAAAATGGTAACCACTACGGTGGTAATCATAGCCGTGAAAATAGAAGAATCGAGTCGGGAGGAGATTTTAAAAGAGGAGATTTAACAACGACCATGTGAAGGCAGCGGTCTGGCGTGTTGAATGGTTCTAAGGGAGGAGAACGACCACCGGTCGTATCTTTATAAATGCGGGAAAGAGGGACATATCGGTCAAAGCTGTCCACAACGATTCAAGGTATGCTATAATTGTGGAAAGGAAGGATATATCGCTCGAGATTATCTGGTAGCAAAACCTAGTTCGGTGAGGATGGTGACTCAAAAGACATCCCGAGAAAAGTCAAAGTCAGCGATTAGGGAAGGCGTTTGTTGTGGTTGGTCAAAATCGAGGAACCCAAACGAGGTGATCACGGGTAAGCTATTTATAAATTCTTGCGAAGTTTATACCTTACTTGATCTACGGTCTTTACCCATTCATTTATCTCTCCTGCTTGTGCTTCAGCGTTTAAACTTGACTCGGAGAAATTAGACTTTGACTTTATCTGTGGAAACTCGTTAGGAGAAACTTTCATCACATCCTTTGTTTATAAATCTTGTTTGATTCAAGTTGGCACCATCACCTTACACATTGACCTTATCTCTTTAAAGATACTTGCTTTTGATGTGATTTTAGGGATTGATTGGTTAACTACTCATCATGCCAAAATTGATTGTTTTCGTAAGGTTGTTAGTTTTCATATTCTAACCAACTTTGTTATGCAATTCAAGCAACTAAACCATTAAAATCAATCATTGTCATATCTAATCATAAAGCTATTCGTTTATTGAAAAGCGGATGTCGAAGCTTTCTTAGCCCATGTTATGGATTTGAATAAAGACACGTCAAATTTGAATAATATTCTGTTGTTATTGACTTTCTGGCGTATTTCAGAAGAACTTCCGGTCTACCCCGAGCGTGAATTTGAATTCTTTATTGATCTTGAACTGAGTACAAAGCCCATTTCTAAAACCCCATATCGAATGGCTCTATTGAACTTGAGGAGTTAAAGGTCCAACTACTGAGAATTGTTGGACATCGGTTTCATTAAATCTAGTACATCTCTTTTGGGGTGCTCTGTTTTATTTGTAAAGAAGAAAAGGCGGGAGTATGCGACTTTGTATTGACTATCGAGAATTGAACCATGTCACCATCAAGAATAGGTATCCTCTACCTCGTATTGATGACTTGTTTGACCGATTTGAGGGGCACAATTCTTTTCAAAAATCGATCTTCGTTACGGATATCATCGGTGAAGATTAGGCGAGGATATTCAAAGAGCGCCTTTAGAACTTCGATGACGGGCATTATGAATTCTTAGTCATGTCTTTCGGATTGACTAATGCTCCTGCTGGCTTTCATGGATATGATGAACCAAGTATTCAAGGAATATTTGGATCGATTCGTTGTTGTTTTTATTGATGACATCCTTATATATTCCAAAAGTCGTGAAGATCATAAGCACCATTTGAAATTTGGTACTCAAAGGCTTCGTGAAAACAAACTATATGCCAAATTAAAGAAATGCGAGTTCGGCGAGGAAGTAGCATTCCTTGGGGCGCGTGGTGTCGAAACATGGAGTATCTGTTGATCCGGTGAAGATTGAAGCAATCTGAAGTTGGGAAGCAATAAAAGTCGGTGGCCGAAATCACGTAGCTTTTTTGGGCTTATTTGGTTATTATCGGAGATTCGTGGAAGGGTTTTCTTGAATCGCTACTCCATTAACTTCAACTAACTTTCGGAAGGATACAAAATTCGTTTGGAGCGAAAGAATGCGAGAAAGTTTTCAAGAGCTTAAGAGAGACTTATTTTAGACTGTTTATAACAATACCATCGGTTCGGATGGATTTGTTATCTCTGATGATGCTTGAAGCAAAGGGTTAGGATGTGTTCTCATGCGGCGTGGGAAAGTCATAGCCTATGCCTCATGACAACTTAAAGAGTATGAGAGGAATTATCCTACTCGTGATCTAGAGTTAGCGGTGATCGTTTTCAGCGCTTAAAGATATGGAGGCACTTATCATATGGGGAGAAAGTGGAGATATATTCGGACCATAAAAAGCCTTAAATATTTCTTCACTCAAAAGAACTCAACATGCGGCGTGACGATGGCTCGAGCTATTGAAAGACTACGACCACACTATTGATACCATCTGAAAAGCGAGCGTGGTGGTGACGCGTTGAGTAGAAGATCATATCACGAGGAGAGAGGCGATGATGTCAAGTATCTGCGTGAGAGCCAACTTTAATAGGAAAAGTTAAGGTTGCTCAAGCCACCCAGGCCGGGTGATGCGTATGAAGAAGAAAGTACTGAAGGAGCTATTAGGGCGAGAATTGATGAAGAAGGAATACTTGAGTCCACTCTAGACTTTGTGTTCTAACGACTACGATTTGAAGTCAAGATTATGATGGAGGCACACAATACACCATTTACAATCCATCCTGGAAGTACTAAAATGTATCGTGATCTTGACATACATTTTGGTGGAACAATATGAAGAGAGAGATTGCAAAGTTTATCTCGATGTGTTTAACTTGTCGGCGTGTAAAGGCGGAACATCCGGTACCTAAGGGTCCGTTGCAACCACTTGAGATTAGAAATGGAAGTGGGAACACATTACCATGGATTTCGTTATGGGTCTTCCTACGATTTCTCAAGGCATCAATCTTTATTTGGGTTATTGTTGATAGATTAACCAAGTCTGCTTTCATTTCTTGCCGTCATCACGGAGACTTATTCACTTGAGCGTCTTCTTTAGTATATGCGTGAATGAGATTGTGAGGTTGCATGGCATGCCTGTATCCATAGTTTGGATCGTGACCCAAGATTTACTTTAAGATTTTGGGTTAGCTTGCAAAAAGCTATGAGCACGCAGATTTCTGATTGATTCGGCATACCATCCTCAAAGCAGACGGAAAATCGAAAGGACTATTCAAACTCTTGAAGATTTATTAAGACTACGTGTCCTGAGACTTGAGGCGTTAGGTTAGGATATGTAAGACCCTGACTTTTATAAATAAAGATGAATTTTTCTATAAATATTATTTTTGAATATTATGGAATAAATTTGATATAATGTTATAGTTGTGGGTAATATTTATAAATTTTGCAAAAGTATGCAAGTTGTTATAAAATATTCGTTTGGTTAGGGAATATTAGTATAACGGCTCAATCATTTTGGTGGACCCCTAATGAAATTATTGTCGGATTGAAAGCGACAAAAATATTTTATAAAAATAATGGCGGCGGAGGTGTTACTGTTAAAAGCATTGAACTACCCGTTGGTAAAAGTACGATGTCTGGCGTGGTTGCATAGTAGCACACGGTATTGATTATTGATGCTTACGTGAGAAGTCACTCAATTTATGCTCAATTATTACTACGATAATTCTTTGTATCATATCTATTATATTATTGATTCAATTATTGTCACGATATCATACATATAATATGTTATAGTATTAAATCAATAATTGAGGCGACAAGTTATAAATGATTAATAATTGTTGAAAGATTAAATATGTGTTGATGAAAAATAAAATGATTTGTGGTAAGTTTGATTATTTTATGGGGGGCTAATATGTCATCATCGTAAGTCTCTTCGTCGATAGTAATTACCTTCGTCGATAGTAATTACCCTTGTGAATAGTATTTACCTTATTACCGTCGATAGTAATTACCCTTGTGAATAGTATTTACCTTCGTCGATAGTATTTACCTTCGTTAATAGTAATTACCTTTGCAGACGTCGAACCACTTGTCGTTTCACATTCTGAGCGTCGAACCACTTGTCGTTTCACATTCTGAGCGTCGAACCACTTTTCTTTTCACATCACCGGTCGTCGAGCCACTTGCCTTTTCACATGGCGGTGCTAAGCTAGAAATCTTCTATAAATAGAGGCCTAGTGCTTCATTATTTTCACGAATTCATTCAAGCTTTAGAGAGAAAGTATAGAGAGAATAGAGAGAAAAAGAAGAGTATTTTGTTACTACACTTCTGCGATATTCAATCTCCTACCAAAAGTAAGGGGTGTTATTCTTTCTTATTCATGAAGAGAAGCTGTTGTTATTCCATTGCTTATTATTACATTGGAATAACTTTGTATCTGTGATTTTACCTATACTTGGTGACATTCTTCTATTATTACATTGGAACATCACATGCGTGTGTTTTACAGGACTGGTTCCGCCTTTTTATTTTATTACATTTGGAATATCACATGCGTGTGTTTTACAGGACTGGTTTACATCTTTATTATTATTACATGTGTTTTGGAACATCACATGCATGTGTTTCTACGGACCTTGTTCCATTCTTTATTATTACTGTTGGAACATCACATGCATGCGTTTCTGGGACTGGTTCCGTTATTTATTATTACGTTAGAATAACTTTTGCTTTTGTCTATGATCTATCGCATGCATGGTGATTTCTTTTGTTATTCTATTCTTTATTATACCCAGTTGGTTAAAAATTTGACTTGTATACTCCATGAAATTAGTGGAATATCCTTGATATTTGCGTTTCATCCGATATCTTTTCATGGAAATATTCTTACGATCATTCTTGAATTTTACTCTACAAAAGCGAGTATCGTGTTGATAATTTGGGCGTTAATAATTCTGGATAAAATAATTCTTGAACTTGTTTTATTGAATTCTTATATCATTGTCATCATCCTCATGTTTATATTATGTTGAAAGTCATACGTGGCTGTAGTGCATAGATGGACTTGGTATGATTATGACCGAGACTATTCCGGTGTAATCATGGTAGTAATGTTACAAATGATGTGATAAAAATCCTCGATGGCCGTAGTGCATTGGTGGGACGATTGTTGGCATGATCATGACCATTAATGAATACACAAATATTCTTGGGCCGTAGTGCATGAATAATTGTGGTCGTGATATTAAAGAATATCCTTGGGTAGTAGTGCGGGGGGTAATTCGATGATGTAGAATATTTATTAAAGTGAGTCTCAACTATATACTTGATGATGAAAAACCTTTTAAAACCTAAAAGATAGTAGACTTTATTTTCTACTTGACTCTTTTAATGGATTGCTTATTCATTGCTATGATTAAAAGTTGTTTATCATTGTATTTTATCGGTTTAACATTGTTGAAGACTATTGATAATTTATTACGCATTATCTTAGTCATAATATTTCTTCTTGGGCTAGTTGAGCTCACCCCTTTCTTTTTCTTTGTTCTCTTCTGAGGAAATGAGAATATAATTTGGGGACGAGTCGGGGAAGCAGTGATGGTCACGAAGATAGCATTAGTAGTCCTCATTTATTACGTGAAATAGTGTGATAATAATTGTAATGAGGACTCCTTTTTTGAGTTTGTATAATATCTAGTAGCGATATTTGTATTTAAACTCACGGTTTATGTATTAAGTTGTATTTAAATTACATACCATGTAAGTGGTGACCCAAGATGGGTGATGTATACCTAATTTTGGGGGCGTCGGACAGATAAGTATTTACCATTGGTGGAATTCTCCTACAACAACAATGATTATCGAGCTGAGTATAGGTGTAGCTCCATTTGAAGCATTATATGGACGAAAGTGTCGCTTCTCTCGGATATGTTGGGATGAGGTGGGTGAAGCAACCTTTGTTGGGACCCGAGTTGAATGCGTATGACTACGGAAAAGATCAAATGATTCGACAAGCGTATACAAAGCGGCACAAGATCGACAAAAGAGTTATGCGGATCTTCATCGAAAGGGCGTGGAATTTAGTGTGGGGATCATGTATTATTTGCGAGTTGCTCCATGGAAGGAGTTACAAGATTTGGGAAGAGAGGAAAGCTCGATCCACGATTTATTGGTCCATTTCAAATTCTTGACCAGGAAGTAGGAAATGTAGGCTATAGACTCGCGTTGCCTCAAAGTATGTCTCGTGTTCATAATGTGTTTCACATATCGTACTTCGTAAATATGTGAAAGACCCAAACCACATTATAGAGTTAGAAGCTGGGACGAGATAATAGAAGACTTAACGTATGAGGAGGTACTGTCAAGATTTTGGATAGGAAGGAGCATGTCCTACGTATGAAATGGTCATACCACAAGTTAAAGTTTTGTGGAGGAATCATGCTTTATAGAGGAAATGACTTGGGAATTGGAAACGGAAATGAAAGCGAGGTATGTAAGACCCCAACTTATTATTAATGAAATTTAATTTTCTCTATTTATTATTTTGAAATAGTAAGGGTTGATTTGATTAATATGGATAGTTAAGGGTAAAATCATGAAATACTTCAAAATAAAGCAGTGGTTATAAAATATTCATTGTTGTCGGGGAATATTCGTTTGGTCGTGGAATATTAAATGTCTTTGTCGGGGAATATTAAATGCAATGACGGTAGTGACCATGTATATGGGCCCATGTGAAAGCGATTGGATGAAGAAAATGCAAATATAAGTTGTTTAAAAAAATACAGCGTAGTTATTACAGATTATCTTGTTAAAATACTAAATTGGTTAAAACACGAAGCTTTGCGGTATTGCACCAATTATTGATTCTTACGTAAGAAGGCACTACTCAATAATGGTTACTGATAATTCTTTATTGATTATTTTATTGATTTAATAATTTGTTGCGTTGATATTTTATATTCTTTGTTGTTTGATAATTGTTATTACGGTATTTTTCATTATCGAAGCAATAATTCATATTATCTGAATAATATTATTAGATAACATTATTGGCAATGTCTAGAAAGTTACATCTAAGGAGAGGTTTGGTCACCTAATTGCTTGGCATGAAGGAGAAATTCTTATTGGAAAGCCCCTCTTTCTCTGAGGCTATGCGGTTGTCGATATTGTGATTACATAATATTATTTGTGAATAATTAATTATTGATTCATATGATGAGGAAAATATTGATTTTATGTGGATATAGATGGAGAAAATTTTTAATGTGACAATTGTTGAAAATTGAAATTTTATCTTTTACGATAAAATAATTCATTTAAATATATTATTATATTTTAATAATATAATAATGGTGATATTTTACAACGAATGTGGGATATATGAGTATCTGAGGAGGAAGAGTATTTTTGTTGCAATAAATGTTTAAAACATGTTAAACATGTAAATTGGACCCCATTTATTATTTGAAATTTGATTATAACTTTTTGTAAAATCGCCCTTTTGTGGATTTCGGTCAATTTACATTTGGAATTTGGAAAAACTTTCTTACGCAAAGTTGTAGAGAATTGAATTTCCTATAAAAACACATGAGATTGAATTTTTCGATGAAAGGGCTATTTATTATGAATTATTGAAGTTAGAAGCTCAAAATAATTGATTTTGGAAGTTTAAAATATTTAAAATTAGAAAAACGTTTTTTTTCATTATGGCGTGTTACACATGTAGGTTGAATGAGCTGAATTCAGTTCTTGGAAGGTTGGCGTTGGAAATTTTATTATAAATAATAATATTATATTAAATTTTACTTTTTGGTGTTCTAAGCATTTTCTATAAATAGGGTGCTTAGGTTAGAATTGAAAATCACACAGAAGCTGAAGTTTTTCTCTCTCTATATTATCGGCGTATTCTTGTGAGTATTTTGAGTATACTTTGAGTATTGTTAGGCGGTGCAGAAGTTCCTTGAAAGATTATACTAGATATTCAAATTTAAATCTTAATCTTTCGAGGTAAGGGATGTTATTTTCTTCTCGAATGATATTATTTCTTGATATCATTATCTTTGAAATATTGGTTGAAACTTTTATCAAATTTGGAACTTTTCCATATGGGGTTACTATTCATGAGTTCTTATTCATGAGTTCTTATTCACGAGTTCTTATTTATGAGTTCTGATTCACGAGTTCTTATTATTCACGAGTCTTATTAAGTGAAAGCGTGAAGATGTTTTTGGGAAATTTCTATCTTTTGGTGTCGGAGTTCTTATTCACGTATCTCGGCACTATTCACGTATCTGACACTTATTCATAGAAAAATAAAATTTCTTCTTTTTATCCAAAATATCTAATACGGATACTAGCTTTGATTGTATCCATGTTTTGATCATTCTTGAATTTTACACCACTATGATTATTTTTGAGGTATTTTTGAACATGGATAAAACAAAAGTACGAATCCTTAATCCTTAATCCTTGTCATTTTGTTTCTTTGGATTCGTTTCTTTAAAAATATTTTCATCATCCTCGGTCTTAAATGATGATATTATTGAATATCTTTGGCTTTGTAGTGCAAAAGATGAATGATTTTGAAGAATATCTTTGGTAGTAGTGCAAAGATGAACAAGTGTTTAGATGAACATGACCAATGATGAATATCTTTGGCTTTTGTAGTGCAAAGATGAATATTTGATTCGGATGTATATTGATTGATGTTCTGAGGATAAAAGATGAGCGATGAACTTTTAAATTCATACATAGAAGATAGTAGTTTGCATTCTCTACTTAACTCTTCTAATGAATTATTATTTCATTGCGAATATTGATTTAAAATTTGTTGTCTATTGTATTCTATTAGATTTTTTCCTGTTGAAGACTAACGATAATTTGTTGTATATTATCTTAGTCATAATATTCTTTCTTGGGCTAGTTGAGCTCACCCTTTTCCTTTTGTTCCATTTTTTTTCTCGGGAGGCGAGAATATAAGCGAGATGCAGTCGGGGTATGGAATGAAGGTTTTAGAAAGAATTGTTTAATAGTCCTCACCATTTTGTAAAATAATGTATCAATAAATGTGATGAGGATTTATTTGAGTATAGATATTGTCAGAAGATAATATTTGTATTCAAACTCACAGTTTTCTGGTTGTAATAATAAAGTTGTAGTTGTTTACATGTACCATGTATTGACAACTCGAGAATAGGTGATGTATACCTATTTTGGGGCGTCACAGTTAAGTATCGAGCTTAGGGATATGATCTCTGGCGGAGATCGGGGGAATAGAACTAGGAGGGAGAGGCGAGTAAATCCTTGCTAGTGTGTCCTACTTAAGCTTATTTTTTAGTTGGTGGGTATATAAGGATATTATGTGATATATTGATTTCCTTAATTAACCCTTGTTTTTATGGCGGTATTTGAGAATGTCGATTGAGAATATTAACAATGGAAATGAGGCCCGGAGACGCTTTGTACTCACCAAGCGAGGGAGAGCGTGCAACAGTTGGCAATGTTCCTCCTGTGAACAACACCACCTGAAGAGATGATGAGCGAGGGATGTTTAGAAGCTTTTTGCGGTTCATGCAAAATCGAGACGAGGAGACTCGTGTTCAAATTACAGGAGGAAATGATAGCAATTCACGGGTTGTCACGTGACAAGATTCAAAGAGTTGGGACCACGAATTTAAGGAAAGCGGATCCGATCATGGCGAAAACATGGGTCAAGCAAATTACCAAGATATTCGATGTCTTGGGATGCGGAAGAACAAAGGTTCCATTCGCCACCTTTATGTTCGTGGCGAGGCGAGACTCTTGGTGGGAGAATGCGTGAAGCGTACCCATCAACCGCTTTCTCAAAGATGTCTTGGGAGACATTTGAAGTATTTAATGACAAATACTTTCACGAAAGTATTAAAGTATATGAAGGAAGTGGAGTTCATCAGATTAGAACAAAACAACATGGCGGTGTTTGAAGACGAAGCAAAGTTTGCGAGTTATCCGAGTTTGCACCTCATTTGGTGGAGAATGAGGAGCGCGATATGGCGCGGATGTTTTGAGAGGTTTGAAACGATACGACAATATCTCATTTCTCATAAATTTTCTCTCTTATAGAGATGTGTTATGTGAGGCTCAATTATTAGGCGCGAGATAACGAGTGAAATGCAGTGTTGAGGACCATAACTTGAGGATCGTACCGGAGATAGCGATCAGCGAATAATGATAACGAGAGGAGAAAAGCAGACGGACAAAATGGTAACCACTACTGGTGGTAATCATGGCCATGAAAATAGAAGAAAGCGAGTCGGGAGGAGATTTTAAAAAGAGGAGATTTAACAACGCGACCAATGTGAAGGCAGCGGTCTGCAAAACAAGCCATTGGTTCTAAGGAGGAAACGACCACCGGTCGTATCTTCAAATGCGGAAAAGAGGGACATATCGATCCAAAGCGCCCACAATGATTCAAGGTATGCTATAATTGTGGAAAAAAGAAGGACATATCGTTCGAGATTATGCGATGGCGAAACCTAGTTCAATGTGGGACGGTGACTCGAAAAACATCGAGAAAAGTCAAAGTCAGCGATTAGGGAAGGCGTTTGTTGTATTTGGTCATAATCGACGAGGAACCCAAACGAGGTGATCGGGTAAAACTATTTGAAAGTGATAAAGATCATGTTTGATGATAAAGCATATACTTTGTAACAATCTTATTCATTTATTAATAAAAGTATTAATTTATTAAAGGCTTTTAATTATCTACATGATCTTTGTTTTATAATATGTGATAAACCCGTAGTTTTAAGCAATGCTTTTAGAATAATGATGATGATCATTCTAATGAGATCTAAATTCTTAGAAAGCTTAAAACTAAAATAGTTCCCAATCATTGGATTACTAAATTGGGGATTAGTGAATCCGGATAGATTGAGTACATCGTTTGCTTGCTTTCGTTGGATGAGGATGATTGATCTCATGATCATTTGTGTGGAACACTAAAGCAAGTATGTAGGTGCTTATTAGAGAATAAGTTCTTTGAGCATTGGCTCGCTAAGGAATACCTAATGGAGTTTATTTTGCTGTCGATAGGAATTCTGTAGTGATAGTAGTACAAGTAATCCTTGGACTTGAGATCATCATAGTATCTTGTGTATGATGAGTTATACTTTGACTTATTCCTTAAGACCCTTAGGGTATATCAAAGGGTATGCTTGGGTATAATAATTTATGCATGGAGATAATGTATGATCGATAAAGAATCTACCACTTCTAATAAAAAAGAGAAATGTCTATGTGATTCGATAAATGACAACCCGGTAGTCCTTGGCGGCGAGAATGAAATTAGAAAGGGTTTCTAATTTGCATTATTTGGAGTTGTGCGTTTAAGGATCGAAATGCATATAATTAAATAAAATAAATAAGACTTGACGGTAATTCCATATCTTATATTTAATTGGGACATTGTATGGTGGAAGGATTGAATTATACGGTAACTATTTACTCAAAGGTTCTTTAATGATTAATGTTGAAATCTATATTATACGGAAAGTCGTTGATCATTAGGGAGGCTTATCCTATTGTAGAATAAAATTATTTATTTAAATAAATTAATTGTTTAATTTATTTATTTAAATAAGATTAGAATTATTCTAATTGATTTATTCACAATAGGTTTAATATGGAGAACCTAAAGGGTCACACCATAAAAGGAAGAATAATTATTTAAGAAGTTAATGGCATAATCGTAATAATATGTTATGTATATTTAATTTAATCTATGGTGATAGAATAAATTAAATAGCTTAATATTATTATTTAATATTTTAGAAATATTAAATATAAATTAATAAGAGAGTCTTATTAATATTATTACAATTATTATTATTTTAATTTCTAAAGAGTTTAGAAATTAATTTAAGTTTGAATTTAAATACAAATATTATCTTTAGACAATATCTATACTCAAATAAATCCTCATCACATTTATTGATACATTATTTTACAAAAAAATGGTGAGGACTACTAAACAACTCTCTCTAGAACCTTCATTCCATACCCCAGAGCTAGTACTCATTACATTCTCGCCTCACGAGAAGAAAAATGGAACAACAAGGAAAAGGGTGAGCTCGACTAGCCCGATAAAGAATATTATGACTAAGATAATATACAACAAATTATCGTTAGTCTCAGCGAGGAAAAATCGATAGAATCTGATGAAATGACAAGTTTCGGATCAATATTACATGCGGTGAAATAATAATTCATAGAAGAGTTACGTAGAGAATGAAATCTACTATAATCTATGAATTTAACGGTCCATCATCAATATTTTATCACTGTAACATCAATCGATATTCATCTCGAATCAAATATTCATCTTTGCACTTCTGGCGAAGATATTCATCAATCGGTCGTATTCATCTCAACACTGTTCATCTTTGCACTAAAGGCAAAGATATTCATCGATCGGTCGTATTCATTTAAACACTTTCATCTTTTTTTCTGAGGCCAAAGATATTCTTCAAATCATTCATCTTTTGCTACTGGCCGAAGATATTCTTGAAATCATTCATCTTTGCTTTCTGGGCGAAGATATTCAATAATATCATCATTTAAGGCGAGGATGATGAAAAATATTTTTAAAAAAGCGAATCGGTGAAACAAAATGATGAGGATTAAGGATTAAGGATTAAGTACTTTGTTTTATCCATGTCAACAATACCTCAAAAATAATCGTAGTGGTGTAAAATTGAGAATGATCAAAACATGGATCTGATCAAAGCTAGTATCCAAAATAGATATTTTTAGACGAAAAGAAGAAATTTTATTTTTTCGATGAATAGTCTTAGTATCGTGAATAGTCTTGAGTATCGTGAATAGTCTTAGTATCGTGAATAGTAACTCAGACACCAAAAGATAGAAATTCCGAAAAAAAAAAACATTTTCACGCTTCATGAATAGTACTCGTGAATAGTAACTTCGTGAATAGTAACTCATGAATAGTAACTTCGTGAATAGTAACTCATGAATAGTAACCCAGAGCATGAAAAAGTTCAAATTTGATAAAAACTTCGGATCGACATTTGACGTAATGATATTGAAGAAATAATATCATTTCTGAAAAAAATAATATCCCTTACCTCGAAGAATCGATTACTTGGAAGGAAGATCGGAAGTGATCTTTGAATGAAACTTATCTTGAGCAACAACTCTCAAAGTATCTAAATACTCACAAAATCGCTCGATAATATAGAGAGAAAGAGAAAACTTTGTTTACGGTGTGATTTTCAATTCTAACAGCCCTCTATTTATAGGAAAATGTTAGCTTAGCAAAGCGGACTTGACTGCTACGATGGCTTTACACCTACTATTGCCACCCACCACATTTGAAATAAAATTCAGCACATTTTTCACCAACCACAAGTGGGGCCCACTCAATTCTAAATTTTCCACCAAAATCAATTATAACCTAATTTCCGAATCGAGACACCTCTTAAAATTCATAACAAATCATTCGCTCATTTTAACGGTTCAAAATTTGTGGACATATACTCAACTTATATATGTATAACATATCCAAAAATTACCACGATCAGCGGTCGGATTAAAAATTATAACCCATGATATATCTGAAACCCACGATTTGAATTTTAATACCTCGATCAGATAAAATCTTGATAAAACACCTCAACATTAATTCCTTCATTAATAACCACATAAATAAATCCATCATTTATATTCATATAAAATAAATATTTCCTTATCATATGAATCGATAATTAATTATTCACAAATAATATTACGAGAATCACATTTATAATGATGAAGAACATTTCCGAGGAAAGGGGCTTTCGATAAGGATCTCTCCTTCTTGGTGCGCATGATTAGGTGACCAAACCTCTCCTTAAGCGAGAACTTTCTAGACATTGCCAATAATGTTATCTAATAATATTATTCAAATAATATGAATTATTGATCGATAATGGGAAATCTTGTGCGGTGACAATTATTGAAGCAATGATAATATAAAATATCAATATGACAATTATTGAATCGATAAAATAAAATATTGAGCGGTAATTCTTTGTAAAAATTATTGAGTAGTGCCTTCTTACGTAAGGATCGATAATTCAACAATCATGCAATCTGGTGTCTTCTTTGTGCGACCAGCGCGTATTCTTGTATTTTAACCACAAGGGTATTCAGCGGTCTTACTTGGTAACAACTTCTGTAGTTATTTTTTTAACGACTTATATTTGTCGTTTTCCTCATCGATCGCTTTCAGTTATGGGGCCCCACATTTATGCATTTGTGTCGTCGTAAATACGAATATTCACGAATAAGCGATCACGAATATTCCGACGAACGAATATTCCAAAGCAAAAATGAATATTTTATAACCACTTGCTTATTTTGAAATATTTGCGTATTTAACCCATAACTATCCACATTAATCAAATCAACCCTTACTATTTCAAAATAATAAATAAAGGAAATTCCTTTTTATTTAAAAAAAATTTGGGGTCTTCTGACCTCCCTCTTATGAAATTTCGTCCTCGAAATTGGCGTACGTACACAGTGTTTGAAAAGGTGAGGATACCTCGCTTTCATTTAGTTTCAATTCGAGGTCATTTCCTCTATAGCATGATTCCTCCACAAAACTTTAACTTGTGGTATGACCTTTCTTGGCGTGGGACATGCTCCTTCTATCAAAATCTTGGCGGTACCTCCTCATACGTTAAGTCTTGGCTATCTCGTGGGTTCTAACTTCGATAGCGTGGTTGGGTCTTTCACATATTCTGAAATGCGGATATATGAAACACATTATGAACTGAGAGACATACTTGGAGTATGTTGAAGTCTATAGGCTACATTTCCTACTCGGTCGAGAATTTGAAATGGACGATAAATCGTGGATTGAGCTTTCCTCTCTTCCCAAATCTTGTAACTCCCTTCCATGAAGCGACTTCATGACAATCATGATCCCCTACACTAAATTCCCGTCCTTTCGATGAAGATCGCATAACTCTTTTGTCGATCTTGTCTTGGTTTGTATCGTTGTCGAATCATTTGGATCTTTTCGGTGAGTCATCACGTACTAACTTTCGGGTCCCAACAATGTTGCTTCACCCACCTCATCCCAACATATTGGAGAAGCGACATTTTCGTCCATATAATGCTTGAATGGAACCACACTATACTTGCACGATAAGCTATTGTTGTTGTAGGAGAATTCCACCGATGGTAAATACTTATCAACTTCCCTTGAAATCTAGGACCACGAGTCTTAATATATCTTGAGAGTTTGAATAGTCCTCTACGATTGTCCCAAATCGGTTTGGGGATGGTATCTAAAGAACTAAATCGCAAATTCGTGCCCGTAGCTTTTTGCAAGCTAACCCAAAATCTTGAAGTGAATCTTGGGTCGCGATCTAAAACTATGGATCTGAGGCATGCCATGCTGACCTCCTGATCTCATTTACGTACATACTAGCAAGGCGTTCGAGGAATAAGTCTCCGTATCGGCAAGAAATAAGCGGATTTGGTTAATCTATCAACAATAACCCAAATAGCATTGATGCCTTGAAAGCAAGTAGGAAGACGTAACTTGAAATCCATGGTAATGTGTTCCCACTTCCATTAGGAATCTCAAGTGGTTTGCAGCGGACCCTTAGGTACTAGATGCTCGCCTTTACTGCGTTGACAAGTTAAACACATCGAGATAAACTTTGCAATCTCTCTCTTCGTATTATTCCACCAAAATGTATGCCGAAGATCACGATACATTTTAGTACTTCGAGGATGGATTGCAAATGGTGTATTGTGTGCCTCCATCGTAATCTTGTACTTTCAAATCAGTCGTTAGGAACCACAAAGTCTAGAGTGGACTCGAAGTATTCCTTCTTCATCGATTCTCGCTTAGGAATAGCTCCTTCTTGTACTTTCTTCTTCTTCATGCGCATATTCTCAAGATTCGGTGGCTTGGCGACTTTAACTTTATCGATTAAAGTCGATTATACTCGTATATCATCACGTGGGTACTAGAGTTTTCATCTCCATCTCTATTATTTGTAAATTATCTGAAATTAGTCTTTGACAATATCGTATTTTCGTGCTTATATCGATCTTACTACTCAACACGTCGGCTACCACGTTAAGCTTTTCGAGGATGGCATGGTGAACATGTCTTTGAAATGAGTCTCCTCTTGAGTTCTTGAAGCTCTTCCACATTCCTTGCTCCATTCGAATTTTGTATCTCTGAGTAAATTTGCGATAATGGAATAGCGATTGAGAATATCCTTGACGAATCTCGATAATAACCAACTAAGCTGAAAGCTCGTATTTCGATTCTTGACTTAGGTTGCTCTCTCATTGTGACTCGTATCCCAATCTTGGATATGCGTCACAATGACACCTATCGATTTACTATCGCTTACGAATATGGCGTCCCTACGAGAGAAAGCGGCAGGTGAATTCCTGAAAGTCAAGATAAAGGCTCGGTACCAAATTCTATAGTTGAATTTTAACTCACGAAGTTGATAGGAGCCATTCGATATGAGATTTTAGAAATGAGTTTTGTCTTAGGGTTCAAAGTCGATACAAAATTTAATATCGGTCTTTGGGAGTAAACGAGAAATTCTTGAAATCGTCGGGAAAAATCAATAACAACAGGAATATTATTCAAATCGGCGTGTCTTTATTCAAATCCATAACATGGACTAAGAAAACTTGACATCGTAATAAGCGAATGACTTCATGGCTTGATATGAAAATGTTTGATTGATGGTTTGATTGCTTGAATTGAATAACGAGGTTGCTTAGGAATATGAAAACTATGACCTTACGAAAGCAATCAATTTTGGCGTGATGAGTAGTTAACCTTAAAATCACATCAAAAGCAAATATCTCTATAGAAATAAGGTTAACGGTAATGTGATAGTGCCTGACTGAATCAAACAAGATTTTTAAACAACGGATGTAATGAAAGTTTCTCTAATGGATTCTCCATAAATAGGTCAAAGTCTAATTTCTCGTAGTCGAGTTCAAGCGTTGGGTAAGCAAAGAGATAAAAGAATGGGTAGAAGCCGGTATCTAGTAAGGTATAAACTTACTTGAAATTTATAATTAACTAACGTGCTAACCGTTCGGGTTCTCTCGCATTTTAATTAGGTCACGACAAGCGCTCTTCGAGAATCGTTGACTTTGACTTTTACGGGACATCTTTTGAGTCACCATTCATTGAATTTGGGTTTCGATATCGTCTGATCTCGGCGATATGTCCTTCCTTTCCACAATTATAGCATACCTTAAAGCTGTTGTGGGCGGTTTGGTGATATATCCCTCTTTCCGCATTTATAACATATAATGGGTGGTCGTTCTCCTCCCTTAGAACCCGTTTCTTTCTTTGGTCTTTGGCGTCTTCACATAGTCGTTGTTGAATCTCCTCTTTTAAAATCTCCTCCCAGATTTCGCTTCTTTATTTTCATGGCCACGATTACCACGAGTGGTTCTAGCCTTTGTCAAGTATTCTTCTTTCTCATTTGGTTATCGTTATTACGATGTTTTCTTATCTTGGTATGATCTGGTTATGGTCCCTCGGTTGAGCGTACTCGTTATCTCGCTCTAACAATTTGAGCCACATTGTGACATCTGAATAGAGAAAATTTATGAGAAATGAGATCTTGGCGTATCTTCGGGTTTCAAACCTCTAAGAAACATCCAGCGTCATCGTTCCTCATTCTCCACCAAATGAGGTCAAACACGGATAACTCATGAACCGCCTCGTCTTTGGGACACCGTCGTGTTATTACTGCTCTAGTCTAATAAACTCCACTTCCTTCGTATAGTGAATACTTTCGGGGAAGTACTTGTCATTGAATTTATTTCTGAAAGCGTCTCCCATGACATCTTTGAGTGCAATTTGGATGGAGTGCGCTTCCTGATTCCCACCGATGTCTGCCTCGCCCACGGAACATAAAGGTGGCGAATGGAACCTTACATTCTCCGTGCATCCCGAGACATCGAATATCTTGGTAATTTGCTTGACCCATGTTTTTCCGCCGTGATCGGATCTGGCTTTCCCTTAAATTACGGTGGTCCCGACTCTTTTTGAAGCTTGCTTGTTTGTGACCACGACGTGAATTGCTATCATTTCCTCTATATTTTGAACACGAGTCTCCTAAATGCGATTTTTGCATGAGCTGCAAAAAACTTCTAAACATCCCTCGTTCATCATACGCTTTCGGTGGTGTTGTTCACGGGAGGAACATTGCCCGACTGTTGCCACGTTCTCCTCGTTGGTAAATACAGGCATCTCCACGGTCTCATTTACTCCTTTATTAATATTCTCGATTCGACATTCTCAAATCTTGTCGTAAAAAAACAAGGGTTAATTAAGGAAATCAATATATCACATAATATCCCTATATCTTGACCGACTAACAAATAAGCTTAGGTAGGACACCTTAGCGAAGGATTTACTCGTCTCTCCCCTCTAGTTCTATTCCCAGATCTCATGGAGATCGTATCCCTAGCTACGATACCATTGTGGCGCCCCCAAAATAGGTATACCTGACACCCGTTACGAGTGCAGCCGAATACATGATGCGAAAAACTACAACTTTATTATTACAACGATGAAAGCGTGAGTTTGAATTTAAAAATATTATCTTACAGAGACAATATCTATACTCAAATAAATCCTCATCACATTTTATTGATACATTATTTTACAAAAATGGTGAGGACTACTAAACAACTCTCTAGAACCTTCATTCCATACCCAGAGCTAGTACCATTACATTCTAGCCTCACGAGAAGAAAAATGGAACAACGAGGAAAGGGTGAGCTCAACTAGCCCGATAAAGAATATTATGACTAAGATAATATCAACAAATTATCGTTAGTCTCAGCGAGGAAAAATCGATAGAATCTGATGAGCAATGACAAGTTTGGATCAATATTAGCGGTGAAATAATAATTCATAGAAGAGTTTCGTAGAGAATGAAATCTACTATAATCTATGAATTTAACGGTCCATCATCGATATTTTATCCTGTAACATCAATCGATATTCATCTCGAATCAAATATTCATCTTTTACTTCTGGGCGAAAGATATTCATCAATCGGTCGTATTTCATCTCACACTTTTCATCATCTTTGCACTAAAGGCCAAAGATATTCATCGATCGGTCGTATTCATTTAAAACACTTTCATCTTTGCACTCTGGGCCAAAGATATTCTTGAGAAATCATTCATCTTTTACTTTCTGGCGCGAAGATATTCTTGAAATCATTCATTTTGCACTACGGGCGAAGATATTCAATAATATCATCATTTAAGGCGAGGATGATGAAAATATATTTTAAAAAAGCGAATCCGGTGAAACAAAATGATGAGGATTAAGGATTAAGGATTTAGTACTTTGTTTTATCCATGTCAACAATACCTCAAAAATAATCGTAGTGGTGTAAAATTTGAGAATGATCAAAACATGGATCTGATCAAAGCTAGTATCAAAATAGATATTTTAGACGAAAAGAAGAAATTTTATTTTTAGATGAATAGTCTTAGTATCGTGAATAGTCTTAGTATCGTGAATAGTCTTAGTATCGTGAATAGTAACTCAGAGCACCAAAGATAGAAATTCCACAAAAAAAACATTTTCACTTACCATGAATAGTACTCGTGAATAGTAACTTCGTGAATAGTAACTCATGAATAGTAACTTCGTGAATAGTAACTCATGAATAGTAACCCAGAGCATGAAAAAGTTCCAAATTTGATAAAAACTCGGATCGACATTTGACGTAATGATATTGAAGAAATAATATCATTCTGAAAAAAATAATATCCCTTACCTCGAAGAATCGATTGCCGGAAGGAAAGGTCGGAAGTGATCTTTGAATGAAACTTATCTTGAGCAACAACTCTCAAAGTATCTAAATACTCACAAAATACGCTCGATAATATAGAGAAGAGAAAACTTTGTTTACGGTGTGATTTTCAATTCTAACAGCCCTCTATTTATAGGAAAATGTTAGCCGTAGAAGCGAGACTTGACACTGCTACACGATGGCTTTACACTACTATTGCCACCACCACATTTGAAATAAAATTCAGCACATTTCTTCACCAACCACAAGTGGGGCCCACTCAATTCTAAATTTTCCACCAAAATCAATTATAAACCTAATTTAGAGATCAGACACCTCTTAAAATTCATAACAAATCATTCGCGCTCATTTTTAACGGTTCAAAATTTGTGGACATATACTCAACTTATATATGTATAACATATCCAAAAATTACCACAATCAGCGGTCGGATTAAAAATTATAACCCCATGATATATATATCTAAAACCCACGATTTGATTTTTTTAATACCTCGATCAGATAAAATCTTGATAAAACACCTCAACATTAATTCCTTCATTAATAACCACATAAATAAATCCATCATTTATATTCATATAAAATAAATATTTCCTTATCATATGAATCGATAATTAATTATTCACAAATAATATTACGAGAATCACATTTATAATGACGAGTAGTTCCGAGGAAGAGGGGGCTTTCGATAAGGATCTCTCCTTCTTGGTGCGCATGATTAGGTGACCAAACCTCTCCTTAAAGCAGAACTTTCTAGACATTGCCAATAATGTTATCTAATAATATTATTCAAATAATATGAATTATTGATCGATAATGGGAAATCTTGTGCGATGACAATTATTGAAGCAATGATAATATAAAATATCAATATGACAATTATTGAATCGATAAAATAAAATATTGAGCGATAATTCTTGTAAAAATTATTGAGTAGTGCCTTCTTACGTAAGGATCGATAATTCAACAATTATTGTGCAATCTGGTGTCTTCTTTGTGCGACCGCAGCGTATTCTTGTATTTTAACCAGCGGGTATTCAGCGGTCTTACTTGGTAACAACTACTGGTTAGTTATTTTTAACCAACTTATATTTGTCGTTTTCCTCATCGATCGCTTTTAGTTATGGGGCCCCCATACATACGCATTTTGCGTCGTAAATACGAATATTCCAAGCGATCTGAATATTCCACGACCAACGAATATTCCCAAAAAAAAATGAATATTTTATAACCACTTGCTTATTTTGAAATATTTGCGTATTTAACCCATAACTATCACATTAATCAAATCAACCCTTACTATTTCAAAATAATAAATAAAGGAAATTCCTTTTTATTTAAAAAATTTGGGGTCTTAATTAATTAAAAATAAAGCTTTATCGCGAATTTTTCGATTAAACTTTAAAATAATTAAAGATTAAAGTTTGTTTAGATATATAAAAATAAGATTTCATATTATTCAAAATAAAAGAGTTTATTTGTGAATAGTATATTCATTTTGGTATATTAAAAAAGAGAATAAAAATATATTTTCCTTAAATAAAATTATATATATATATATATATTTTATTTAAATAAAATTATTTTAATATTAAAATAAGATTTCATATTATAAATATTCAAAATAATAAAATAACTAAGGAAATTTATTATGTGAATAAATAAAGGAGTTTATTTTAAAATGAAATAAATTTCATATTATTAAAAAAATAAAATAATTTATTTGTGAATAGGAAAAATGGAATTAAATAAAGAGTTTTTAAATATGGAAATAAGATTTTATATATAAAATAAAAGAGTTTATTTTAATAGGATTAAAGATAATATTTTTTTAAATGGAATATATAATTATTAAAATGGAATTGGATTCATAATTAATTAAAATAAAGGAGTTTATTTTGATTAAAATTTTGATTAAAATAAAATAGTTTATTTTATTCAAAATTGGATAAATTAAAATAAAATAGTTTTATTTTGATTTAAATTTGGATTAAAATAAAGGAGTTTATTTTGATTCAAAATTAGATTTTATCTTAACTAAATTTGCCCATTAAATGATATCAATATATATATTAAATGTTTATTATTATAAGATGAATATTATTTATTGATCGTATGGTGATGTGTATGATAATAAATGGGATTGATTATGAATTTATTGACGATGTGATTGGATTTTATTTTAGTTGGATGCGTGAATGTATGGGTTTTTTTTTATTAAATGGGATTGCGTGCGTGCCTCGTCTTCTCTAATTTTTTCTTAATGTAAATTCTATCTCCTCTATGTACTTCCCTTATTTTTGATCGAGGTTTCTATTTATTTTAAATAGTTTTGTAATAGGAATAGTTAGAATTAATTTTGAAAAATTGGAGATCGAGGAAAAGAATGGCTTGAAGACCCGTTTGTAATGGAGCAGGGTTTAAATGTAATAGTTATATTTAAATATTATTTCTTGCACCCTAGGGTTTGACCTTTTGGTTCACTTGGTGGCTCTAGTGAACAAACTAGAATAAAAGTCCATAATCAATCCGGGTAGAATATAGTATTCTATATATGTGCATGCTATATACTATATATATTATATATTATGCAAACATGCTTAGCATGTTCATTAATATATTGTATTTATATATATATTATATATATATATATATATATATATATATATGTGCATCTTGCTAAACAAGATGAGACAAATTAATAACAAACCCCTCAATTTTTTTATATTAAGTCTAAGCGTTCAAAGATATTTGGAATATCGAGCGTAAGCCTTCTAGCATGATAAAATTAATAGAGTATTAAATATTTAATATGAGTTTGTTGTGTCACCACAAAGCAAGTATTAAGTATTTAAGATGTTATTTATCACATTTGATGCTTATAAAGAAAATTGAACAATATTGTTTTGTTGTGTCACCCTGAGGATGATATTTTCTTTTTTGAATATATGGAGTGCTAGGTTGGACTTAACTTGGATAATTTTGATTCGGATGTGCCACCACTTGATCAAAATAATCTAAGAGGCAAAAGAAAAGGAGTTGCATAGTTGATGTAATTGACAAAAGTTGTCTACTATTTATTTATATATAGTTTGTTGTGTCACCACAAGGCTATATACATTTGAAATGGGATCCTTATTCTCATTAGCAAATCTTTAATTAGATTTTTTTAGAACTATATAAGTGAGGTAATATAGTTTGAAGAAAATAGTGGGAGATACCAATTTAAAACAAGACCTAAATTATTTTGGTAATTAATAAAAGAATGTATGTTAAAATGTTGTTAATTACAAATTCATTTTGAGAATTTTACAATGTCTAAAATTACTATCTTTGCGAAGCATATTAGATGCTAAATTAATCGGGGCCAAATTAAGCGGATTGGTTAAGGAATTTGAGAATAGTTCTCATGGTGAAAAGCTATCTTATGTCTTAATCGCCTATCCTGCAATGGTTGCGAACAATGCCTCTGAGGAAGAGATTGCTACTTTTAGAAAGTGGCGAGATGATGCTGTGATTGGCTCGATGCATCATGCTCGCATCCCATGATACTTGAGCTTGACGTCGACATGAAACTATGGATGCTCTACTATATTCACTGCACATCAAGTAGTTGATGGTGAGGAAAGTAGGGTGATAGATATCGGATATCTAAGGAGCTCTTAGATCTAGAATGGCCGATGGCACTATAAATGCAGACAAAAAGTTCTTAACATAATCAATTTGATTGATCGATTAGGACAATTTGGTTTTGTCATGGATGGAGAGTTGAGCAAGATTTGATCTTGCACTCACTCAGGACTCCTTTCACAATTGTTGTGAATTTTTCATATAAACAAGCTAGATATCGACTCGTTGATTTGCTTAACATGTTGAAAAATGTTGAGAGTCACTTTCGACCAAGAAAGACCGAGTCTTCTTGGTAGGGCCAAAGGATCTTACGAAAAGAAGAGCGATTCAAAGAAGGTATATAGAAAGGCAAAAACAAAGGATAATAAGAACAAAAGCGTACGGATAGCAAAGGGTTTGCTTCCCTTTGCAATAAGCTTTGGACCTTTGGAAAGAAAGCTGCGAGAAGCATCTTGCGAGAGGCTAACAAAGAAGCTTAGTGAAGTTTTGATTTACAAATCAATTTTGTTCATGATTTAAAATAAATTTTTCTTTAAGTCGAGGTTCTACTTGGGTATTGGATCTGAGCTTTGGTTATCATAAATATAGATTTATGAAGGGACGAAAGCGAAGTAGAAAGCTAAACAAATATAAGTAATCTATGTGTGGAAAATGAAGCAAAGGTTCTTTGCATTAGCCATAGAAACTTATAGTTTAGCAATACTACTGAAGCAAATCTATTAAGTCGATAAGTTGTTATTGTATTCGATTCTTGTTAGAAATATTATTTCCATTTTATTGTTGGATGATAAAATTTTTGGTAATATAATTAAGAACAATTGTTGTTCTATTTATAATAATAATGTTTTGTATAAAGCTGGAATATTACTTAATAAATTTTGTATACTTGACTTACATGAAAATAATTTTGCATATTGAACAAATTAGTATAAGAAAAGGAGATGATCATTCAAAGAGTTGAATGTGTGTATTTCTTTGAAATACAAGTGTGAATTATTTGAAAGGTTCAAAGAATTTGAAGTGAAACAAATTGGCAAAGTATTAAGATTCTTTGATTAGATCGAGGAATAAATACTTGTGCTTGATAAGTTTCTAGATCATCTCAAATGGTTTTCTCATAATGGACACCTCATGATCTGTAATAATTGATTGATGTATCGAAAGGAAAAATCGTACCTTGTTGGACATGAGTGCGGTCCATAATGATTTTCTGAGCATTCCGGTATCCATACAGGATAATGTCACTAGAAATGGGCTGCATATCTACGAAAAAGGTAACCTCAAAATCCAGCCCCAAGACTCCATAAAAGTTATGGGCGGGAGGATTCTAATCTTAAGTATGTTAAGATAAGGGGTTGTCCAACTTATGTGAAAAGGTTTGAAAAGGATAAGCTTGGGACAAGATTTGACATGTCTGATTTGTGGGACATCTAAAGTAAGTTTAGGGTATATGTTCTATAATTCTACTTAGCAAAAGGTGTTTGTTACGAAACACGGCGCCTTTAAGATAAAGGTGTTTATCATTGAAGGGGCTAGTGGGAGGATAATAGATCTTGAAAGTTCAAGAACCACAAAACCTTATAAGTCGAATAAGAGGAACACGTAGATAGACTATTGTACCCTGTTGAAGAATCGTAAATGGAATAATAGTACCGAAGATACCTAGGAGGTATGGATTCATCATGGATGATGATGATGAAGTACAGTTGTCATAGAAGATGATGATCGAGTTACATTCGATGAGGTAAGACTAAAGAGTGTGTTTATCAAAAAAGAATGAATTCGAGGGCGTCGTGACATTTCTAGTATTATATGTTGATATACTACGGATGAGGAATGACATACCAATGCTCTGATCGGTAAAGATAAAGTTGTCTAAACATTCCTCCATGAATGATTTGGAAGAGTATCTTAATTGGGGATATAAATCTATATAGATAGATTTAAGAGGATGCTTCGACTTAACCCGAGCGTATATTCATTTGATGCTAAAGTCGTTTAGCATGGCAAACTCAAGAGATGTCTCATGTTGATGAGCTATGGAGTGTATCTCTCTTAATAGTCCCCACAGACTCGAAAGAGAGATCGCATGAGTGACTATCATGTATGCGATGAAATATACGAGACTGATGTTGATCGGTCGTATTACGGAGAAGTTCACTATGAGTCGGTGAAAAACATCTTAAAGTGCTTAGCAGGCACTAAGGATGTGATCATATTCATGGTGGGTCTAAATTAAAACTAGAGGGCTTAATGGACTCAAGTTTTTCAGACGAGACCAAGATGATGAGAAAATCCACTTTAAGGTAAAGCGTTATCTTGAGCAGTGGTGCGATGAATTGGAAAGGTTCCAAGCAATGAAAGAGTTCTTTGGTTTAGTGATAAAGACAAAGTATATAGCTATAAATGAAGGCTGCAAGTTGATTGTTTGGATTAAAAGTTCATTCTGAGAACTAGGAATAGTTCTAAGTCTCATCTTGGATCTAAACATGTGTTGTGGCACTTTCATTTGATTATTAGAATCATTGAAGATGGGAAATCACTATAGAGATAGTGGACTCTCATGAACAACATTACATATCCATTAACTAAAGCTTATCCAACGACGGGATAATCGTCACTTAGAGAAGAAGAGTATGAGATACCATGACGATTGGCTTTAGTGCAAGTGGGAGATTGAAAGTAGTATGCACACAAACCCGATCATGTTTGATGATAAAGCGTATACTTTGTAACAATCTTATTCATTTATTAATAAAAAGTATTAATTTATTAAAGGCTTTTAATTATCTACGTGATCTTTGTTTTATAATATGTGATAAACCCGTAGTTTTAAGCAATGCTTTTAGAATAATGATGATGATCATTCTAATGAGATCTAAATTCTTAGAAAGCTTAAAACTAAAATAGTTCCCAATCGTTGGATTACTAAATTGGGGATTAGTGAATCCGGATAGATTGGTACATCGTTGCTTGCTTTCGTTGGATGAGGATGATTGATCTCATGATCATTTGTGTGGAACACTAAAAGCAAGTATGTAGGTGCTTATTAGAGAATAAGTTCATTTGAGCATTGGCTCGCTAAGGAATACCTAATGGAGTTTTATTTGCTGTCGATAGGAATTCTGTAGTGATAGTAGTCTCTGAAGTAATCCTTGGACTTGAGATCATCATAGTATCTTGTGTATGATGAGTTATACTTTGACTTATTCCTTAAGACCCTTAGGGTATATCAAAGGGTATGCTTGGGTATAATAAGTTATGCATGGAGATAATGTATGATCGATAAAGAATCTACCACTACAATAAAAGAAGAGAAATGTCTATGTGATTCGATAAATGACAACCCAGTGAGTCCTTGGCGAAGCGAGAATGAAATTAGAAAAGAGTTTCTAATTTGCATTATTTGGAGTTGTGCATTTAAGGATCGAAATACATATAATTAAATAAAATAAGACTTGTGATAATTCCATGTCTTATATTTAATTGGGACATTGTATGGTGGAAGGATTGAATTATGCGGTAACTATTTACTCGAAAGGTTCTTTTATGATTAATGTTGAAATCTATATTATACGGAAAGTCGTTGATCATTGGGGAGGCTTATCCTATTGTAGAATAAATATTATTTATTTAAATAAATTAATTGTTTAATTTATTTATTTAAATAAGATTAAATTATTCTAATTGATTTATTCACAATAGGTTTAATATGGAGAACCTAAAGGTCACACCATAAAAGGAAGAATAATTATTTAAGAAGTTAATGGCATAATCGTAATAATATGTTATGTATATTTAATTTAATCTATGGTGATAGAATAAATTAAATAGCTTAATATTATTATTTAATATTTTAGAAATATTAAATATAAATTAATAAGAGAGTCTTATTAATATTATTACAATTATTATTATTTTAATTTCTAAAAGAGTTTAGGAATTAATTTAATATAAGTACTCTCATTTATTCTAATTGGATTAGGAAGGAAAATTAGTTAAAGGAGTTTAATTAATTATCCCTAATAAGATTAGGGAGCTTAATTAATTAAAAAATTTAATTAATTAAAAAATCAATTCCTTAATTGTTAAGGTGGGTTGCCACATCTATAAATAAGAGAGTCTTATTATGGGATGGGGTTGTTGACTTTTTTCAACATACGAGATAATTCAATTGTTGGGAGAGTACGTTCCTTTTACATAGAGATAGAAAAACTAGGGTTTGACCAAACACCATCTTCTTGAATTTTCTTCTTCCTTGGTGGATCACCTCTAGAGGCCAAACATTTGGGTGGCTAACGTTGATCGAAAGGAAGGAACCAAACCGGTGGATTGAGTTGAGAGCGAAAAGATTTGGAGGTGAACTTGTACACGAGGAAGCTTCGATCTTGAGGGTATGATTTATTCTTTATCTTTTCGTTTAATTAATAATTATGCATAAAGGGTGATCCGGGTATATGGTTTGTAAATAAATTTTTAAACTACGATTTTTTACGCTTAGCACTTTTTATGCAATTTGATTGCGTTCATGAATATTACAAAACCTAACACTATTTATAAATTTTGCGAATTTATACCTTACTTGATCTGGTCTAATTCATTTATCTCTCCTGCATGTGCTCAGCGTTTAAACTTGACTCAGGAGAATTAGACTTTGGCTATCTGTGGAAACTCAGATTAGGAAAAACTTTCACCCACATCCATTGTTTATAAATCTTGTTTGATTGAGTTGGCACCATCACACTTACACATTGACCTTATCTCTTTAAAGATACTTGCTTTTGATGTGATTTTAGATTGATTGGTTAACTACTCATCATTACCAAAATTGATTGTTTAGTAAGGTTGTTAGTTTTCATATTCAATGCAATTGGCACATTTATTAAAATCAATCATCACTAATATCTAATCCATTAAAATCAAGCAATCGCTTTCTTATATCTAATTCATAAAATTTGAATATTGGTTTTATTGAAAAGCGGATGTCGAGCTTTCTTAGCCCATGTTATTGATTTGAATAAAGACTAACGTCGAATTTGAATAATACTTGAGTTGTTATTGACTTTCTTGAAGTATTTCCGAAGAACTTCCGATTCTATTTAGCGTGAAGTTGAATTCTTTATTGATCTTGAACATGTCACCATCAAGAATAGGTAACCTCAGATTGATGACTTGTTTAAAACACCCGTATCGAATGGCTCTATTGAACTTGAGGAGTTAAAGGTCCAATTCACCCCCAAATTGTTGTATACATTTCATTCAATCTTGGGTATACTTACATGGGGTACGTAATTTAAATACAACTTATTAAAGATCTCGTTTAAATCTGACTTATTAACATAAGCGTAAGTATGGAATAATCGACATAAAATGTGAGTTTAAATACAAATATATCTACTAGATATTATACAAACTCAAAAAAAAGTCCTCATTACAATTATTATCACACTATTATTTCAAACAAAAGAATAGTGAGGAATAGTAATACTTATCTTGAGGACCATCACTCGTTTCCCAGGCTCGTCCCGGCTATATTCTCATTTCACGAAGAAACGGTGAAAGAAAAGGGTGAGCTCAACTAGCCCGATAAGAAATATTATGACTAAGATAATGCGAGAATAAATTATCAATAGTCTTGATAATATTAAGCGATAAAATCTGATGAACAACCGGTTTAAGCTATTGGTGAATATCGATCCATTAAAAAAGTCGAGTAGAAAATAAAATCTACTATCTTTTAGGTTTTAAAAGGTTTTCATCAACTTTGTTATATTTGAGACTCGACTTTAATAAATATTCCACATCATCGAATCACCCACCTTTTCTGACGAGGATATTCTTTAGTATCGCGACCACAATTATTCATACACTACGGGCGAGAATATTTGTGTATTCATTAATAGTCATGATCATGCCAACAAGCATGTCCATCGATGCACTCTGACCCTTTGAGGATTTTTTACCACATCATTTGTAACATTACGGTCGTGATTACAACAGAATAGTCTCTGGTCGTAATCATACCAAGTCCATACATACTTCTGAGGCCCACGAGATGACTTTCAAAAAAAATATAAACATGAGGATGATGACAATGATATAAGAATTGATAAAACAAGTTCAAAATTATTTTATCCGGGAATTATTAACGTCAAATTATCGATATAATCTTTGTTTTGTAGAGTAAAATTCAAGAATGATCGGAAGAATATTTTCATGAAAAGATCTTTGGATGAAAGCATGAAATATCGAGGATATTCCACTAATTTCATGGAGTATAGAAGTGAAAGTTTTAACTTATTTGGGTATAATAAAGAATGGAATAACAAAAGAAATCACCGTAAATGCGATAGGCCTTGCAGGCGAGGTTATTCAGCAGAATAATAAATAACGGAACCGGTCGGGGTGAAATTCACTGCAAGCGAGGATGTTCAACGAGAATAATAAAGATGGAACGAGATCCGATTGTAAAAACACACAGATAGGATATTCAGCGAGAATAATAAAAGCGGAACCGGAACCGGTCGGTGTAAAAAACCTTGACGAGGATGTTCAGCGAGAATAATAAAAAGCGGAACCGGTCGGGGTAAAAAACACGAGACGAGGATGTTCAAGCGAAGAATAATAAAAGGCGGAACCGGTCAGGTGTAAAACACAGACAGGATGTTTCAGCGAGAATAATAGAAGAATGTCACCAAGTATATAGGGTAAACCAGCGTATCTGAGTTATTCAGCGAGAATAATAAGCGATGGAATAACAACGAGTTCTCTTCATGAATAAGAAAGAATAACACCCCTTACTTTTGGTAGGAGATTGAATCTGCGGCGGTGTAGTAACAAAATACTCTTCTTCTTTCTCTCTTATTCTCTCTATACTTTCTCTCTCTAAGCTTGAATGAATTAAGTGAAAAATAATGAAGCCCTAGGCCTCTATTTATAGAAGATTTCTAGCTTAGCACTTTTCTTATGTGTGAAAATGAAGTGGAGCAGCGATTTGGATGATGTGAAAGAAAAGTGGTTTGGCCTTTTGTAATGTGAAGCGACAAGTGGTTCGGCTTTGTAATGTGAAGCGACAAGTGGTTGACGTCTGTGTAAAGGTAATTATTATTAGCGAAGGTAAATACTATTTGTGAAGGTAAATACTATTCTGAGGGTAATTCTTATTGTGAAGGTAATTACTATTGGTGAAGGTAAATACTATTGCGAAGGTAATTCTATTGTGAAGGTAATTACTATTTGAAGGTAATTACTATTTGATTGATCTTATTAGATGAACTAAATCTATTTATTAAAATGAAGAGACTCTTGATGATGACATATGAGCCCCCATAAAATAATCAAACTTACCACAAATCATTTTTTTTTCATCAACACATATTTAATCTTTCAACAATTATTAATCATTTATAACTTGTCGTCTCGATTATTGATTTAATCTTATAACATATTATCTGGATGATCTTTGTGACAATAATTGAATCGATAATATAAGAGATATGATCGGCAATTCATGTAGTGATAATTGAGTATAGGTGAGTGACTTCTCACGTAAGCATCGATAATCAATCTCTAGTGTCTTCTTATGCTGACCACAGCGTATTCTTGTACTTTTTTTACCATAGGGTAGTTCAGCGGTTTTAACGGTAACACCTCGTAGTTATTTTATAAAATATTTTTGTCGTTTTCTCGATCAAACAACAATAATTACATTGTGGGGTCCACTGATGATTGAGCCGTTATGCGAATATTCCCTAACAAAAGAATATTCCCAGAGCCAAACGAATATTTTATAACAACTTGCATACTTTGCAAAATTTATAAATATTACCCTGACTATAACATTATATCAAATTTATTCCATAATATTCAAAAATAATATTTATAGAAAAATTCATCTTTATTTATAAAAGTTGGGGTCTTCTGACCTCCCCTTCTTATGAAATTTAGCCCTCGAAATTAGAATGCGATACTGGTATGTCGAAGAGGTAAGGATACCTTGATTTCATTTGATTCTAACTCCCAGTCATTTCCTCGACATCGTGGTTCCTCCACAAAACTTTGACTTGAGGTATAACCTTGGGCGTAGAATATGTTCCTTCTTATCAAAATTTGAGCAGGAACCTCTTCATACGTCAAATCTTCCGCTATTTAAAATCGGTTCTAACTTCGATAATATGGTTGGGTCTTTCACATATTTACGTAACATAGATATGTGAAAAGCGTTATGAACACGAGACATATTTGGCGGTAAAAGCGAGTCTATAGGCCGCGAGTTCCTACTCGATCGAGGATTAAAATGGGCCAGATGAATCGAGGTTAAGTTTTCCTCTCTTTCCAAATCTTGTAACTCCTTTCCATGGAAGCGACTCTTAACAACACATGATCTCTATATCGAATTCCCGTCCTTTCGATGAAGATCGGCATAACTCTTTTATCGATTTTGTGAGGTTTTTTATCGTTGTCGGATCGTTTGAATCTTTTAAGTGAGTAGTCATACGTACCAACTCGGTCCCAACAACGTTGCTTCACCCACCTCGTCCGGCATCTTTGGAGAAGCGACACTTTCTTCCATCTGGCGCTTGAATGGAGCCATGCGATACTTGCTTGATAAGCTGTTGTTGTAGGAAAACTCCACCGATGGTAAGAACTTGTCTGACTCCTTGAAATCAAGGACCACGAGTCTTAATAGATCTTGAGAGTTTGAATAGTCCTCTCCATTGTCCGTAAAATCGAGGATGATATCTTAGAGAGCTAAATCGTGAAATCTGTGCCCATAGCTTTTTGCAAACTAACCCAAAATCGTGAAGTGAATCTTGGGTCTCGATCGGAAACTATGGATCTTGGCATACCATGCGATCTTACAATCTCGTTTATATACATCTGAGCGAGGCGTTCAAGTGTATAAGTTTCTCGTATCGGTAAGAAATGAAGCGGACTTGGTCGATCTATCAACAATGACCCAAATCGCATCGATGCCTTGAGAAACCTTAGGAAGGCCGTGCTTGAAATCCATGGTAATGTGCTCCCACTTCCATTACGGAATTTCAAGTGGTTCTGATGGACCTTTTGGTACTTGATGCTCGCTTTAACTTCGTTGACAAGTTAGACACCTTGAGATAAGCAGTATTATCTCTCTCTTCGTATTGCTCCACAAAATGTATAGCGAATATCATGATACATTTGGTACTCTCTCGAGATGGATTGCAAATGGTGTGTTGTGCGCCTCCATCATGATATTATACTTTAAATCGGTCGTTAGGAACACAAAGTGCGGAGTTGACTCGAAGTATTCCTTCTTCATCGATTCTTGCTTCGGCATAGCACCTTCTTGCACTTTCTTCCTCATACGCGCATCGGCTCAGTGCGTAGCTTGGCGACTTTAACTTTATCGATTAAAAGTCGGTTCTACTTTCGTATACTCGCTATCATCACATCGTCCTGGAGGTCTTTAACTCTATCTCCATCCTTTGCAAGTCACACAAAATGGGCCTTTGCGTTGACAATATCGCTTTTCGTACTTGCATATGATTTTCTACTCGATCGTCGGCTACTACGTTAAGCTTTTCGAGGATGGTATTGGATGGTATGATCATAATCTTTCAGCAGTTCAAGCCAGCGTCGTTGTCGCGTGTTGAGTTCCTTTTGAGTGAAGAAATATTTGAGGCTTTTATGATCAAGTAAAGATCTCACTTTCTCCCATACAAGTAATGCCTCCAAATTTTAAGTGCAAAGACAACATTTACTTGACTCTAGATCATGAGTAGGATAATTCCTCTCATATTCTTTGAGTTGTCATGAGGCATAAACTATAACTTTTCCATGTTGCATGAGAACACATCCCGACCCTTTGCGAAGCATCCTTTGTAGATGACAAATCCTCAAGGCGGATGGTATTGTCGAGCAGTCTTTGAAATAAGTCTCCTCTTGAGTTCTTGAAAACTCTTCTCACATTCTTCGCTCAATAGAACTTTGTATCTTCAAAGTCGGTGAGTCGATGGAGTAGCGATTAGAGAAAATCCTTCCACGAATCTCCGATAATAACCATTAAGCAAGAAAGCTCGTGCTTGATCTTTGATTTAGGTTGTTCCCGACTTTGAATAGCTTGATCTTTCTTTGGGTCAGCGGATATTCCATGACTTGATACCACGTGCCCAAGGAATGCTACTTCTTGACGAACTCGCATTTCTTGACTTGGCATAAAGCTTATATTCACGAAGCTTTTGGAGTGTCGACCTCAAGTGTTGCTCATGATCTTCACGGCTTTTGGAATAAATAAGGATGTCATCGATAAAGGCGACCACAAAGTGATCTAAATATTCCTTGAATACTCGGTTCATCATATCCATGAAGCGGCGGGGCATTAGTCGATCAAAGGACATGACTAGGAATTCATAATGCCGTCTGGGGTTTTAAAGCCGTCTTTGGAATGTCGTGATTCTAATCTTCAATTGGTGATATCCGGAGCGAAGATCGATCTTTGAAAAGAATTTGGCTCCTTACTGTTGGTCAAACAGGTCATCAATACGTGGCGATGGATACCTATTTTTGATGGTGACATGATTGACTCCAGATAATCAATACAAAATCGCATACTCCCATCTTTCTTCTTCACGAATAGAGCAGGAGCACCCGAGGAGAAAGACTAGGGCGAATAAAGCGATGTCTAACAATTCCTGCGGTTGGGTCTTTAACTCACGAAGTTTGATAGGAGCCATTCGATATGGGGCTTTGGAAATAGGTTTTATCTAGGGTTCAAAGGTCGATACAAAATTGATTTCACGCTTTCTGGGGGGGTAGGCGGGAAGTTCTTGAGAATCGTCGGAAATTTATTAACAATAGAAATATCGTTTAAAAGCGGCGTATTTTATTTAAATCGTGACATGAGCTAAGAAAGCTTGACATCCAGTTTTTTCGATAAGCGAATAGCTTTATGGCTTGAGATGGCCGTGATTGATTTTAATGGTTTGGTCGTTTGAATTAGCATAATAGGTTGATTAGGAATATGAAAGCTATGACCTTACGAAAACAATCGATTTTTGCATGATAAGTAGTTAACGATCAATCCCTAGAATCACGTCAAATGCAAGTATTTTTAATGAAATAAGATCGACGGGTAATGTGAAGTGCTGGAGATTTGAACCAAACAAGACTTATAAGCGATTGGATGTAATGAAGGTTTCTCCAGCGGAGTTTCCACGAGATAAGTCGAAAGTCTAATTTCTCGGTCAAATTTAATCGATGGCGCAAGTAGGAGAAATAAAAGAATGGGTAGAAGCCGGTATCAAATAAAGTATAGACTTCATTAGAGTTTATGATAAGCTTTACGTGATGACCTCATTTGGTTCCTTGCTCTTTGGGAGGTCTGACAAAGCGCTCTCCCTTGCCTTCTGGGTTTTGAATTTTACGGGATGGCCTTTGGTGCCTCCATCCTAGGTGAATTTGTCTTGATGGCGACAAAATCGAGCTAAGTGACCTTCTCTTCCACAATTATAACATGCTTTGGATGGCGTGCCTTGGTTTGGGTGATGTGTCCCTCTCCTCGCATTTGAAGCATATGATAGGTGGTCTTTCTCCTTCCTTAACAATGGGTCTTTGGTCTTTGGCGTCTTTCCATCATTGTTGAATCTCCTTTTCTTGAAATGTCCATTCTTATTGTTTTGGCCACGATTACCGCAGAAGTGGTTACCATATCGCTTTGTTGATTCCCTCACGCTTGTTGTCAAGCTCGATGACTACTCTCTCATTTGGTATTATAATTTTTTAAAATTTGCTCTCTTTTAGTTGCGTTGACTCATTATCGCGCTCCACTAAGCGAGCCCTATTTACAACAACATCGAATACAAACCACGGTTTATGAGAAATAAGATGTTGGCGTATCTCGACTTCAAACCTCTTAAAAACATTAGCGCCATTCTCTCTTCATTATCCACACCAAGTGGGAATATGGCAAGTGATAACTCGCAAATTTTGCCTCGTATTGCGACACGGTCGTATTGTTTTGTTCGACTTGATAAACTCCACCTCCTTCGTATGGCGAATACTTTCGGGAAAGTATTTGTCGTTGAGCGACTCTGGAACTTCTCCCAAGATATCTTGATGCAATTTGGTTGAGTCGTTTCTGGAATTCCCACGATGTCGCCTCTCGCGCATGACATAAAAGCGTGAAAGGAACCTTTTGCTCCTCGGAGCATCCAAGACATCAAATATCTTGGTAATCTGCTTTATCCATGCTTGCTTGAAGTGGTTTTGGCTCTCCCTTAAACTCGGTGGTCCGGCTCCTTGAATTGTTTAGCGGTGTGTGCTTGAGAGTTTTCGTGTTTCCACCTACGTTTTGGGCGAGAGTCGCTCTGCTTTCTTTGTTGCATAAATTGCATAAAGCCTCACGAACATTTGATCATTCATCATTTAGTCGGTGTTGTTGTTTTGCATGAGGATTATCGCCTTCACGATGCACATTATCACGATTATTGATATGTGGTGAATCGGCGATCGCGCTGCGCTCCATTCTTTATTCTCAACATTCTCGGATGTCATTTTTGAATCTTTGCCACAAAACAAAGGTTAATTGACGTGTAACAAATTATCCTATCTTGACGATGACCGATAAAATATACACGTAAACTTAGGTAGGGTAAATACTAGCGAAGGTATTCCCGTCTCTCTCCCCTCTAGTACTATTCTCACATCTTAGCGGGGATCGTATCCCTAGCTACGATACCTGTTGTGGCGCCCCAAAATTAGGTATACATCACCCATCTTGGGTGCGCCACTTACATACGTAGATGGAATTTAAATCTGACTTATTAACATATTTAGCGTAGGTATGCAATACGACATAAGCGTGAGTTTAAATACAAATATCGTCTACTAGATATTATCAAACTCAACAAAAAAGTCCTCATTACAATTATTATCACCTTATTTCACGAGAATAGTGAGGACTACTAATCTTATCTTGAGGACCATCACTCGTTTCCCAGGCTCGTCCGGCTATATTCTCATTTCACGAAGAAGAAACGGTGAAAGAAAGGGTGAGCTCAACTAGCCCGATGAAATATTATGACTAAGATAATGCGAGAATAAATTATCAATAGTCTTGATAATATTAAGCGATAAAATACAATGAATGACGGTTTAAGCTGCGGTGGAATATCTGATCCATTAAAAAGTCGAGTAGAAAATAAAATCTACTATCTTTTAGGTTTTAAAGGTTTTCATCTTTGTTATAATTGAGACTCGACTTTAATAAATATTCCACATCATCGAATCACCCACACTTTTCTGGCCGAGGATATTCTTTAGTATCCGACCACAATTATTCATGCACTCTACGGGCGAGAATATTTGTGTATTCATTAATAAGTCATGATCGTGCCAACAATTTGTCCATCGATACACTACTGACCCTTTGAGGATTTTTACCACATCATTTGTAACATTACGGTCGTGATTACTTAGAATAGTCTACAGTCGTAATCATACCAAGTCCATCATGCCTTCTGGGCCCACGAGATGACTTTGAAAAAAATATAAACATGAGGATGATGACAATGATATAAGAATTGATAAAACAAGTTCAAAAATTATTTTATCGAGGAATTATTAACGTCAAATTATCGATATAATCTTTGTTTTGTAGAGTAAAATTCAAGAATGATCGGAAGAATATTTCCATGAAAAGATCTTTGGATGAAAGCATGAAATATCGAGGATATTCCACTAATTTCATGGAGTATAGAAGTCAAAGTTTTAACCAATTTGGGTATAATAAAGAATGGAATAACAAAAGAAATCACCGTAAATGCGATAGGCCTTGCAGACGAGTTATTCAGCGAGAATAATAAATAACGGAACGGTCGGTGAAATTCACGCAAGCGAGGATGTTTCAACGAGAATAATAAAGATGGAACCGGATCCGGTGTAAAACACTGCGGATAGGATATTCAGCGAGAATAATAAAAAGCGGAACCGGTCGGTGTAAAACACACAGACGAGGATGTTCAGCGAAGAATAATAATAAAAAGCGGAACCGGTCGGTGTAAAAAACTGAGACAGGATGTTCAGGAGAATAATAAAAAAAGGCGGAACCGGTCGGTGTAAAACACAGACGAGGATGTTCAGCGAGAATAATAGAAGAATGTCACCAAGTATAGGGTAAACCGCGTATCTGAGGTTATTCAGCGAGAATAATAAGCGATGGAATAACAAGCGAGTTCTCTTCATGAATAAGAAAGAATAACACCCCTTACATTTGGTAGGAGATTGAATCTGCTTGCGGTGTAGTAACAAAATACTCTTCTTTTTCTCTCTTATTCTCTCTATACTTTTTCTCTCTATAAGCTTGAATGAATTAAGTGAAAATAATGAAGCCCTAGGCCTCTATTTATAGAAGATTTCTAGCTTAGCACTTTTCTTAGTGTGAAAAAGCGAGTGGGCAATGATGGTGGTTGGCCTTTGTAATGTGAAAAGTGGTTTGGCCTTTGTAATGTGAAGCGACAAGTGGTTCGGCCTTTTTGTAATGTGAAGCGACAAGTGGTTTGGCGTACGGTAAAGGTAATTACTATTGTGAAGGTAAATACTATTTGAAGGTAAAATACTATTCATGAAGGTAATTACTATTGGCGAAGGTAATTACTATTGTGAAGGTAATACTATTGTGAAGGTAATTACTATTTGATTGAGTAATTCTTATTATTACGAAGGTAAATACTATTTGTGAAGTAATTATTAATGAAGGTAATTACTATTGTGAAGGTAAATCTATTGATGAAGAGACTCTTAGATGATGACATATGAGCCCCCATAAAATAATCAAACTTACCACAAATCATTTTTTTTCATCAACACATATTTAATCTTTCAACAATTATTAATCATTTATAACTTGTCGTCTCGATTATTGATTTAATCTTATAACATATTATACGGATGATCTTGTGTGTGATAATTGAATCGATAATATAAGAGATATGATCGACAATTCTTGTAGTGATAATTGAGCATAGGTGAGTGACTTCTCACGTAAGCATCGATAATCAATCTGAGTGTCTTCTTATCTGACCCGCGTATTCTTGTACTTTTACCTTAGGGTAGTTCAGCGGTTTTAACGGTAACACCTCGTAGTTATTTTTTTAAAAAATTTTTTGTCGTTTTCTCGATCAAATGCAATAATTACATTTGTGGGGTCCCAATGATGATTGAGCAAAAAGTTATACGAATATTCACTATAACTATAAAAAGAATATTCCATAAGATTTATAGAAAAACGAATATTTTATAACAACATTGCAGTCGTACTTTGCAAAATTTATAAATATTACCCAGGAATATTTATAACATTATATCAAATTTATTCCATAATATTCAAAAATAATATTTATAAAAAAATTCATCTTTATTTATAAAAGTTGGGGTCTTGCCCGATCGTTTTCATTGTTAAAGATATGGAGCACTATCTATATGGGGAGAAAGTGGAGATATATAGGACCATAAAAGCCTTAAATATTTCTTAACTCAAAAGAACTCAACATGCGACAATGACGTTGGCTCGAGCTATTGAAAGACTACGACCACACTATTGATACCATCACGGAAAAGCGAGCGTGGTGGTGACGCGTTGAGTAGAAGATCATATCGAGGAGCGAGTGTGATGATATCAAGTATACGCATAGAGAGCCAACTTTAATAGAAAAAAGTTAAGGTTGCTCGAGCCACCACGACGGAAATGATGCGTATGAAGAAGAAGAAAGTCAAGAAGGAGCTATTAGGAGCGAGAATTGATGAAGAAGGAATACTTGAGTCCACTCTAGACTTTGTGTTCCTAACGACTTCGATTTGAAGTACAAGATTATGATGGAGGCACCTGATACACCATTTGCAATCCATCACGGAAGTACTTAAAATGTATCGTGATCTTGACATACATTTTGGTGGAACAATATGAAGAGAGATTGCAAAGTTTATCTCGATGTGTTTAACTTGTCGGCGTATAAAAGCGAAGCATCTAGTACCTAAGGGTCCGTTGCAACCACTTGAGATTCGAAATGGAAGTGGGAACACATTACCATGGATTTCGATTACGGGTCTTCCTACGGTTTCTCGAGGCATCAATCTTTATTTGGGTTATTGTTGATAGATTAACCAAAGTACGCTCATTTCTTGCCGTCACGGAGACTTATTTACTTGAGCGTCTTGCTAGTATGTACGTGAATGAGATTGTGAGGTTGCATGGCATGCCTGTATCCATAGTTTTGGATCGTGACCGAGATTTACTTCAAGATTTTGGGTTAGCTTGCAAAAAGCTATGAGCGCAGTTCTGATTGATTCGCCGCATACCATCCTCAAAGCAGACGGACAATCGAAAGGACTATTCAAACTCTTGAAGATTTATTAAGACTACTGTGTCCTAGACTTCAAAGGCGGTTGGGATAAGTATTTACCATTGGTAGAATTCTCCTACAACAACAGTTATCGAGGCAAGTATAGGTGTGGCTCCATTTGAAGCATTATATGGACGAAAATGTCGCTCTCCGGTATGTTGGGGGACGAGGTGGGTGAAGCAACATTGTTGGGACCGAGTTAGTACGTATGACTACGGAAAAGATCAAATGATTCGACAGCGTATACAAAGCGGCACAAGATCGACAAAAGAGTTATGCGGATCTTCATCGAAAGGGCGTGGAATTTAGTATAGGGGATCATGTATTGTTACGAGTTGCTCCATGGAAGGGAGTTACAAGATTTGGGAAGAGAGGAAAGCTCGATCCACGATTTATTGGTCCATTTCAAATTCTTGACCGAGTAGGAAATGTAGCTATAGACTCGCGTTACCTCCGAGTATGTCTCGTGTTCATAATGTGTTTCACATATCTCGTACTTCGTAAATATGTGAAAGACCCGAACCACGTTATAGAGTTAGAAGCAGGACGAGATAGTAGAAGACTTAGCGTATGAGGAGGTACTGTCAAGATCTTGGATAGGAAGGAGCATGTCCTACGCATGAAAGGTCATACCACAAGTTAAAGTTTTGTGGAGGAATCATGCTATAGAGGAAATGACACAGGAATTGGAAAGCGGAAATGAAAGCGAGGTATCCTCACCTTTTGAAACACACCAGTCGTCACGTCGATTTCGAGGGACGAAATTTCATAAGGAGGGAGGTTGTAAGACCCCAACTTATTATTAATGAAATTTAATTTTCTCTATTTATTATTTTGAAATAGTAAGGGTTGATTTGATTAATGTGGATAGTTAAGGGTAAAATCGCAAATACTTCAAAATAATGAGTGGTTATAAAATATTCATTATCGTCGGGGAATATTCGTTTGGTGGTCGTGGAATATTAAATCTTTGTCGGAGAATATATTAAATGCTGACAAGTAATGACCATGTGTTGGCCCCATGTGAAAGCGATTGGATGAAGAAAGCGACAAATATAATTTGTTTAAAAATAACAACGTAGTTATTACAGATTAATATTGTTAAAATACTCGGTGGTTAAAACACAAGTAGCACGGTATTGCACGATTATTGATTCTTACGTGAAGAAGGCACTACTCGATAATGGTTACGATAATTCTTTATTCGATATTTTATTGATTTAATAATTCTTTGCGTTGATATTTTATATTCTTTGTTGTTTTGATAATTGTCATTACGAGTATTTTTCATTATCGAAGCAATAATTCATATTATCTGAATAATATTATTAGATAACATTATTGGCAATGTCTAGAAAGTTACATCTAAGGAGAGGTTTGGTCACCTAATTACGCCGCCCAAGAAGGAGAAATTCTTATTGGAAGCCCCTCTTTCTGAGGGCATGCGGTTGTCGATATTGTGATTACGTAATATTATTTGTGAATAATTAATTATTGATTCATATGATGAGGAAAATATTGATTTTATGTGGATATAGATGGAGAAAATTTTAATGTGACAATTGTTGGAAATTGAAATTTTTCTTTTTACGATAAAATAATTCATTTAAATATATTATTATATTTTAATAATATAATAATGGTGATATTTTTACAACGAATGTGGGATATATGAGTATACGAGGAGGAAAAGTATTTTTGTTGCAATAAATGTTTAAAACATGTTAAACATGTCGGTGGACCCCATTTATTGAGTGAAATTTGATTATAGCTTGTAAAATCGCCCGTTTGTGGATTTCGGTCAATTTCATTTGGAATTTGGAAAAACTTTCTTACGCAAAGTTGTAGAGAATTGAATTTCCTATAAAAACTCGCGAGATTCGAATTTTTCGATGAAAGGGCTATTTATTATGAATTATTGAAATAATTAATTTTGGAAGTTTAAAATATTTAAAATTAGAAAAACGTTTTTTTCATTATGGCGTGTTACACATGTGGGTTGAATGAGCTGAATTCAGTTCTTGGAAGGTTGGAGTAGGAAATTTTATTATAAATAATAATATTATATTAAATTTTACGCTTTTGGTGTTTACAAGCATTTTTCTATAAATAGGGTCTTGGGTTAGAATTGAAAATCACACTTTAGAAGCTGAAGTTTTCTCTCTATATTATCGGCGTATTCTTGTGAGTATTTTGAGTATACTTTGAGTATTGTTAGGCGGTCAAGTTCCTTCATTAGATTATATTATTAGATTTAGAAGTCTTAATCTTTCGAGGTAAGGGATGTTATTTTCTTCTCAAATGATATTATTTATTCAATATCAATATTTGAAATATTGGTTGAAACTTTTATCAAATTTAGAACTTTTTCATGTGGAGTTCTTATTCATGAAGTTCTTATTCATGAGTTCTTATTCACGAGTTCTTATTAAGCGAGATTCTGATTCACGATTCTTATTCATTAAAGTACTATTCATGAAGCGTGAAGATGTTTTTTGGGAAATTTCTATCTTTTGGTCTTGGAGTTACTTATTCACGTACTCTGGCACTATTCACGATATCTGACCTTTATTCATAGAAAAATAAAATTTCTTCTTTTTGTCCAAAATATCTATTCTGGATACTAGCTTTGATTGTATCCATGTTTTGATCATTCTTGAATTTTACACCACTATGATTATTTTTGAGGTATTTTTGAACATGGATAAAACAAAGTACGAATCCTTAATCCTTAATCCTTGTCATTTTGTTTCACTGGATTCGTTTCTTTAAAAATATTTTTCATCATCCTCAGTCTTAAATGATGATATTATTGAATATCTTTGGCACTGTAGTGCAAAGATGAATGATTTCTGAAGAATATCTTTGGTAGTAGTGCAAAGATGAGCAGTGTTTAGATGACACATGAATTAAGTGATGAATATCTTTGGCACTGTAGTGCAAAGATGAATATTTGATTCGGATGTATATTGATTGATGTTACTGAGGATAAAAGATAGAGCGATGAACTTTTAAATTCATACATAGAAGATAGTAGTTTGCATTCTCTACTTAACTCTTCTAATGAATTATTATTTCATCATGCGAATATTGATTTAAAATTTGTTATCTATTGTATTCTATTAGATTTTTCCCTGTTGAAGACTAACGGTAATTTGTTGTATATTATCTTAGTCATAATATTCTTTCTTGGGCTAGTTGAGCTCACCCTTTTCCTTTTTGTTCCATTTTCTTCTCGGAGGCGAGAATATAAGCGAGTATGAAGTTGGGGTATGGAATGAAGGTTTTAGAAAGAATTGTTTAGTAGTCCTCACCATTTTGTAAAATAATGTATCAATAAATGTGATGAGGATTTATTTGAGTATAGATATTGTGTAGAAGATAATATTTGTATTCAAACTCACGATTTCTTGTTGTAATAATAAAGTTGTAGTTGTTTCTGTACCATGTATTGACAACTCAGAATAGGTGATGTATACCTATTTTGGGGGCGTCACAGTAATATAGTAATAGTGTAGTTTAAAAATAAAAATATTTTTATTTCCTTTCCTTCCCTCATAAACTCTCAAACAAGAAAAAATATAATTAAAATCTCATTACTTTCCTTTCCTTCTAAAACTCACAAATATGATGAGAAAATTATAATTCATTCTCATCCATTAATACCCTCATATTCTTTCCCTTTCCTTCACATCCTTCTAAACTCACAAATGCAACATTAAGAAACAAACCATATTAGTATCTTATGTCGTCCAGTTACTTATGATAATGATATCTATATGTTCGACCACCTCAATGTGAGCCCTAGCTCCTTAAGATATAAAGATCAACCAATCTCTTCTCTAACTCGATTTAGTTTGAATGAATGGAACAAAGTAAGGAAAACGGACAAAAGAAGCCAAAATAGGAGACACCCTAGGATTCACCCCCCCTGGAGTTCAGCCCACCTAGGGTTCGACCCCCTAGGGCACACACTATTTCATTTTCTCTAGTTGCTTGCCAGAAGGGTTTTATTGATGTGATGATGGAACAATAAGCCTGAACCATAAAAAGAAACTATGATCTTGAGAAACTCCAAGGAATGATTGACCTTGGGATCTCCATGACAAGAAAAACTCCTCACATGATCAAGAATCAGAAGAAAATGATGAAAACCAACCGATTAAAGTCGCTTATTTTCTCAATTTGTGTGTCAGAAGGGTTTTGATCGATGCAACGACAGAACAATGAGGCCAGACTTAATTCTAGGATCCAAGGGCTTAATTCCGAGCCTCGATCTATGGTCTTAATTCTAGGCCTTCATATTCTTAATTTTTGGCACTCATGGCGATAATTTTTGCCCTCCATAACCTTAATTCTAGGCGTTAAATTACCTAATTCTGGGTTTATGGCCTTCATTATGGTCTCAAACAGCTTCTCCACTTCTTTGTTAATGGCATCTTGTCTTTATAGTGTAAAACTCAACTTCTTTTGTATTATGTGTCTCCTTTTCGAGTCTACATCTTCCAATAAAATTGGAACTAGTTCCTGGGCTGGGCAGGTTTTTCTATTTGCTCGTTAGTCTCCTTAATTGGTTAAACTTTTTAAAAATTCTATTATTTACTGAATTTAATATACTTCTAGAAAACTCCGTAAGAGAAATTATTATATTATCCCTCATTAAAAGTACGTAATATAAAAATAACACATGACAATTCATCAATGGTTAATTATTTTTACATGTATATATATATATATATGTGTGTGTGATCGAAGGGAATCAAAAGCTACGTACGTACCTCTTTTCCTGCAAGTTGATTGTCTTTGATATCATAGATATCACCAACTTACTACCTTTTCCATACAAAACAAACTGCAACTTGCGAGTTGGTGGTTGCAACTTGCAAGCAACTTGCTCTCTTTGTCTCTCTTATATATGGGAATTGAATAGGAGTAGTATATGCCGCTGGCTCTGGCTGGCCTGTTTATTTTATACAAAAGAAAGAAAGAAGAAAGCAAAGCCAAGCAACTGCAAGTTTAACTTAATTCAAGACCGGGACCGTTTATTCACAAAATTACATATTTTTTACCTACTTTTTGTTCGTCTCCATTTTAAATTTGTCATTGTACGTTTTCTTAATTACATATTCATTATTATTGTTAAATTTTTAGCTAATTAATCTAAGGAAATATATGCGAAACAAAATTATCTTTAAAAATTATTATTTTATAAATGTATGTATAGTTATGTGTTAGCTAGTATGAGAGGATTTTTGAATGTATATATATATATATATATATATATATATATAAAGTTTAGGAAATGGAGTAGATATGCAAGTGGGTTAATAGAGCAGCTGCCTTAAATTATCTTCTTTCTTTCTTTTTCACGCCCCTGCAACCACCCCACCCCACACCTCTCCTCTCTCCCTCCTCTGCCTCAGCAGCTTCATATATCTCTCTCACACAGGCATTTTCAGCCTTTTCTTTGAATTGACCGATGTATACACACACACACACACACACACACACACATATATATATAGCACCTGCATCTGCAAAAAGTCGGTACAATTATTTGTTAATTACCCGTATTTAGTTTAATTTCATTAAGGAAAGTCACGTATTTAGTTTGGTAATTCTGTTGATTAATTTATTGGCTCTTTAGCTACTAGCTAGCATTAGTTTATCAAGGTATATATCTAACAATGACTAGATTTATAATATTTTATAATAAATTATTTATTTATTTGTTACTATCTAACAATGACTAGATTTATTTATTTGTTACCTGGCCTTAATTAATATTGGCATGGTCTCTACGTCCGTACGTAGCTAGGATATATGTCTAGTTGCATATATATGTTATATATGCCTATTTACTCTATATCTAGCTAGCTAGATCAAACTTGGCTTGGATTCCTGACAAATTAAACATGCATGCTCGATCAGTTTGTAACAATCAAGAAGAAACACCCGATCGAGACACATATACATATATATATGCCTCTTTGATTTTAGTAAGTATATATATATATATATATATATATATATATATATATATATATATATGCCTCTTTGATTTGTATTAAGTTTTTGGAAGAGATTGCATGCATATATATATGAACTTCCTATATATCGGCCCCTCTGAATCTTTGATACACACACACACACACACACACACACACATATATATATATATATATATATATATATATATATCAAAGAGACTTCTCTCATAATGATCTTTTAGTTTTTTTTTTTAAAGTTTTATTCCTTTTGATGTTATGCTTCAGTTTTTTTTAGGTGGGGAAGCTAACTCCCAGGTTGTGTACGTAGCTCTCAAGTACTTTTACTATTTCTATTTTGTTGGTATATATATATATCTTCCCATTTTTGTGAAATAATAATATTAACAACTTTAGTTTTTTGTTTTACTTGAATGTCATTAAAAGTCATTGAAGAACATAAAAATAATTAAGACCTAAATGAAACTCTAATATTATTGGGCCGGCCTTAAAATAATTCATTCCTTAAATGAAACTCTTTTGCCAGTATAATCAATTTATTGCAAAATTGTTTTTGACGGAATAAAATTCGAAATGTATGTATTTAGTAATTTATTTGAAAGGTAAATTATGTTTTCGGGGAAAAAAATTACCACTTTTTTGCTGATTTTATCTAGATTAATTGCATTTCTTAATCTAATAATTAAGAAATGCAATTAATGTTTTGTCTTATAAAATCTCAATACTATCCTTGATCTAAAATATATTGGAAAACATGAAAGAGAAACAAGATGTTATTTAATATTAAGATAATATGAAAATTAAGTAAAAATGTTTTCTTAAAATTTACACACCACAAACAAAAAGAAATAAATTTTACTGAGGGAGTAATTAAGATGATTTAATCAATATGACAAGGCTATAATTAAGTTGGAGAATTTGTTGGCCGTCAATTTTTAAATGGAATGAAGTGGATACGGTTTTTTCAAGTGAAATTCTCTCTTAGTTAGTATGGGACCATGCCATATATATGGAATTAATTGTAGTGTCCATACCAGTCCAGTTGGGGCTGGACGACCATGTGTTCTCCATCGACAAAAATAAAGAAACACTAGCTAGTGCATGCCTTTGCATGAGAATATATATATATATATATATATATATATATATATATATATATATATAAGTAAAAATGATAGTGGTAGTAGTATTTTTAAAGATTCTGCGATTTACGATAGTAGAAGTGATTTCACTTCGATACGATCGTAAACCGCAGAACTTTAAAATTACACTACGCCAAGATCTAACTCCATATTCTATATATATATATATATATAGCTTCCGTTAGTTATGGACATTACTCCAGCTAGCTATGTATATTATTTCAATTAATTCATCTCCTGCCGTTCAATGGAAGATCTTAGGGACTGGGTTAGAGCCAGACGCTACTCCCTCTAGCGGTCGGCCAACCAAATTCTTTTATGTTGGCCATTATTCCCTCTAGTGGCCAGTGAAAACCGTTAGACGAAGTAGCGTCCAACAAAAAAATTTGGCTTAATCAGAGACTTAAAATAGTTATAATTTAAATTAAAAAAATATAGTTAGTATTCACAAATATAAAGAATTATAAAACGAGTAGTAGACTAATATAAGGAATATGGATAACTTGATTATGTAATTTGGGAGTAGTAGTTGAATACGTAATTTGTTTTGAGTAGGAATATAATATAAACTCAATCACTATTTCCTATTTATAATTAAAAATTATAAGGCGATAATCAATAATTATCCTTATACGTACTTATTTTATTAATTAGTATTATTGATAATCCATATAAGAAATAGTGATTGAGTACATATTATATTCATACTCAAAAAAATTATACTTATTCAACTACTACTCCCAAATTACCTAAGCTAATAGTCATATACAGTACTATTTCTTATATTAGTCTACTACTCATGATTTTATAATTCTTTATATTTGTGAACAAATTAATGAGTGGAGTATTAATTAACTATATTTTTTTATTTTAAATTATAACTATTTTAAGTCCCTTATTAAGGAAAATTATTTTATGATAAATAATATGACTTTGGAAAAAAACTATGAAGTACATGATTTAAAAGATCCAACCTAGGATGAAGGGGCATGTCAAGAGAGTTAGGAATACCTGGGTGTCCTTGAAGAGATCCTGCAGAACACCTCTGGGGTTTGCTCACTAGGATAGTCTTAATTCGAACAACCTCTAATAAAAGACCATAAATTTTTCGACACGATCGTTTTAATTGGCCATTTAGAGCTTGGAAATAGCTCCTAAAGTTTACATAAAGTAAGTCATCCTCACGGAGACGTGAAGTGACTTCCAACGGCTGCAAACAACATGATGATTGGAAATAAAAAAATCCAAGATAGAAGGGAGAAAAAAATATGATATCCTGATCCTAGTGGCTTGCCTGCTCCCCTGAGGAGGAAGAAGGCTTCAAAACATCAAGCTTCAAGAATGAAGACTTAACACTTAAAAATACCTCAACCAAAGGCGTGAACCCTTAAATCTTTCTTTCTTCGGAAAAATTATGTGGAAGAACACCATTGATCGATAAAAAGATCCCTGAATTATGTCTGGCCCTCTTCAAAGATATCCACATAATGGAATAATGTCACAATTTCAACCCAAATCGGATATGAAATGAATGGGACTGTAGGGGTATTCTGCTTTTCTATACATAAACTCTATATATATATATATATATATATATATATATATATATATCAGGCTGGCACAAAAAGAAAAATATATACATCATTTGAAATAAGTGCTTACCATAACAAGAGAGAGGGTATGAAACTTTTGATTTGGGAAAAGGAAGATCACTGACACTTCGATTCTCGAAAGGAAGATCACGAACACCATTGAAAGAAAAAAAGAGCACAAAAAAAGTTAACGGGGAAATGTGAAAAGGAGGCCATTAGGTAAATCGGTTTCCTCAAGAACGTGAATTCCATGGATCTATCCTTGTTAAGGTATTAATAAATTCTTCCTCGATGTTGTCCTTTCAAAATAATCCTCGAAATATATCCGGACCTTGTTAGGTGAAATGGCTCTAATAAAATGGGTTGTTCTTTCTTTCAAAATATCCGAGCCAAGGACCAGCAGGAAATGGCTGGAATGAATTCTCCTCCTCAAGGCTGTTCTTTCTTCCGGAATATCCGAGCCAATGACCTTATAAGGTGAAAGAATAGATCCTTCCTCCTTGCAAGTGATCGGAGCCAACGACCTGTTAAGGTGAAAGAATAAATCCCTCCTCCTTGCAAAAGGTTGTTTCTCTTTGAGAATATCCAGTTAAGATCCCGTTAAGGTGAAATAGCCCAAAAAGAAAAACTACAATCACACGAAAAAGAGAAAAAGAAACAATTAAGAAAAAAATTAAACAAAAACATCAACCAATAAACAAACAATCAATCGACAAAATAAAATAATTATACATAAAAAGAGTTTCAAATTCCAACTAAATAAAAGAATTATGAAAAAAAAAGATTTTCTTGAAAGTAAGTGAAACGAATTATGAATTAGAGTGAGGTTATAATCAATTTCTCTGGTAAAAAAAAAAAGAAAGAAATATATATATATATATATATATATATATATATTTCTATATAATATATATATAGAACATACGGGTAATATATTAGATTTAGGCTTATTTGATTTTTTGAAAAATAAAATAAGATTTTATAGGATAGGCAAAAAATTAAAGGTAAAAAAAATGGTATTTTAGACATGATTTTGGTTTGAAAGGAATAAAAATAGAAAATAAATTGACATTTAAAGGAGTTAAGCTATCAGTAATCATATTTAAGATTTTTGATTTGTAAATACGTTATTAATAATTAGCTCAATTAAAACATTTTATATATTAGGGAATTCTTTGTTGCAAAAAAGCCCATCTATCTATTATCAATCCATATTATTATGGCAAAAAAAAGGAGAGCAAAAGTTTGTGGCTATAAAAAAAATTGTGTTTACCCCGTAAAGCAAGTTTGGTTTACCCTACAATTTTGTCCTTTTTAATTTTTTTTTTTAATTTTGTTCTCTAATTAAAAAAAAATAACTAGAATATCTTTAATTGTGTAAGTTTGATATTTTATATATGTAGCAAGATAAAAAATTTTTTGATGTAGATATATATATATAAATTAAATAAGAATAAATATCATACGACATGTAAGTCCTAAAATTTTCCAATCAAAATTAAACTCTAAACAGTTATATAATTCAACCCCGTGTGACGTTTTCTTTTACTTTTTAAACTTTTTAATGTGTTTTTTCTACAATTGTTTTTTGTTTATCTTCCCAAGCTTCACTACCACTATTCTGCAATCGCTTCTTTTTCCCCTTTAGTTTTTTTTTTAGAAAAAATATTTGCTATACTTCAGTGGAAATTATTGCATGAATGATTTGCTGATCAAAATAAGATTTGATTTTTATTTGACAAATATATAATTTATTTTGATTTAGTTTCAATATATGTATATATATAATAAAAACTAAAGAATATGGATAAGAAAGCCTAAAATATCAAGTGCAAATGATATATTTAATTACTTTGATGACTAAGGGTAAATTTTTTGTTGTCCATTCTTGCTGCTTTCCATTCTACTGCCCACACCCTCAAGCTAAGCCCGTTTGTAAGGGTTTCAGATACGTAGAGATTGAGATTGGAGAACCTTTTACTCAACGAAATCAATAAAAATTTTGACATGTTAGCAACCACCCCTAACAGCATTAACCTAACGCTAGTGGTACAGCTGATCAGTTGTTACTTGTTATATATATATATATATATATATATATATATATATATATATATATATATATATATATATGACCAAACTATCCTCAAATATTGTTCTACTTTTTCTTTTTTTCATTTGCCAAAATATTCTTCTACGTACTCCATTTGATCTAGCTTTTCTTTAACTATTGCATTAAACATAAAGTACGGACGTACAAGAAAATGGGACTATTTAAAAAAGTATTTAAAATAAAATAAAAAAGTGACATATATAATATCTTTGGGTTTAAATAACATCACATATTGCACTATTACCATCACTACCAAACTAAATATCTAATTTTTAGGAATAAATACAAAAAAAAACATTTTCAAATTAATTTTACAAATGAAACTTTTTTTTTGTTTGTAAAACAGAAAGTACATAAAATGAAAAGATAGCAAACGTGGGTATTTTGGTCAAATGAAGGCAAAAAAGGAATACCCAACAACTGAACAATGATTATTATCCATAAACAACTAAAACAATCCACTACTACCAATTCTTATAAGAAAAATGATGAGGATGGAAGGAAAAAGAAGGGGAAAATAATAATAATAATAATAATAATAATAATAATAATAATAATAATAATAATAATAATAATAATAATTCGGCCACCAACCACTAGAAACATAAGAAGAAGAGTCCCACATTAAATTTTGCAAAATTAAGAGACATGAAACATATTAATGAGATCTCCAGTATACATATGGAGAAAACATACCGGATAGTTCCTGGAACATGGGGATCGGTCAGGTGCAGTTTTCACTTACTCACTGGTCTCTTGACTGCCTTATTAGTCGTCGGAGCCATCTATCTAGCCGGCGAAAATGGACGGCTCTATCATCGCCGGCGAGAACAACAACAACCCACAAATAATAGTATTAATTCTAGTAAATGTAGCGATGATGATCATGACTCGTTATCGCGATGCGATTTGTTTTCAGGGAAATGGGTATTTGATAACAAAACTTACCCTCTTTATAAAGAGCAAGAATGCACATTCATGTCGGATCAATTGGCTTGCCACAAGTTTGGAAGAAAAGATTTGGATTATCAACATTGGAGATGGCAGCCTCACCATTGTGACCTACCAAGGTCTCTGTCTCTCTATATATATTCCATCCACTATATTCCATCCACAATAACTGGTTGTTGGTGAAGAATAATTTTGGTTCATTTGCCACAACCTCTGTAGAATGCATTACATTTTTTTTTTTTTAATAATAAGTTACAGTTACAGGTTGTATGGTAGTAAAATGGGTTCTTCCCCAACAACCTGATTCATGCGATATATATATATATATATATATATATATATATATATATATATATATATATATATATATATACACGCTTTTATATTCCATATAAAAAAAATTCATTTACAAAATTTATAAATACCAAGCATGTATTTTTATTTCATGTTTACTCCTAAAGACAACAAGATGTTGATTTAGTAGTAGTGGCAGTAAAATTAAATTATGATGATATTGTGATATTTTATACTACAATAAATTAAAATAAAACATTTCTTATGAAAAACAATAACTGACAAATGTGAATAATTTTTGTGAAACGGAAGAACTCTGGTTATCTTGTGCACGTTATTTTCACATCAAAAATATCACTATAGATCTTATAGCGACGGTTTTCACCGTCATACATTTTTAGCGATAATTTTGTTGTGGAAATAACAAAAAATATTGTAAATTTTATAATTTCCTATATTTATAATGTTTATGTATGGGATATATATTGTTATTTAAGTATAGTGGAATATTGTGTTTCATGTTAATATTTAAGCTAGGTTCAATGCGACAGCATTACTAGAGAGAGTAAGGAACAAAAGGATGGTGTTTGTGGGGGATTCACTGAATAGGGGCCAATGGGTTTCGATGGTCTGCCTTGTAGAGAAATCCATCCCTCCAGCGCTCAAATCCATGCATTCAAATGGCTCCTTGATCACCTTCAAGGCTACAGTGAGTCGTGATTTTTCAAATTAACACTAACTGGCCTATATATATATATATATATATATATATATATATATATATATATATATATGTTTCTTATTAATTTCAAGGAATTTATCTTTATATCTATATATTTTTCCTAGAACATTAATTTTCCTATTTTCAAATATTAAGTATGCCGCTAAAAAAGTGGCAAACAAAAAAAATTGTTTTGAGGTCAATATTCTTTATTCTAGACATGCATGCATATACTATACTATATAGCAAGGACTTTTAGCATTATGGTGTGTACAAGATCATAAATATATACGACTTAAATATGTCTATTAGTTTGAAACTCGTTTACATACTAGAGGCACTTGTGATGATGATCCCAACCAGTCAACCACTGAACCATGCACCACCACCACCACCACTGGGGATAGGTTCTTCATTTTTTTTTCTTTTCTTGAAGATCTCATCCAGTATTCACTCGTCATTTTTGCAAACAATTAACATATGGAAGTGGTTAGCATGAAGTTCATTTTTTGGGTAAGTTGGTCAGTTGGCCAATAAAGTACTGACATGCATGCGAGTCTCTATGTGTATAAGCATTCTATTGGTCAATTGACTAATTTATCAAAAAATAAATTTCATGTTAACCGGATCCATTAACATATATAGGAGGAAAGAAAAAAATGTTTGTCAATTGTTGTCTTTAATATTTTGAAGGAATACAACGCCTCGATCGACTTCTACTGGGCACCATTGCTAGTAGAATCTAACTCGGATGATCCGGTGAGCCATCGTTTACCCGATCGGATTGTTAGAGCACAAGCCATTGAAAAGCATGCTAGGCATTGGACAGATGCAGATATACTTATCTTCAATTCCTATCTTTGGTGGAGAAGGCCTCATATGAAGACTTTGTACGTAATTCTTTTGCTACTTAATATATACTAGTTCAATTAATTAATCATATTTATGTATATAAAAACTTTCAATTAATTATACATCTGCAGGTGGGGTACTTTTGAAAGTTTGGATGGAATTTATAAAGAAGTAGAGATGTTACGTAGCTATGAAATGGCTCTAAAGACATGGTCAGATTGGTTAGAAATCCATATCCACCGAAACAACACCCAACTATTTTTCATTAGCATGTCTCCAACTCACGAGAGGTATGTATATATTTTCAGCTAAAGTACTGGAGTATCTTGTATAACTATCAAATTTACTTCCTTGTTGCATGCGTGCATGGGCATGCATCCATGCAGGGGTGAAGAATGGGGTAAGGGGAAGGACGAAAATTGCTACGACGAGAGGGAGTTAATTGGGAAAGAGGGGTACTTGGGAAGTGGATCGGACCCTAAAATGATGAGAATAGTAGAGTCTGCCATTGATGAATTGAAGAGGAGAGGTTTGGAGATACAGATGATGAACATAACTCAACTCTCAGAGTACCGAAAAGAAGCTCACCCATCAATCTTTAGGAAGCAATGGGAGCCTCTAAGTGAAGACCAATTGTCAAACCCCACAACCTATTCAGATTGTATTCATTGGTGTCTTCCTGGGGTTCCTGATGTTTGGAATGAGCTCCTATATGCTCATATTTTTTATTAATTATCCAAATTTAACTTTTGTCTCATTAATTAATTTTAATTTTAGATATACAAATACAAATTAATTAAGGGATACACAAGAAGTGGCTCTGCTTTTGTGCTTCTAATATACTGCGTTTAGATAATTAAATTAATTAACAATTAAATAATAAAACAAACTACTTAAAGTAACATCCATCCAAGTCAGTTGACCCTTTAACCAGAAAACAGAGAAAATTAATTTTATTCTTTTATGCCATGATGAAATTTGAATATACTAAAAAAGTAAAGATCTTTAAATGTTTTGGTGTATCACAAAATTAGAAAGAAAAGGAAAAAAAATTAAAACATATCAAAAGAGAAAATCAAATCATACAAAATAACTGGTTCAATCTTTTGTCAAATATCGATCAGATCTACTCTTTTCAATCTTTCATCAACAACCACATTCTTCAAGCCACCCATTCTTTCAGATGCACAGCACAATCGGAGAAGATAAATCCAACAAGAGTGACGGTAACCCGGTAACAATGGCAAGAGTAATCAATGGAATCAGAATCTTCTTCTCTTTTCTATCCGTAACTAATTTGGTTTTTTTTTCTCTTTGGATCTGATGTGTTCAAAAGAATTTGGGTAAATTTTTCTATAACAATATGTTTTGGCTTTTGAATTTGATGAAGATTCAGGTTGAATCACGATGAATATATTATTTACAATACATGACATTTGATTTTTATTTTATTTCAATTTATTAATTGACTGTATACAAAATTATAAATAACATAAAAGTTGAAGAAATTTCTAGTTAATCTACATATTTTTGTGTTTTAGATTGATGCATTTTTTTAGAACATGCATGTTTCATCAATTGGGTTTGGATTGAAGAAGGATGACAGTCGTAGATCCAAAGGGAAGCTCGATCAGCTGTTGATTCTTGAGTTGTTTCTTCTAACTTTGATTTTGATTGTTCTGGAGATTTCTTTTTTGGTTTTGACCCGTTGCAGTTTAATGGCTGGATTTTGATCTGATCGTATAATCCTTTTTATTTGACCAGATGTTTCCGATTTGGTGCATTTAGATTATATCCTTTTTATTTGATCAGATATGTTTCTCTTGCCAAAAATGTGTTTTGATTGATCGGATAATATGTTATTTAATTTATTATTTTAGTTTGATTTTAATTTCTATTTAGATTTGGTAGTAATTTGTTTTTAAATATTATTCATAATTTGTTTTAAATTTATAAATTAATTTGTTTTCTAAAATATAATGGCTATTTTGGTAGTAATTTATTTTTAAATATTATAATTATAATAATAGTTATTATAATAATAGTAGTAATAATAATTATTATAATTATAGTAAAATTTACAATAATAATAATAATAATAATAATAATAATAATCCCTCCATTTCAAAATATTAGATAATTTTATATTTTTAAAGTGAACTTAAAATATTTAAAATTAAAAAATAATATGAATTTATGAATTTTATTTTATATAAATATATTTATAAAATTATACATTAATATATTTTATTATTAATTTATTTAATTATGTACATTAATTTGGTTTATATTTTGTTTAACTATTTGTTATACAATTGACAATTGTTGTGTTTTTTAATTGTTGAATATCCACCTAAGTATATAATGTTGTGCCACATAAACATTCCGTTAACTTTTAACATTTTAAGACAAAAATTTCAATTTTTGTTAAAAAGTTATAGTTCAATGAGTTGACCATAAAAAAATTCAGTTCAGTGATGTATTTATAAACCGAGATCAAGTAGAGTGGAGAAAAGTATATTTAACCCCATATATATATACTCATCTTTAATTCCTTTAATTATTTAGCTCCCAAATTACCACTAAATTCTATTCCTCTAAAGCCACTACAATTCTTTTATCTAGTAGTACTGATTAGTTAGCAATACAACGGGAGTGAGATTTTTGAATTAGGATACTCTTCATTTTAAATAAAATAGAGAGTTTTTATTTGAGGATCTAAATTTAAAATGTATTAAAATGTGATGTTATGCTGATGGAGAGAGATGATGATGATAATAGAAAATATACAAAGATAGAGACTCTCCATTTTATTTGAAATGGAGATATTTGAAATGGAGAGAATCTTAGTCTGAGATTTTTGGACCCGAAGAGAGCACCTAAGGTCCAAAAAGGTCAAGTTTAATATGTCCGTTTTTGATAAGAAAATACAACTTTTTGGGTGAAAATGGTCTTTTAAGCAAATCGCAAGCACGACATGATTTTAGCCAAATTCCATCATTTTGAGGGTCAAAACGACAATTTTTATATTTTTTTTCAATAGCGTTTTGCACTTTTTCAATAAATTATGGGTATTCTAGTAGTTTTGATAAGTTTTGATGCGTGTAGGGTTTGTTATAAATAGTTTGTATAGTCTCTTTATGGCTAGATAATTTTGATTGAATAAAATCTCTGTTTTCACTTTAATTTCTCGATATTTTTTAGAATCAACGAGATTTTGATTGACAATTTTTGTTCACTAACACATGCTGCATCAATTTACTTGATATTACTTTTTAATTGTTCTCTCCCTCTCTCGAATGAAATGGAATTTAAAGGAATGAATAAAAATAGGAAGAACTCATCTTGGAGTCCTTAATTTACTCATTTTCATCAACTAATTTGTATATGGATATGTGAACCACCCCAACCTCTTTGTGAATTATTTTTTTTGGGGCAGATGAACATCTTTGATCCTATTTCTATGCAACATATCTTCAAGGCACTTTTTTTTTAAATTTTTTTTATTACTTTAACACAGTTCCACAGCCACATCAAACACTTAAATATATTTGTAATTAATTAAGTTCAATTAGTTTGATACATGATGTTGATTTAAAATTTTTAGTTTTTTTCCCCTTCTTATTCTATTCCTCAGTTCCTCTAATTTATTATACTTTATTTGTGGGGTGGTTAAGAATATACCTAATACAAAAACTCAGCTGATGAAAAACTTGGGAGCTGACTTCTCTTTATTAGAAGCAGTAGGTTTCTTTTATCCCACAAGAAGTGTATTTATAGGGGCACACTATTCTCATCACATTAAGGTGGGACCCACTTTAACTTTATTCCCATGCGAGAAGAGATGACTATGTAAAAATATCAAAAACGCACGTGAAAATATTAGTTTCGTGTTTATAACGAGAATGAAATGAGAGCAGATCCTCTGTCTCCAAATTCTCTGTCCCCCTTGTGTCCCTCCACTTAAATTTTGACATATGTCATTTTATTTAATTTTAGAATTAACTAGTGTTAAGAGACTATGCGTCAAAATTTAAGTGGAGGGACACAAGGAGACAGAAAATTTGAGGACAGATGATCTGCTCTCGAATGAAATAACCATTAAATAAGAGGCATATGTTAAACCATATTTAGGTAATATAATTGACAAGAAAACTAAAGTACACCATATTGAAATTCAAACACATTTTTCTGACTAGGTACTACACATACACGATCGATTTCCTTGCTCTCTCAAATCAACAAAATTTTGTTCATCAGACAACAGAAAAAAGTGGGAGGAATTGAAGGTAACAAACTTGATGGAAAGCATACACAAATGGAAATTTCGGTCACACAATTTCCAGTCTGTGCTAGGCCTTTTTGTCATGGCCTTGCTCCTTGCTGCAGTTTATCTAAACAGCGACACGAAAATGATGGTCGAAGATTTGCCAAGAAAAGAGAAGTCGCTGCAACGCTGCAATTTGTTTTCTGGAAAATGGGTTTATGATAATAAGTCTGTCCCTCTATACAAAGAAGAAGAGTGTTCATTCATGATTGATGATTATGCTTGCCAGAAATATGGAAGAAAGGAGTCGAAATATCAGCATTGGAGATGGCAGCCTCACGATTGTCATCTTCCCTGGTCCGCTCTCTTCTTCTTTTTCACGCTCACAAATTCAAACACAAACAAAGACATATACATACAAGGTTTTGATTTAATGATGTTTTAAGTTTTGTGCAATGTTTTTGGTGTTACTATTTAAGGTTCAATGCCACAGCACTATTGGAAAAACTTGGGGGTAAACGAGCAATATTTGTTGGGGATTCGTTGAATAAGAATCAATGGATTTCGCTTCTCTGCCTTATCGAATCATCGCTCCATCGCAAAGATTTACAGAATGGCATGGCTCCCTGATCACTTTTAACACCTCTGTATGTGAATATTTCTGTAATTTTAACCTCCAAAATCCCAATATATGGTGTAATTATTAAGCTAATTAATTGACAGTTCATGTAATTTAGGCTTATGATGTATCCATTGATTTCTACTGGGATCCTTTGCTGGTGGAATCGAATTGCGATGATCCGATAGACCATCATGTAATGGAGAGAGTTATCAAAGTCCAGAAGATTGAAAAGCATGCCAGGCATTGGACAGATGCAGATATACTCATCTTTGATTCCTTTATGTGGTGGCTAGGTCCAAATATGACACTTTTGTAAGTATGTCCCCTGCATGAACCTAGCTACTATATTCATACGTTAACAACTTTTTTTCTCTTGCGTTTGATTGATCTCCCCACTTTGATTTAACTTTTAGTCATGGTGATCATCAGGTGGGGATCATCAATTTACGAAGACGTAGGGCGGGTCCGCCGCTATGAAATGGCTCTAAAGACGTGGACAGATTGGTTGAATATGCACATCAATCGTACCAAAACACAAATGTTCTTCATGAGCCTCTCCCCTTATCACCAAATGTAAGTATTTTTAGGGAGTGATGAACTTTGGTCAATAGACCAATATAGTGTCTTTGTTATTTAGTAACGTTTGATCGTTGTTTTTTTATTTATATATATTATTTTCTTAAATATTGATCAAAATGCAGGGGTGAAGACTGGGGAAAGGGTGCCAACACAAATTGTTACAACGAAACGGAGCCAATTTCGGAAGAGGGGTTTTGGGGCAGTGGATCAGAGCGAGGAATGATGCAGGTAGCCGAAGAAGCAGTGCAGCAGCTAGAAAGACAAGGCCTAAAGGTACAATACCTGAATATAACAGAGCTATCGGATAAACGAAAAGAAGCTCATCCCAGTATCTACAGGAAGCATTGGAAGCATCCTACCGAGGAGGATTTGGAAAATCCCAGTAGCTATTCAGATTGTGTACATTGGTGTCTTCCGGGAGTGCCTGATGTTTGGAACCAACTCCTTTATGCCTATATTTTACATTATTCATGAGTCATCCAAACCAACCAACCCACCCACCCTAGGCTTGTACAATTTCAAACTTTACATTACGTCGTCAAAGATTATTTTCAAGATTCTTACTAATTCATCATGATGCCCTCGGTTATTATAACCATTAGTTTGTGTTTGCGTTCGCGTTTTACTAGAGATTCAAACTAAACATACTACCCGATCACATATAAATTATCACGTGAGTGAGTAAATGTATATGAGAGAGCGTCTCACAACGAATAAATTTAGACAATAGTTAGCAGCCCATCCGTTCCGTGACTTGGGCTGCTACTTGATTCAACAATATCAAAGTCTATGACAGTGAGTGAATTACGTAGAAAAACTGTATATACATGCATATAGCCCATAATTTGATTTCTTTGACATGGTCAAAATTCCAACAAACTTGATGTGGTTACATGTCAGTTCCTCTTCTTAAGGAAATTTACAAGATTTAATATATATATATAGTCGGGATTATTATTTGTGAAAGCCATTTTATACATATTTCAACGACCTATACTATACGTGTTATAATTATATACCATTTGTTTTTTATATAATATAGTAAGAAGAAGTTGAAAACTCCAACCCTAAAGGACTTACTGAGCTAACCAATATTGTAGAGTCTTGAGGGGTTTAATTATTTGTTTCATAAAATATTGGTGTAGTTAGTAAATATAGATAGTGATATATTCTATCACAGGAATTAATTGTTGCCGGGATTGCGCTACCAAGTTGACTATTATTAGATCTTGTTGAGTTGTATCTATATTTAACCGAATGAATGAAGTGACCTTGCAAACGGTGGTGACTCACCATCTTTTTCTTCAAGATTTTCATGTACGTTGCTATCTTTTGGCCAAAATTAGAGGCCAATGTGCTAGAGGAAGGAGATTATATATATATATATATATATATATATATATAGAGAGAGAGAGAGAGAGAGAGTGTGAGTCTGCGAGTGTCATTTTTGTAAATAAAAAAAAACAAGTGGGATCATTTTATTTTAATATTATTTTTTATTTTAAAAGAATATCTGAAACGACGTAGTTTTAATAAAGAATGGTTCCGACTTCGAATGGAAGAATGTTTAGATTTGACCAATCATATTAATGAGCCTAATAAATCGATGACCCAGCTGACTAGTATAGATATGAAGCTGGACGAAAAAGATAAAGCTTTATTATTTATCGTCTCTCTACCAGATTTATATTCAACTCTCTAAACTACTCTCCTTGTAGGGAAGGAAAAATTTACAGTCAACCACTCCGAATAATCAATCTCTTCGTCTTTGATAATCTTTTGACGTTTCGGGGCAAAGACTATCCTCTTATGCTTAACTGATTTCCTGGCAGGATATACACAAAGTTTATGATCAACAATCGATTCGGAAATCCCCAGCATGTCACTGGGTTCCCATGCGAAAATGTTTGAATAGCCCCAAAGCAATTTCACCTAACCAGTCCGTAAGGGTTCTCCCAGTCCAGATCCAATTTGATTACCATTTTTGAATTTCCCGAACGGTATGCCATGGATCGGCTATGTGACGTGATCTCCCGATGGCGTTGCCGACTCGAGGAGACCTCTTCTTCCCCATCTAATTTAGCCAAATGTACATCTAACTCCTTTTGTTGAAAGCGCAAAGCCTCCATAACATCGTTTGTTTGTTGGATTTTTTGCACCCGAATCAACTTTCGTTGCTCCTGTTCATCTTGTTTCTGATGTGTGTGCGTCCGAGACTAACTGCCCATAGCACGACTATGGGAATTGAGAGTCCCCCGACTTATAGAGAACAATTGTCGCCGTGTCCGATCCTGTGTCGGATCTACAAGGACGTTATTTGGTTGTACTAATGGATTGACCGAGGCTCTCTCCTAGTTAGAAACTATTTTTGTGACGCCCCCAAAATTAGGTATACATCACCCATCTTGGGTCGCCACTTACATGTTACAGAATTTAAATACAACTTACTAACATAAGCGTGTGGTATGCAATCTGACATAAAGCTGTGAGTTTAAATACAAATATCGCTCTACTAGATATTATACAAACTCAAAAAGGAGTCCTCATTACAATTATTATCACACCTTTGCTTTCACGAATAGTGAGGACTACTAATCTTATCTTCGAGGACCATCACTCGTTTTCCCACTCGTCCCCAAATTTATATTCTCATTTCAAGAGAAACGGTGAAAGAAAGGGTGAGCTCAACTAGCCCAAGAAGAAATATTATGACTAAGATAATGCAGAATAAATTATCAATAGTCTTCAACAATGTTAAACCGATAAAATGATAATGTACAACCGGTTTAAGCATAATGAATACGCAATACATTAAAAGAGTCAAGTAGAAAATAAAGTCTACTATCTTTTAGGTTTTAAAAGGTTTTTCATCATTTGTTATATTTGAGACTCACTTTAATAAATATTCCACATCATCGAATCACCCCGCACTACTACGAGGATATTCTTTTAGTATCACGACCACAATTATTCATGCACTACGGGCCAAGAATAGTTGTGTATTCATTAATGGTCATGATCATGCCAACAATCGTCCCATCAATGCACTACTACCATCGAGGATTTTTATCACATCATTTGTAACATTACTACCATGATTACAATCGAATAGTCTCTCCGGTCATAATCATACCAAGTCCATCTACGCACTTTGTGCCACGAGATGACTTTCAACATAATATAAACATGAGGATGATGACAATGATATAAGAATTCAATAAAAACAAGTTCAAGAATTAATTTATCTAGGAACCAATAACGCCCAAATCACAACACGATATCTTGCTTTGTAGAGTAAAATTCAAGAATATCGAGAAGAATATTTCCATGAAAGGATATTGGATGAAGCCTTGAATATCGAGGATATTCCACTAATTTCATGGAGTATAGAAGTCAAAGTTTTAACTAATTTGGGTATAATAAAGAATGGAATAACAAAAGAAATCACCACGCATGCGATGTAAGCGCGACATGCGAGTTATTCCAATGTAATAATAAATAACGGAACCAGTCCCAAGGCAGAAACGCATGCATGAGGATATTCCAATGAGAATAATAAAGAATGGAACCAGTCCCAGAAAAACACATGATGCAGGATGTTCCAATAGAATAATAGAAAAATGTCACCAAGTATAGGGTAAACCACGTATACAAAGTTATTCCAAATGAATAATAAGCAATGGAATAACAATAGTTCTCTTCATGAATAAGAAAAGAATAACACCCTTACTTTTGGTAGGAGATTGAATATCGCAAAGAAACAGTAGTAACAAAATACTCTTCTTCTTTTCTCTTATTCTCTCTATACTTTCTCTCTATAGCTTGAATGAATTCGTGAAAATAATGAAGCACTAGGCCTCTATTTATAGAAGATTTCTAGCTTAAGACCTTCCGTGTGAAAAGGCAAGTGGCTCGACGACTAATAATGTGAAAAGAAAAGTGGTTTGACGCCTGTGAATGTGAAACGACAAGTGGTTCGGCACTTTGTAATGTGAAACGACAAGTGGTTCGGATCGTAATGTGAAACGACAAGTAATTACTATCGTAAAGGTAATTACTATCGACGAAGGTAATTACTATTATTCACAAAGGTAATTACTATCGACGAAGAGACTCTTAGATGATGACATATGAGCCCCCATAAAATAATCAAACTTACCACAAATCATTTTATTTTTCATCAACACATATTTAATCTTTCAACAATTATTAATCATTTATAACTTGTCGTCTCAATTATTGATTTAATACTATAACATATTATCTGAGATGATCTTTGTGACAATAATTGAATCAATAATATAAGAGATAGATGACGCAAAGAATTATCGTGTAGTAATAATTAAGCATAGGTGAGTGACTTCTCACGTAAGATCAATAATCAATACGTGTCTTTGCTACTACGCAACCACGTGCACATCGCATTTTTACCACCGGTAGTTCAGCAGCTTTTAACCAGAATACCTCCGTAGTTATTTTTATAAAATATTTTTGTCGTTTTCTCAATTCGACAATAATTTCATTGTGGGGTCCACCAATGATTGGAGCCATTGTATTTAATATTCCTAACTAAAAAAAGAATATTTAACCAAACGAATATTTTATAACAACTTGCAGATACTTTTGCAAAATTTATAAATATTACCCACAACTATAACATTATATCAAATTTATTCCATAATATTCAAAAATAATATTTATAGAAAAATTCATCTTTATTTATAAAAGTTGGGGTCTTACAGTTTTTCCTTTTCTTACCATCCAATCAACCGAAAGTGAACAGGTGATTGTAAAACAACACTAAAATTGTATTCCTTCTAACGCCAATATTAATGCCAAGATCCGTTCACTCGCTCAATCAACAAACAACGAGTTAATGCATAGAAAATGAAAGAACATACTGAGGAGTCAGACGATGCTGAAGAAAATGTTAACAATGAAGGCACGTTAATGTTTTAGTGTTTGTGATAGACAACATGTCATTGCTTGTGAATTAGGATATAACCGTGTATTTATAGTTTTTACGCACCACCTCATTACGTTTGTCTTCAAGTAGAATATGACTTCTTATTAGGTCAATTATCATATATGGTTAAAACGGTTTTCTTAAAAGTAAGAAGTCAAATTAAAAATAAAAATCACAAGTCAACGAGAACTATTCATCCCTCAAAATATACTGTCACGTGGAAAAATTCCGCCTCATAAAATAAATCTCACCGAATTAACCGGGCCCACAAAATCATATCCTAACAATTGGTAATCCACTTAAAAGAGAGATTCAATAATAACCTTAGAAGAAATTTTATTAGTCCAGAGATTTTTTTCGAGTAATGTTATGGTGACAGAAGATAAATATAAAATGATAAATACTCGATCATATATTTATAAATAGATTTAATTTGTCACGGATTAATACTTTATAAATGATAAATACTTTCTTAATTTGTCACGGATTAATATCATAGGGTAGTGATGAAAGGTACATTGGTCTTCCTATTGCGCGAAACAGCACATCACTAACACACAAAACTACCATATTTAAATTAGAATGGTAATCACAGTAATCAGAGGATTAGTATTATCTTATTACAGGAGTTTATGGGTCTCCAAAATGTTGGTAGTAATCATACCATTCTTATTGAAATGAACAATAAATAAATAATAGCCCCTCCCCTCTCTTCCCGTGGTTCTCTCCCTTTGTCTCTTTCTCTAGAATGATGCAGAGATGGCATAGGAAGAGAACTCAGTTCCCTCTCATAGCAACCATTTTCCTAATCTTCATTTTGTGTTCAATCCTCTACAATGAACGATACATTCAACAAATACATCAAAATCAAAACCGAAATGATAATCATAATGATGATGAAAAAAACCCTTTGTTCAAACTCAATTATACCCTTCAAAAGGGTCATCCAGGTCGGTCCTTCTACTCCCAAAATTATCTGAATCTCGTCTTTTGTATGTGAGGTGAAAAGGGTTTGTTTATGGGTCGATGGATGTGGTTATTTTTTGTTTGATTGAACTTGTAATATCTTGTTGTAATTCGATTTGATGGGTATTTTTAATTGAAAGTTCTTTGTTCTGGGTTTTATTGGGGTATTGCAGTGGTTTTGGATAGATCTAGTAAATGCAAATCCACAGTAAATTACAGTGGACGGGAAGCTGAATTGGTTGCCCGTAAGCCGGAGTCCAATCAACGGAGAGAGAGTATGGAGAGGTGTGATGTGTTTTCTGGCAAATGGGTCTTTGACAACACTTCGTATCCGCTCTATAATGAGTCAGATTGTCCGTACATGTCCGACCAGTTGGCTTGTCACAAGCATGGAAGACCAGACTTTGGGTACCATTACTGGAGATGGCAACCCCATGGCTGCAATCTGAAGAGGTATTACTGGAAAGCAGTTCAACTTACGGATATTTCGAGCATATAATTTTATCATTATATGTGTGTGCATTGTATTCTTAGTGAATTGAACTATCATAATAAGAAACCAGAATATATATTATAGAACTAGAGGAAGACAGTCAATTAGAAACAATTCTATATTACTCTGCATTTAATAACTACAACCTGTATCTCTTTAAATAAAGTAACTGACTAACAAATACTAGAAAATAGGTCCGCTAACTTTCAACGTGCATAAACTTCCTAATAAACTGGTAAGCATTATGACCACTACTACACTAATAAGAAATCCCTATAAAATAGGACAACAACTAATACTTAGTCTGATAGGCTAACGTGACTCAACAATCCCTCCCTTAAACTGATGTTCCAAATATTCAGTTTAACATTTTTTCCATAATGCATACTCCAAGTTTCTCTCTTAGTTTTTGGAAGACATTCAAATTGAGAGGCTTAGTGAATATATCAGCCACCTAGTCTTCACTTCTGCAGTATCCATTGTGCTCTCCCATAGATAATGATACTTCACATCTATGTGTTTGCTTCTTTTGTGAAGAACATGATTTTTAGAGAGTTTAATTGCAGAGTTGTTATCACAATAGATTATAGTGGCTCCCTCTTGCTTGAAATGCAACTCTTAAAGAAATTTCCTTAACCAAATAGCTTGACATGCACTAGATGTTGCTGCTACAAACTCAGCTTCTGTTGTTGACAAAGTAACTATTGGTTGCTTCTTTGAGGACCATGAAACAGCGGTTGAACCCAGCATAAAAGCATATCCTGATGTGCTTCTTCCATCACCCAAATCTCTTGCATAATCGCTATTAGTAAAGCCAATCAAGTCTCATTGTTCTCCCTTCTTGTAAAACAGCCCCAAATTTGTAGTGCCACGCAAGTATCGAAGAATTCTTTTGGCAACGAGAAGATGAATTCTTTTGGCAGCAACATGCATTAAATCAGGTCGTGTTGTTGTCAAATACATTAAACTTCCTACCAGTTGCTTGTAAAGAGTGTTGTCAACCCTTTTTCCTATTGAATCCTTCACAAGCTTCAATCCTGTCTCTTCCGGAGTGGTGGCTGGGTTGCAATTCTTCATATGAAACCTGTCTAAAATTTCTTGGGCATATTTCTTTTGAGACACAAATTCCACCATCAGATTGCACTACTTCTTTGTCAAGAAAGTAATGCATCAAACCAAGATCAGACATATCAAATTCAGTCATTATGGATTTTTTAAATTTTTCAAACATGGCACTATCATTTCCAATATAAAGAAGATCATCCACATATAAACACATTATGAGCATCTTTCCTCCATCTTCACTTTCGTAAAAAGTGTATGGACATTTCTTAAATCCCTCCTTAGTAAATTAAGCATCTATACGACTATTCCAAGCTCTTGGAGCTTGTTTTAGTCCATTTAGTGCCTTTTTTAATTTATACACTTTATGCTCATCTCCATTCTTGACATAACCAGGAGGTTGATGAATAAATACTTGTTCTTCCAAGTTACCATGTAGGAATGCCGATTTCACGTTCAACTGGAAGATAGGCCATAAGTTTTGAGCAACCATTGCAATTACCATTCTAATTGTGTCGTGTCTAGCCACAAGAGCGAAAATTTCTTTGTAATCCACGCCAAACTCTTGTTTGTATCCTTTAGCTACTAATCGCGCCTTGTACTTGTCAACTTCACCATTCTCCTTCAATATAGTTTTGTACACTCATTTCACACCAATGATCTTTTGCCCTTTGGTAAGCTCTGTCAACTCCCAAGTATTGTTTCTTTCAATAGCAGCATTTTCTACATCCATAGCCCTTCACCATTTTGCTTCTTTTACGACATCGTCAAAAACTGCAGGATCGCAATAAGAAAATAGAGCGAAATGTGTGAGTGGGTCTTTTTCAGACTCGTCAGAATTAGATACCTCATAATCCATCATCCATGCAGGCCTTTTCCTCTCGTTGAGACCTTTGTGCTGCAGCTTCTTCATTTACAGGTAGACTTCGAGAATCATTTTGAATAATTGTTGCTGGTTGTTGCATCGACTCCATAGGTTGCTGCCTTTTCTCTTCATCACCATCAAAATATATAGGAATTTGTTGTTGAATATTGTTCTCATTCCATGACCAAGTTCTTTCTTCATCAAAGACAACATCGCGGCTAATAATAATTTTCTTGGTGATAAGATTGTATAGCTTATAAGCTTTTGATTGATCGCTAACACCAAGAAAAGTACATTTTTCTCCTTTGTCATCCAGCTTCTTTCTCTTCTCATCTAGAATATGGGCATAAGCAATACATCCGAAAATTTTGAAATGATCTACCGTCGGTCTTCGTCCGTTTTCTGGTGTCATATTTTTAACAGCAAGTGTAGGGCTTCTGTTCAAAATATGAATGCTCCAATTGATTGTTTCTAGCCAAAAAACTTTTGGAATACCGCTCCTTGTCAAAAGACATCGCACCATATTCGCGATTTTTCCTTTCGCACACACCGTTTTGTTGGGGTGTGTAGGCTGCTGTAAGTTCCCTCTTGATTCCATGAACCTCACAGAAATTTGTAAATTCACGTGAGTGTTACTCCCCACCACGATCAGCACTAGTACTTTATAGCTTTTAAAGGCTGCAAAAGCTTCAGATTTTTCTTGCAAAAAATAAACCCATGTTTTCCGACTGAAATCATCAATGAAAGTAATTATGTATCTTTTACCTCCATTAGAAGATGGATTGATTGGTCCACAGAGATCGGAATGTACAAACTCTAATGCTTTCTTTGCTCTTCATGAGTTTCCTTTTGGAAAAGAATCACGATGTTGTTTACTAACAACACAATCTTCACAAACATCTGAGGGGCTATTAAATTGTGGAAGACCAACTACCATTTGCTTTTGTTGTAAAGTCTTTAAACCACCAAAGTTAAGATGACCATATCGGAAATGCCAAAGCCAAGCCATATCCTTCAACTTTACCGAGAAACATGAGTAATTCGTGTTGTGGAGAGAAAGTGGAAACATCCGATTAGCCGTCATACTAACTTAAGCTATCAAGCCCAATTTCTCATCTCGAATTCGGCAAATCCCATTTTTGATGGAGAACTCATACCTCTTCTCTTGCAACTGACCCACACTAAGTAGATTGGTCTTCAATTCTGGTACAAAAAGAACATTAAAAATAGTTTGCGTGGAACTTCCCTTGGTTTGGATCAACACATTTCCTTTGCCCATAACAGAGATTGTAGAATTATCTCCAAACTTCACGGTATCATGATAAGATTCATCCAAATGAGAGAATGCAGACTTATTTCCACTCATGTGATTGTTGCAACCGGTATCTAAATACCACACATTTTGGTGCGTATCCTCCTTTGCATGACACACCATGAGAAGAGATATTTCTTCTTCCTTTTCTACAAAATTAGATCTTGCCCCACGATTCTTATTTAAATTAGTACGACATTCAAATTTATAATGACCATACCTATGACACCGATAACACTCAATGCTTGATTTGTCTGTTGACTTTGGCTTGAAGTTTGTTGAGTGGTTACCATCACGACCTCTTCCTCTCCCTTGAGAAAAGTGAGATTGATAGTTTTGACTGCTTACGAGCTTTGTTTCCTCTACCTCCTCCTTTTTCTTGTTCTTCCTTGCTTGGTGATGAAAAATGATTGTTGGTTGAGACTTGTAAAGCTTGTTCCTCCTGTTTTTGCTGATTCATTTTTTGTTCATGCACCTGCAATGAACTCTGCAATTCATCAATTGAAAGAGAATCAATGTCTTTAGATTCATCAATGGAGCAAACAACATAATTGAATTTTGGCGTCATTGACCGAAGAATTTTCTCCACAATCGTCACATCCTCTATCTTTTCGCCATTAATTCGCATCTTATTTGCGATTGTCATCGTTCTTGAGAAGAAATCTGAAACTGACTCCCCCGACTTTCATCCGCAATGTCTCAAACTCGGTGCGGAGTGATTGAAGGTGTGCACGTTTAACCTTCACATTCCCTGCATATTTCTTCTTCATAGAGTTCTAAATGTGCTTGGAGGTATCTTTGCAAAGAATTGTCTCCAAGATTGACCTATCAATGGCGTGAAAAAGAAATTTTTTGGCCTTGAGATCCTTCAACTTCATCGCATCCAATTCGGCTCTCTGCGAGTCCGTCAACGTCACATCAGCGGCTGGTTCTGCTACTCCAGAATCAACGACCTGCCAATACTCTTTTGATCTCAAGAAATTTTCCATTAGCATGCTCCAATGATCATAATGACCATTAAAACGTGGAATTGCTGGTTGAACAAATTTTTCAGACGCCATAGACACCTGCTACTGGATAGGAAGAAAAAAAACTGTTGTTAAGTACTCTCTTTCTTCACTCTCTGTCTCACTTTTTTCACCAACCTGGCTCTGATCCCGATAATAAGAAACCAGAATATATATTATAGAACAAGAGGAAGACAGTCAATTAGAAACAAGTTTATATTACTCTGCATTTAACAACTACAACCTGTAGCTCTTTAAATAAAGTTACTGACTAACAAATACTAGAAATTTCTAAGACCACTAACTTTTAACGTGCATAAGCTTCCTAATAAACTGGTAAGCATTATGACCACTACTACGCTAATAAGAAATCCCTATAAAATAGGACAACAACTAATACTTAGTCTGATAGACTAACGTGACTCAACATATCAATGGTGTGCTAAGAATGCTATTTTAGTTCGGTTTTCTTTAGAAAACAAATGAAAGATGATTTTTTTTCATTAAATTGAAAACTTTTGTTTGATATAGATGGAATGCGACTGAACTATGGGAGAAGCTTCGGGGGAAGAGACTAATGTTTGTGGGGGACTCATTGAACAGAGGACAATGGATATCAATGTTGTGTTTGTTACAGTCTGCAATTCCAGCAGATAAGAGGTCGATAACTCCCCAAGCTCACCTTACCACTTTTAGAGCAGAGGTTGTTCTGCCCTTGGAGATTTAGTAAATTTTCTAGTTTAAAGTTTCTTGTACTGAAATTGTACAATTTCAAGTGTAGCTTGATGCTTGTTGCATCTAAATGTAGATGTGTGTGTCATGTTTTAGGACTACAATTCGACTGTGGAATTTCTCTGGGCCCCTTTACTTGTTGAATCCAATTCTGACAACCCAGTAGATCACAGATTAGATGAACGAATAATGCGTCCAGATTCACTTCTTAGGCATTCGTCCGAATGGGAGCATGCTGATATACTTGTTTTCAATTCATACCTATGGTGGAGACAGGGCCCTGTTAAGTTGTTGTGAGTATGATTCAGTCTTGTTAGAATTGAAGAGAATAGTTTCAGAGGGAATGAAGTATTGGTAGCTCATATGTATCAAAACCTGTTATTTTTGCAGATGGAGTACAGAAGAAAATGGTATTTGCCAAGAGATCGATGAGCTGAGAGGCATGAAATTGGCCATGGAGGCTTGGGCAGACTGGGTAGATTCCAATATTGATCCCCTCAAGAAGCAGGTCTTCTTTGTTACCATGTCCCCTACACATCAATTGTGAGTCCTGAAACCATTTGTTCAAATGTCTGTATTTCACCTTCATCTACATATAATCTCTAATGCGCGTTGCACCAAATAAAACTCCTGCCGTGTCGTTTTATGATTATGTAAAATAACATTCTTGAATTTTCAAGATAATTACTATGCGTTCCACATGTAGGATTGCTTAGTGACGTCAAGTTTTGCAGAGCTTTCACCTTTCAATGTTAATTTAAAGAAAGATTTGGAATGCTCTGACACTGTGTGCCTTTATTGGTATAAAGTTGGTATCTATATAGTAGAAATATGATCCAGAAGACTCGTGATGACATCTTTGTTGAGTTTTGAATTTTCTTTAATATTTGAAGACAATTGACCACATCCTAGCAGGGTACCTGTGGTAGCATAAAACTACTAGTAACCAGCTACCTATTTTCACTGAATGAGGGTTACTATAGGTTTTGTGCCTGAAGATAGAATAGTGTGCATTTTTTCTTTTGTAGCATGTTTTGTGCATAGTCTTGCTACCATTACATCTATAACTATGTAGCAATGTCAGTGAGAGTATACACTGATTTTGTGGTTTAGTTTGTTTATCAGACCATATGTAAATGTCATCGTCTTAATGTTGGCACCTGAAAGGACGCATCCATTACCAATTCTTCATCATATAGAAAGGTCTCAAGTATGATATATAACAAAACCAAGTCTACAACTGCAAAGTGACAACCATCTAGAGATTTTTCAGTATGACAAAATAAAGAAAGTTTTCCTGGTTAAACCTTTTCCATGATGTCATCATTACTTTTATTATTCAGAGTCATCATTACTATTATTATTCAGAACATGTCAGTAGTTTTTACTTGCATTTATCATTTTAATATACAGGAGTGAAGAGTGGAAACCTGAGAGCGAAGGTAATTGTTATAATGAGATGACACCCATTGACAATGAAGGCTACTGGGGAAGTGGGTCAGACCTGCCCACAATGCGCATGGTAGAGAAGGTGCTGAACAGGTTGGGATCAAAGGTTTCTGTTCTCAACATCACTCAGCTCTCTGAGTATCGAAAAGATGGCCACCCCTCCATCTATCGCAAATTTTGGGAGCCACGGACCCCTGAGCAATTGGCGAACCCTTCGAGTTACTCTGATTGTATTCATTGGTGCTTACCTGGCGTGCCTGATGCTTGGAATGAGTTACTTTTTCAATTTCTGTAAAAGAGAGATTTTGTAGAACCTCGTGCTCATAGTGATTTCAGGTATCCCTGAGAAATGAAAATTGCTTGAATAGCTATATAAAATGCTAATCCAAATGTATGTGGATAATCGATTTATACAAATTGAGAGCAAAATGATGATATATATATATGATGCTAAAGTATTTGGTGGACTACAACAAACAAACCCACCTCATAAAGCACCAAATACTTGCACAACATATTTCATTTCATTTTGTGCATAATTTTGTTCCCATAGGCCGTAGCATTACGCTTGATATATGTAAAGAACAGGTTAGCAATCTTTAGGGCCTTAGGCCATAGTGCTAAAGAAATAGTGTTAGTTAATGCCATTAGGCCTGGCCTAAAAAATAAACCTCTCATTTGTCAAAAAATGGCTTCGCATGACTCCACCCTTTCAGCTTTTTGCGCCCAACGCACTAAAAGAAAAGAAGTCAAGGCAAAGGCCTTCTATTGAGGGATCCGTAGGGTTTACTGGCCAAACCCAGTATTTAATGATCCTGTTGAGGCGGGTCCGAATAATTTGGTGGGTTCTAGATACTCACACATATTATCTACTTTTCCGCACTAGAGTAAATTATATTCTGTCTTCACTGATTCTCACACCGAAACTATTACACGACGACTCAAACCGTCAAGCATTTCGGGCGTGGTAGTTTATTCACTGTGCAGGTTTACCGCTAGTTATTTAGTAATTCTCTGGGTGTACAGATTTTGACGTTAACAGATCCAATGTCGAACTTGGGGGAAATCTGCTAGGGTTCTTTATGATGAAACACCATCATCATATTGTAGGTAGGTGTAGGGTAATAGAGGCTCAATTCAATTGTGGAACCAAATGTGGTCTTTAATTTGGGACTGGGGGTGGCGCCTGATCCGGATCTGGCTTTTGGGTGTATTACTCCTCCGACAGACAACGTACCGAAATATGAGTCATATTATTTGAAGATATTTCGGGGTGACCCACCAAATATTTTATTTACCGTAGTCACCATTAAGCTTTACATGGTGTTTAATAAAAACTGAATGAATTTGAATATAAATGAGCTGAATCTGAATCTAAATGAAAAAAATTATTTGATAATTAAAATGTCTGAAACATCTGAATGACAGAATTTTATTATTTTACCCCTTTGAAAAAATTGTAAATTTATTTAATATTACATAATATAATAGTTAATATATATTTTTTAAATTTTTAATTTTTTTACTTTATTCAAAATTTCATTCATTCATAAAAAAATTTGAATTAATTATTCAAATTTCAATCATCCTGACCGATTCGATTATTCGCATAATTTTTTTCAAAACAAACAACTTATCGCAATTGACCGATTCGGTGAATTCGGATTTATTCAATTCTAAACAAATAGGATAACTAGCTCCCCCAATTTATTATATTTAATATTATAATTTAAATATAAATAGTATAATATGCATGACAGTAATACATTAAACATGAGATTGAAAAGTTGTATGTATATTAAAATTATTATATGTATTTATTGCATGTACACCATTAAAATAATACAACAAAACAAACAAAAAGTTCAATTCGGTATAATTATGAAAATGTTATACATTGTATCAATAGAGATAGTGAACTCATGATTAACTCAAAATTAAACTCATTGACCAACCAAATGACTCAGTTAATTTAAATAAAATACTCATTTGCCTTGTAAATTTGTAATATATAGTAATAGATTTGTTTTCCAAAAAAATTATCATAAAATATTTTGTTTTCATACAATTAAATACCCTATTAGTTTCTCTCACATTTTTAAATTCTTTTAAATAAGCTAAACGGTACCATTTTTCTTTTCAATGCAAAAATAATATTGATTTACAATATTTAATTTAATTAATAAATAAATATTAATATTATCTCTAAATTTATGTTATCACCTCCAAAATGACAAACAAAAGGAAAGGAGGGAGTACCACTCTAGCTATATGTAACCCTGCCCCCATCCCATCCCATCCCATCCCATCCCATGTAACTCAAGAATTGGATAATACTGTATTTAATTTTATGCAGTTAATTTTATATTTCTTCTCGATCCCTTTTAACCTTTTGCATTTTTCGTGTTCAGAACAACACTCGAGGGAATAGATATAATAGTATATAGATTTTTCATTTATTTTAAAATTAAAGATACATTTGTGTTTGTTCTTGTTTTACTAATTTGAGGATTCTAAAATTTAAAATTAATACAAATTTTAAATTTTTTGCACAATTTAAATAATAATAGTTTCTATAAACTAACTACAAAGTACTTTTTTATGAAAACCCCACTTTTTAGAAAATACAATATAATTCATAATCAAACTTTTCGTAATAAAAAAAATAAACTCATCTAAGTGAGAATCTGAATACCTCAGTCTTAATTAACCACTAGGTTCAGACCTCAACAACAACTATAAAGTGTTGACTCTAAAACTTAAAATGAATTCATCTTACTTTTTAATTTTTTAATTTCACAAATTAAATTTTAAAAAATAAAATATATGTTGGGAATTAAGTCAACGCAAACCATTTATACAATATAATAAAGAGGGATAAAATAACACAATATTTAATGTGAAAATTCCTTAAAAAGAAGAACCACACATGATGTCAAATTCCGAATCTTCACTATATCAAAATAATTGAATTACAATAATCCTTCCAACTTGAGATTCCACAATACCGCGACACAATTTTTTACACGGACTAAAAGCTGCAAAATGCTCACACCCACAATACAATTTTTTTGTACGAAATATAAAAGATGCAATAAATCCTCTCCCTCTCACAAACACAAAACGCACTCACAATGTGAGACCCCAAATTTTATGAATAAAGATTTAAATTTTTTGAAATATTTTTTTTAATATTATGGTATGGATTTGAGATAATGTTATAGTTGTGGGTAGTGTTTATAAATTTTGCAAAGTATGCAAGTTGTTATAAAATATTCGTTTGGTCGGAGAATATTCTTTTTGTCGGGAATATCCGTACGACGACATAATCATTGGTAAACCCACAACGGAAGTATTGTCGTAGTAATAAAACGACAATATTATTTTTATGAAAATAACGACAGAAATTTTACCGTTAAAACTGTTGAACTACTCGGTAGTAAAAGTACAGTAATACGCATGGTTGCATAGCAGCACACGATATTGATTATTGATGCTTACGTAATAAGTCACTCAGTTATTCTTAATTATTGCTACAGTAATTGCTGCATCATATTTCTCATATTATTGGTTCGGTTATTGTCACAGTATCATCTGCGTTATATGATATATATTATTAAATCAATAATTGAGACTACAAAGTTATTCATATTATTAAATTGCAATATTTACAATGTCTAGAAGTTCTGCCAAGGAGAGGTTTGATCACTTAATTACGCGTCAATAGGGAGAAATCCTTATTGAAAAGCCCCCTCTTTCATGGGAACGACCTGGTTGTTAAATATTATGAGTTATAATATTAATGATGAATAAGTTCGTGTTGATTAAAGATGAATTTGATAGTTTCATTGTGTTGGAATTATTGGTGTTAGTTGAAATCGACATTTATTTCGATAATAATTGATGTCCGAAGATTATATTGTTCAATCTAGTATTCGTGGCACTTTTCGTGGTTTCTGAGTACTATTCACGAGTTACTATTCATGAGTTACTATTCACGAAAGTTACTATTGAGTCACATTCACTTACTATTAGGGGAGTCAAGTAAGATTGGTGATACTTATATGACTAAGTTTAAAATGAAGGTATAGATGGAGGTATTATAATCGTAATTAATATTTTCACATGTCTCAGAACTATCGAGTCACATGATTGAACTATTGATTCACATGATTTACTATTAGGGGAGGTGGAAAAGTTTGATAATACTTGCAGGACTAAATTAAAAATGAAAGAAAAGTCAAGGTATCAGATCTGTAATATTTTGAGCCCCAAACGCGTGCAATTATAGAAACTATATTTTCTATAAATAAGTTCATTCTTCCTTCATTTCTCACCAATTCACTAAAGTTTTAGAGCCATTATTATAGAGAGAAATTATAGAGAGAAAGAAGAAGAGAAGTCTCGCTACCTCACTATTCTAAAGATCCAGCCTTCTTTTCGAGGTAAGGGTATTATTTCTTCGTATTCATGAAGAGAATTATTTCTTTAAATACTCGTAAGAGTTGTTATTCCATTCTTTATTATTATGTTAGAATAACCTGTTTATGCGAAGTACCGCATACATGGTGAAATTCTTCTATTATTTCATTCTTTGTTATTCTGTCGGAATAACCTGTTTATGCGAAGTACCGCATACATGGTGAAATTCTTCTATTATTCCGTTCCTTATTATTCTCGGTTGAATATCATGTCTCGTGTGTTTACAATTAGGACTCGGTTTCATTATTTATTATTACATTGGAATAACTCGTATGCGTAATGGTTCATCGCATTTGCGTGGTGATTTCTTTTATTATTCCATTTTTTATTATTCGCGTGGAATATCCTCGTCTGCATGCTTATTTACGCCGGGACCGGTTCCATTATTTATTATTCATTGGAAAAACCTATATATATGCGATTCTATCGCATGCATGGTGATTTACATTGTTATTTCATTCTTTATTATTTCGTGGAATATCCACATGCATGCATTTACGCTTTGGGACTGGTTCCATTATTTATTATTCTGTTGGGAATAACTCGTCATGGTGCTATCGCAGACGCTTGGTGAATCCTTCTGTTATTCCATTCTTTATTATTCAATTGGAATAACCTGCCTGTGTGAATTACCACATGCATGGTGAATGATCCTTTGTATTCATTCCTTATTAAATTATGGAAATGACCTGTTTACATTGACTATGATGAGAGTCATAATAAAAGCATTGGACATATGAAAATCATGGGTATATGAAGTATTAGTAAGTGTTATGTTGAGTTATGTTGGTTATTATGAGAAAACATGAATGTTTCTTAGAAATAACAAAGAGTTGAAAATCAGATTTTGGTGAAAATGGAACATAAAATTCAATTGACCATATCTCCTATTATATTTCGAATTTTTGAGTGTGGTCAAGTCCTAGAGTTAGATCTATAAGTTTCCTAACTTATCCAAATGGAATCACTAGAAAAGGTGTTGTAGAATTTCGTGTGGACTGATTTTAGCAAAGCACAAAAAACTGAAAGATGGAAAATAGCTATTGTCCAAATTTTTAAAAGGGCATTTTCGGCCACTTAGTTTGTGAGAAAAATTCCGGCCTTTTGGGACATGAAAGTATATGGTATAAGGTACCTCCTGTCCAAAAATGAGCCCATTCAGACTTAAAATGAGCAAGTTATGACCATTTCAATATTTAAGTTTTTTCGACGAAAAATGCCATAATCGGAGTTCTATAACTCCGATGACCATGAAATTTAAACTGGAAGTTCACGTTAACATTTGTAAGATACTGCCAAGATTTGGAAATTTCTGGAGTTAACCTTGAGGTAGCTATTTTCTTAAGAAATTAATTAGAAATTGATTTTTGAAAAATAGTAAATGAATTTTAAAAATTCTGAGAAAAATATATGTTCATTATGGGACTATATCCTGTTAAATCTCAGAAAAGAAATATTTTTGGGACTAATTTGGTATTTTTCATGAAAATGGTTTAGTTACGAACATATGAGTTAAATATGTTACGTGAAGTAACAAAGTTGAAAAATAAGATTTTATAGTTTGGAAATCCTATATAAGGTATATGCAGATTTTTGATAAGGGATTTGATCATTGGTGATGAAATCTTATGAGTATGGCATTTTTTGAATGATTAAATGCATTATTTGGTAAAGTTTAAACAATTGAAATAAATTGTTTATAAGTTTAAGTAGTGATTAAAATATTGTTATAATATTAATAATATTAGATTATAAGTTTATTAAGTGATTGATAATATTTGGATAAATTTAAAGTCTTTAATATTTATCCTTGTTTTCGTTTGATTAATCTTTATATATCATCACATCATCCTCACGCTTATATGATGATGAAAGTTATCTTTAGCTTACGTGCAAAGATGGACTGTTGTTTATTGAATTGTATATCTTTGGCTTACGTGCAAAGATGGACTATTGATTATTGGTTTTATAGTTGTATATATTTGGCTTACGTGCAGAGATGGACTTGGTATGATTATGACCAGGGATTATTCGATATATTCATGATCATTGATGATTTAATGAATATCCTTGGCCCGTAGTTCAGGGATGATTCGATAATGTGGTTTATTTATTAAGCTGAGTCTCAGCGATAAAAATTGATGAAAATATTTTAAATCATAGAAGATAGTAGATTTTATTCTTTACTTGACTCTTCTAATGAATTGTTTATTCCGTTGCAGTTAAACTTGATGTCTATTGTATTTAATCAGTTTAACACTGTTGAAGACCAATGATAATTTATTCTGCATTATCTTAGTCATAATATTTCATCGGCCTAGTGAAATTTCACCCTTTCTTTCACTGTTCTCTTCAGAAAATGAGAATGTAGTCGGGACTAGTCGGAAAACGGAGTGATGGTCCGAGATGGTGTCATAGTAGTTCTCACTATTCTATAAAATAGTGTGATAATAAATATAATGAGGACTCCATTGACTGTGGATATTGTCTAGATGACAATATTTGTATTAAAACTCTCAGTTTATGTTTTGTCGTATTTTACACGACAATTGTATAATTAAGTTATATTTGATTTATGTACCATGTATTTGACGACTCAAGATGAGTGATGTATACCTATTTTTGGGGGCGTCACACACAATCTCTCAACGTTTAGGATGTTACATGACTTTCAGTTATGATACACTTTAACTAAACATAAGGCTCTATTTATAGAGACCTTTCTATTCAAAATAGGACACTTGTAAAATAAAACTTCTATTACAAATAAAACATCTTATTTTTTATAATTAATATCAATTCTTTTCTCTCTAAATTTTGAAAGAGAGAGTTTTATAACACATTTTCATATGAAGAATGAGAAGGAATATATACTTTAGTAAAAAATAAATAGGATAGGATTAAATTATCTGATGATAGAAGTAGTCGTAGTTGATTGATCACAAAAATCACCACCGACGGGAGGGAATGTCATGGCCGCGGCCAGTGGGATTATATAATCCTTCCGTTTTTTAATATAGATTATTTTAGAGTTGTGCATAAATATTAAAGAAATAATTATAAAATATTAAATATATTATCAATTATCTATATTGCACTTGTATTGGAAAAAGAATGTTATTTATTGAGTAAAAAATAGTGAGAGAACCAAAATTATATTTATTAGTTGAAATAATATTGGAAACTAAGCAAATTCTCAAATAATTTATATTTAGTAATAAAAATATTTATCTAAAACGACTTATATTAAATAACCGGAGGGGGAGTATATGATTTTGACATGAAAAAAATGTGTACATTTGTTATTAACTATAATTGAAGTTTGAAAGTTGTTGAGAATTAGAATTGACACTCGCTCGTATACTTAATTATTTCTACCCCCGTGTTGTCTCCCAATTAGAAAGAAGTCCATAATATCTTTTTTTTATTTATTATTATTTTGGATGTTTAATTTACCACAATTAGTAGACATATATACACGTACATGGAATTACTAATATTTTGCACCACTGAATTTATTTGTACAACTCATGTACGTACGTTACAATATATTAACTCACACATGCAATGCAATCTAAAGAATTGCTTTAACATGCAAATTATAATTAAATCAGTCTCAATAATGAACACTGTCAGAACCCCCAAACCCTGTAATCTAAAGGATACTAATATTAATTAAATTTAATTTTTGTTATGAGATAGTATTAATTTATTTAATTCTTTATATATATCCTTTCACTTATAATAAATTAACAATATTACTATAAGATAAAATAATATTAAATAAGTTTGATAATTGATTAATTAATATTGCACTCATTTGTCTTACTGATTTAATCATATCTTGGTATCAATTTTTTGTAAATGAGAATAATTTAATTCATTTTCTTGCTTTGAGTGGTTCCTCTCAGTTGTCTCCAAAGAAGATGACCAGAACCACAATATAAGGTTTTGAATATATAATAATATAATTTGTAATTTATTCATAAAAGTAGCTAATCAGCTGACTAAAAATTTTAAAATCTGATTAATAGTCACATAGTTCGGAGGAAATTAATATGTATTTAAAGTCATTAGACTCACAACTCAAAGGTTGACTAGGGTTGGAATAGGATGTTGTGAAATACTGTAATTGGGCAAAATGAATTTAAAAGAAGCAATTCAAGTATTAATAAATAAATTTTTTTTATTGATATATTTTGACCCTCTCTAAAAATATTAATGAAAGTCAAAAATATACAGGCATAATATGATCCCAAATATCATTAATTATAATGAAAGTTTGGGCACAGCAAGAGCATCAATTAATGGATGAACTAAAAAAATTTCAAACAAAATAGAGACGAGAGAAGCAGTAACCCTCAAGTCAGGGAAGGAAGTTAAAAACAGGCAATTGTATGTATGGAGAAATGATTAATTAATTAATTAATTATATATATATATATAAGAGGATCAGTGTATCATTTTTTTACTTATCCGTGATCACTCTCTTTTTAGTGATGAGACATCAGACGGTTTCGTTATATTATAATCGTCGTCTATACTTTTAGCGACGGATAACATACTGGCGTCGCTAAAAGTATAGACATTGATTTATATGACCAACCGTCACTTGGTCCGTCGCTAAAAAGGTGAGACGTGAGTAAAGAATAAGTGTATGACTGATCCTCGCTTCTCTCTCTCTCTCTCTCTCTCTCTATATATATATATATATATATATATATATATATATATAAGACCCTCAACTTTTATGAATAAAAATGAATTTTCTAGAAATATCGGTTTTGAATATTATAGAATAAATTTGATATAACGTTATAGTTGTGGGTAATATTTATAAATTTTGCAAAAGACGCAAGTTATAATATTCGATTGGTCGGGGAATATTAAGACGACTAAGACAATCATTGGTGGACCCCACAACAAAATTATTGTCGGATTGAGAAAATGACAAAAATATTTTTATGAAAATAATATGGAAGTTTTACCGTTGATATTGTTGAACTACTCGGTAGTAAAAATACGATGAATACGCGTGGTTGCGATAGTAAGTACCGGTATTGATTATTAATGCTTATATGAGAAGTCACTCGGTTTGATTCAATTATCATCGATATTTTATATGTTATTAAATCAATAATTGAGATAACGAAGTTGTTAATATTATTATTTGAATTATTAACGATGTCAGAAGTTACCGCCAGGAGAGGTTTGGTACCACCTAATCATGGCCACTAATAGGAGAAATCCTTATGGAAAGCCTCCTCTTTCCTTGAACGACACTTCATTGGATTAATAGTGTGAATAATAATAATAATGATGACGTTTTGTTTTATTCAGATTATTAACGTAATAAAAGCGGAAAACTTTTTATATAAAGCAGAATACTTTTATAAAGTTATTCATTTTATTAAGGCTAATAGTAAAATCTTTTATATAAAACAAAATATTTTTATAAAGTTATCTATTTTATTAGATAATAATTAGAATATATTATATTTTATTACGCATAGTATTTGCATAGTGTGCAGATATAGTGTTTACATAGTAAAATCTTTTTAAAAGTTATTCATTTTATTATATTATAAATAGAATATATTATATTTTATTTAAAAGATTTTGCTTTAAATATGGACCGTCCGATTAAAATAAATCAACTGGACCGTTCATGAATTGAATTCTTATTCATTCCATTCTTCTATAAATGAAGCTCATTCCTTCATTATTTCTTACTTAATTCATTAAACTCTGTAGAGAAAACTATAGAGAGAAAGAAGAAAAGTATTATGCTACTTCACTACTTTCTCGATATCAAGTTTCTTTTTATGGTAAGGGTATTATTTCTTTTGTATTCATGAAAAGAACTTCTATTATTCCATCTTTATTATTCTCATTTGGAATATCATGTTCAGGCTTTTTACTTTATTATTCTGTTGGAATATCATGTCTGGTGCCTTACTGGCTAGATTCGGTTTATCTTTATTATTCTATTGGAACATCCTGTTGGTGTGAATTTCACCTGACCTAGTTCCGTCATTTAGTATTCTGTTGGAATAACCTGTCTATGCGAAGTACCGCATGCATGGTGATTTCTGTTGTATTCCATTCTTTATTATTCTGTTGGAATATCCTATTTGGCATGCGACATTACCGACCGGTTCTCGTTATTTATTATTCGATGGAATAACCTCGCTCATGCCAAGCACCGCATGCATGGTGATTTCTTTTGTTATTCCATTCTTTATTATACTCAGTTGGTTAAAGTTTTGACTTCTACACTCCATGAAATTAGTGAAATATTCTTAATATTTGCGCTTTATCCAGTATCTTTTCATGGAAATATTCTTCTGAGCATTCTTGAATTTTACTTTACAAAGAAGTTGTAAGACCCCAACTTTTATAAATAAAGATGAATTTTTTCTATAAATATTATTTTTGAATATTATGGAATAAATTTGATATAATGTTATAGTTGTGGGTAATATTTATAAATTTTGCAAAAGTATGCAAGTTTGTTATAAAATATTCGTTTGGTGGGGAATATTCTTTTGTTAGGGAATATTAAATATGATGGCTCAATCATTGGTGGACCCTGACAACATTATTGTCGGATTGAGAAAAGCGACAAAAATATTTTTATAAAAATAACATACGAGGTGTTACAAGTTAAAAGCTGTTGAACTACCGGTGGTAAAAAAATGCGATGTCTGGCGTGGTTGCGTAGTAGCACACAGTATTGATTATTGATGCTTACGTGAGAAGTCACTCATTTATCTTTCAATTATTGCTACGATGAATTAACCGCGATCATATCTCTTATATTATTGATTCAATTATTGTCACAAGTATCATACGTATAATATGTTATAGTATTAAATCAATAATTGAGACGACAAGTTATAAATGATTAATAATTATTGAAAGATTAAATATGTGTTATGATTTGTGGTAAGTTTGATTATTTTTTTGGGGGGCTCGTATATGTCATCATCTAAGAGTCTCTTCATCAATAGTATTTACCTTCATCGATAGTAATTACCCTTGTGAATAGTATTTACCTTCGTCGATAGTAATTACCCTTGTGAATAGTATTTACCTTCGTCAATAGTAATTATCCTTGTGAATAGTATTTACCTTCGTCGATAGTAATTACCCTTGTGAATAGTATTTACCTTCGTCGATAGTATTTACCGTTAATAGTAATTACCTTTACGGACGTCGAACCACTTGTCGTTTCACATTACAGATCGAACCACTTGTCGTTTCACATTCTGAGCGTCAAACAATCGTCAAGCCACTTGCCTTTTCACACATGGCGGTCTTTAAGCTAGAAATCTTCTATAAATAGAGGCCTAGGGCTTTATTATTTTCACTTAATTCATTCAATTTATAGAGAGAAAGTATAGAGAGAGAATAAGAGAAAGAAGAAGAGTATTTTGTTACTACTTCTTAAAGATTCAATCTCCTACCAAATGTAAAGGGTGTTATTCTTTCTTATTCATGAAAAGGCTGTTGTTATTCCATTGTTTATTATTACATTGGAATAACTTTTGTATCTGTGGTTTACCTATACTTGGTGACATTCTTCTATTATTACATTGGAACATCACATGCATGTGTTTTACACCAGGACTGGTTAAAATCTTTATTATTCATTGGAACATCACATGCATGTGTTTTACAGGACTGGTTAAAATCTTTATTATTTACATTGGAACATCACATGTCGTGTGTTTTACACTGGGACTGGTTCCGCGTCTTTATTATTACATTGGAATATCCTATCTGTGTTTTTTACAGGATCGGGTTCCATCTTTATTATACTGTTGGAACATCACTGCCGGTGTGAATTTCACGACTGGTTCCGTTATTTATTATTACATTGGAATAACTTTCGTATGCATGCGATCTATCGCATGCATGGTGATTTCTTTTGTTATTCCATTCTTTATTATACCAAATTGGTTAAAACTTTGACTTCTATACTCCATGAAATTAGTAGAATATCCTTGATATTTGCGTTTCATCCGAGATCTTTTCATGGAAATATTCTTACGATCATTCTTGAATTTTACTCTACAAAAGCGATTATCGTGTTGACAATTTGGGACGTTAATAATTCTGGATAAAATAATTCTTGAACTTGTTTTATTGAATTCTTATATCATTGTCATCATCCTCATGTTTATATTTTTTTGAAAGTCATCGTGGCTTTGTAGTGCATAGATGGACTTGGTATGATTATGACGAGAGACTATTCGATTGTAATCATAATAGTAATGTTACAAATGATGTGATAAAAATCCTCGATTGGTAGTAGTGCATTGATGGATGAGTTGTTGGCATGATCATGACCATTAATGAATACACAAATATTCTTGGCCGTAGTAGTGCATGAATAATTGTGGTCGTGATCTTAAAGAATATCCTTGGTAGTAGTGCGGGGTGATTCGATGATGTGAAATATTTATTAAAGCGAGTCTCATTTATAAATGATGATGAAAAACCTTTTAAAACCTAAAAGATAGTAGACTTTATTTTCTACTTGACTCTTTTAATGGATTAAGATATTCATTGCTTGATTAAACCGGTTTGTCTATTGTATTTTATCGGTTTAACATTATTGAAGACTATTGATAATTTATTACGCATTATCTTAGTCATAATATTTCTTCTTGGGCTAGTTGAGCTCACCCTTTCTTTCTTTGTTTCTCTTGAAATGATAATATATTTGGGACGAGTCGGGAAAGCGAGTGATGGTCACGAAGATAGCATTAGTAGTCCTCACTATTCTCGTAAAATAGTGTGATAATAGCGTAATGAGGACTTTTGTTTGAGTTTGTATAATATCTAGTAGGCGATATTTGTATTTAAACTCACGGTTTATATGTCGTATTATACCACAGCAGTTATGTTAATAAGTTGTTTTAAATTACATACCATGTAAGTTTCGACCCAAGATGGGTGATGTATACCTAATTTTGGGGCGTCACGGTTAAGTATCGAGCTTAGGGATGTGATCCTGGCTAAGATGTGAGAATAGTACTAGGAGGGAGAGACGGGAATACCTTGCTTAGTATGACCTACCTAAGTTTATGTCTTTATTTTATTGGTTGGTCGGAAGATAAGGATAATTTGTTACATGTCAATTAACCTTTTGTTTTGTGGCGAGATCTCGAAATGACATCGAGAATGTTGAGAATAAGCGATGGAGCCTTGAGCGATCGTTGATTCACCACATATCGATAATCAAGATAATGTGCATCGAGAAGGCGACAATCCTCATGCAAACAACAACAACGACCAAATGACAAATGATCAAATGTTCGAGAGGCTTTATGCAATTTATGCAACAAAGATGAGTAGAGCGACTCTCATCCCAAAACGTAGGTGGAAACACGGAAAACTCTCTCGGCGGTCACCATTAAACAATTTAAGGAGCTGGGACCACCGGAGTTTAAGGGAGAGCAAAACCACTTACGGCGGAAGCATGGATAAAGTGATTACCAAGATATTTGATGTCTTGGGATGCTCAGGAGCAAAAGGTTCCCTTTCACGCCTTTATGTTGCGCGGAGGCGGATTCTTGGTGGGAATCGGTAAAACGTACTCAACCAATTTGTCTTGAAGATATCTTGGGAGAAGTTCCGGGAGTACGTTCAACGACAAATACTTTCGAAAGTATTCGCCACATGAAGGAGGTGGAGTTTATCAAGTTGGAACAAAACAATATGGCCAGTGTCGCAATACGAGGCAAAATTTGCGGAGTTATCACGGTTTCGTCCCACTTGGTGGATAATGAAGAGAGAGAATGGCGCGAATGTTTTTAAGAGGTTTGAAGCGGGAATACGTCAACATCTTATTTCTCATAAACCGTGTTTGTATTGGATGTTGTAAATAGGGCTCGATTAGTGGGAGCGCGATAATGAGTCAATCAACTAAAAGAGAGCGTGTAAGCAAAATTATAATACCGGCGAGAATAGTCATCGGTGGTGACAACAAGCGCGTGGAGGAATCAACGGGCGGATATGGTAACCACCCGGTGGTAATCGGGCCAAAACAATAAGAATGGACATTTCAAGAAAAGGAGATTCAACAATGATGGAAAGGCGTCGACCTGGCACCCATTGTTAAGGAAGGGAAAAGACCACTATCATATGCTTCAAAATGCGGAGAGAGGACACATCGATCAAGCTGCGTCATAAGTCAAAGCATGTTATAATTGTGGAAGAAGGTCACTTAGCTCGATTTTGTCGTTTCATCAAGACAAATAAACTAGGATGGAGGCACCAAAGGCCATCCGGAAAATGCAAAACCCAGTAGTCTGAGGAGAGCATTTGTTGTGACCTCCCAAAGAGCAAGGAATCCGAATGAGGTCATCACGGGTAAGCTTATCATAAACTCTAATGAAGTCATACTTTATTTGATACTGGGTTCTACCCATTCTTTTATTTCTCCTACTTGCGCTCATCGATTAAATTTGACTCAGGAGAAATTAGACTTTGACTTATCTGTGGAAACTCCGTTGGGAGAAACCTTCATTACATCCCTTTGTTTATAAGTCTTGTTTGGTTCAAATCGGTACCCTCACATTACTGTCGATCTTATTTCATTAAAAATACTTGCATTTGAGCGTGATTCAGGGATTGATTGGTTAACTACTTATCATGCAAAAATTGATTGTTTTTCGTAAGGTTGTTAGCTTTCATATTCCTAATCAACCTATTATGCGAATTCAAACGACCAAACCATTAAAATCAATCACGGTCATCTCAAGCCATAAAGCTATTCGTTTATTGAAAAGCGGATGTCAAGCTTTCTTAGCTCATATCCTGATTTAAATAAAAATACGTCGATTTTAAAGCGATATTCCTATTGTTAATAAATTTCTGGCGTATTCTCCGAAGAACTTCTGGCCTACCCCAGGCGTGAAATTGAATTTTGTATCGACCTTGAACCCGGTACAAAACCTATTTCAAAGCCCCATATCGAATGGCTCTATTGAACTTCGTGAGTTAAAGACCCAATGCAGGAATTGTTAGACATTGGCTTTATTCGCCCCTAGTACTTCTCCTTGGGGTGCTCTGTTACTATTCGTGAAGAAGAAAGATGGGAGTATGCGACTTTGTATTGATTATCGGGAGTTGAATCACGTCACCATCAAAAATAGGTATCCATTGCCACGTATTGATGACTGTTTGACCCGATTCAAGGAGCCAAATTCTTTTCAAAGATTGATCTTCGTTAGGATATCACCAATTGAAGATTAGAGCCGTGACATTCCAAAGACGGCTTTCGAACTCGAGACGGGCATTATGAATTCTAGTCATGTCCTTTGGATTGACTAATGCTCCTCTTTGCCTTCATGGATATGATGAACCGAGTATTCAAGGAATATTTAGATCACTTTGTGGTCGTCTTTATTGATGACATCCTTATTTATTCCAAAAGCCGTGAAGATCATGAAAGCAACACTTGAGGTGACACTCCAAAAGCTTCGTGAATATAAGCTTTATGCCAAGTTGAAGAAATGCGAGTTCGTCAAGAAGAAGTAGCATTCCTTGGGCACGATGGTATCAAGTCATGGAATATCATTGACCCAAAGAAAGATTGAAGCTATTCAAAGTGGGAACAACCTAAATCGATTGATAGAAAGTCGTAGCTTTCTCGGTTTAAATTTGGTTATTATCGGAGATTCGTGGAAGGATTTTCTCGAATCGCTATTCCATTGACTTCGGTGACTCGGAAAGATACAAAGTTCGGTTGGAGCGAAGAATGTGAGAAGAGTTTTCAAGAACTCAAGAGGAGACTTATTTTAAAGACTTTACGACAATACCATCGGCTCGGAGGATTTGTCATCTACAAGTGATGCTTGAAGCAAAAGGTTGGGATGTGTTCTCATGCAACATGGAAAAGTAATAGTTTATGCCTCGCGACAACTCAAAGAATATGAGAGGAATTATCCTACTCATGATCTAGAGTTAGCATTTATTATCTTTTCAGACTTAAAATTTGGAGGCATTACTTGTATGGGGAGAAAGTGGAGATCTTTATGGATCATAAAAGCCTCAAATATTTCTTCACTCAAAAGGAACTCAACATGCGACAACGACGTTGGCTTGAAGCTATTGAAAGATTATGATCATACCATCCAAGTACCATCCTGGAAAAGCGAGCGTGGTGGTGGCGCATTGAGTAGAAAATCATATGCAAAATCTGAGTGCGATATTGTCAACATAAAGGCCCATTTTGTGTGACTTGCAAAGGATGGAGATAGAATTAAAGACTCCTGGGGACGCATGTGATGATAGCGAGTATCTGAGTAGAACCGACTTTAATTGATAAAGTTAAAGTTCGCTCAAGCTACTGGACACAGAGTCGATGCGTTATGAGGAAGAAAGTGCAAGAAGGTGCTATCTTGGGAAGCAAGAATCGATGAAGAAGGAATACTTGAGTCAACTCGGATTTTTGTTTCTAACGACCACGATTTAAAGTATAATATCATGATGGAGGCACAACACACACCATTTGCAATCCATCACAGGAGTACCAAAATGTATCATGATATTCGTCATACATTTTGGTGGAGCAATATGAAGAGAGATAAATATTTGTTTATCTCAAGGTGTCTAACTTGTCAACGAGTTAAAGCGGAGCATCAAGTACCAAAAGGTCCATTGCAACCACTTGAAATTCCGAATGGAAGTGGGAGCACATTACCATGGATTTCGTTCTGCGGTCTTCCTAAGGTTTCTCAAGGCATTGATGCGATTTGGGTCATTGTTGATAGGTTGACCAAGTCCGCTCATTTCTTACCGATCGAGAAACTTATACACTTGAACGTCTTGCTCGTATGTACATAAACGAGATTGTAAGATCGCTGCATGGTATGCCGGTATCCATAGTTTACGATCGAGACCCAAGATTCACTTCACGATTTTGGGTTAGTTTGCAAAAAGCTATGAGCGCAGACTTACGATTTAGCTTCGGCATATCATCCTCTCAGACGGACGGACAATCGGAGAGGACTATTCAAACTCTTGAAGATCTATTAAGACTCTGTGTCCTTGATTTCAAGGGAGTTGGGACAAGTTCTTACCATTGGTGGAGTTTTCCACAACAATGATTATCAAGCAAGTATTGGCATGGCTCCATTGAAGCGTTGTATGGAAGAAAGTGTAGATTCTCCGGTATCTTTGGGATGAGGTGGGTGAAGCAAGCGTTGTTGGGATAGGAGTTGGATACGTATGACTACGGAAAAGATTCAAATGATCAAACAACGTATAAAAACCTCACAAAATCGATAAAGAGTTATCGATCTTCATCGAAAGGACGTGGAATTCGATATAGGAGATCGTGTGTTGTTAAGAGTTGCTCCATGGAAAGGAGTTACAAGATTTGGAAAGAGAGAAAACTTAATCCTCGATTCATCGGTCCATTTTAATCCTCGATCGAGTAGGAAGCGTGGCCTATAGACTCGCTTTACCGCCAAATATGTCTCGTGTTCATACGCGTTTTTCACATATCTATGTTACGTAAATATGTGAAAGACCCGAACCATATTATTGAGTTAGAGCAGGACGAAATAGCGGAAGATTTGGCGTATGAAGAGGTTCTGTTCAAATTTTGGATAAGAAGGAACATATTCTACGCTCCAAGGTTATACCTCAAGTCAAAGTTTTGTGGAGGAACCACGATGTTGAGGAAATGACTTGGGAGTTAGAATCGAAATGAAATCAAGGTATCCTTACCTCTTGACATACCAGTGTCGTACCCCTAATTTCGAGGGCGAAATTTCATAAGAAGGGAGGTTGTAAGATTCAAACTTTTATAAATAAAGATGAATTTTTTCTATAAATATTATTTTTGAATATTATGGAATAAATTTGATATAATGTTATAGTTGTGGGTAATATTTATAAATTTTTGCAAAGTATGCAAGTTGTTATAAAATATTCGTTTGGTAGGGGAATATTCTTTTGTTAGAGAATATTAAATACAATGGCTCAATCATTGGTGGACCCCACAACATTATTATCGGATTGAAAAGCGACAAAAATATTTTTATAAAAATAACTTGGAGGTGTTACAATTAAAACTGTTGAACTACCCGTTGGTAAAAGTAAATGCGATGTCTGGCGTAGTTGCGTAGTAGACACTAAGTATTGATTATTGATGCTTACGTGAGAAGTCACTCAATTTATGCTCAATTATTACTACGATGAATTCTTTGCATCATATCTCTTATATTATTGATTCAATTATTGTCACGATGATATCATCATATAATATGTTATAGTATTAAATCAATAATTGAGACGACAAGTTATAAATGATTAATAATTATTGAAAGATTAAATATGTGTTATGATTTGTGGTAAGTTTGATTATTTTATGGGGGCTCATATGTCATCATCTAAGAGTCTCTTCATCAATAGTATTTACCTTCGTCAATAGTAATTACCCTTGTGAATAGTATTTACCTTCGTCATCGATAGTAATTACCCTTGTGAATAGTATTTACCTTCGTCGATAGTAATTATCCTTGTGAATAGTATTTACCTTCGTCGATAGTAATTACCCTTGTGAATAGTATTTACCTTCGTCGATATAGTATTTACCTTCGTTAATAGTAATTACCTTTACCGGACATCGAACCACTTGTCGTTTCACATTCTGAGCGTCGAACCACTTGTCGTTTCACATTACAAGCGTCAAACCAATTCGTCAAGCCACTTGCCTTTTTACACGGCGGTGCTAAGCTAGAAATCTTCTATAAATAGAGGCCTAGGGCTTCATTATTTTCACGAATTCATTCAAGCTATAGAGAGAGAAAGTATAGAGAGAATAAGAGAAAGAAAAGAAGAGTATTTTGTTCTTTACTTTCGCCAGTAAAGATTCAATCTCCTACCAAATGTAAGGGGTGTTATTCTTTCTTATTCATGAAGAGAAGCTGTTGTTATTCCATTGTTTATTATTACATTGGAATAACTTGTGTATACTGTGGTTTACCTATACTTGGTGACATTCTTCTATTATTCATTGGAACATCACATCGTGTGTTTTTACAGGACCGGTTCCGTCTTTATTATTCTCATTGGAACATCCCATGCTCATGTGTTTTACGGGACTGGTTAAAATCTTTATTATTCTGTTGGAACATCACATGCGTGTGTTTTACAGGACACGGTTAAAATCTTTATTATTCTGTTGGAATATCCTATTCGTGTGTTTTACCGGATGCAGTTCCATCTTTATTATTCATTGGAACATCCATCGGTGTGAATTTCACACGACTGGTTCCGTTATTTATTATTCGTTGGAATAACTGCATGCATGGATTCTATCGCATGCGTGGTGATTTCTTTTGTTATTCCATTCTTTATTATACCCGGTTAGTTAAAACTTTGACTTCTATACTCCATGAAATTAGTAGAATATCCTTGATATTTGCGTTTCATCCAAATATCTTTTCATGGAAATATTCTTCCGATCATTCTTGAATTTTACTCTACAAAAAAAAGTATCATGTTGACAATTTGGGCGTTAATAATTCTGGATAAAATAATTCTTGAACTTGTTTTATTGAATTCTTATATCATTGTCATCATCCTCATGTTTATATTTTTTTTGAAAGTCATACGTGGCACAGTAGTGCATAGATGGACTTGGTATGATTATGATTGAGAGACTATTCGGTGTAATCATGTGGTAGTAATGTTACAAATGATGTGATAAAAATCCTCGATTGGTAGTAGTGCATTGATGGACGATTGTTGGCATGATCATGACCATTAATGAATACACAAATATTCTTGGCCCGTGAGTGCATGAATAATTGTGGTCGTGATACTAAAGAATATCCTTGGTAGTAGTGCGCGGGGTGATTCGATGATGTGAAATATTTATTAAAAAGTGAGTCTCATTTATACTTGATGATGAAAAACCTTTTAAAACCTAAAAGATAGTAGACTTTATTTTCTACTTGACTCTTTTAATGGATTGCATATTCAGCTATGATTAAACCGGTTGTCTATTGTATTTTATCGGTTTAACATTATTGAAGACTATTGATAATTTATTTCGCATTATCTTAGTCATAATATTTCTTCTTGGGCTAGTTGAGCTCACCCTTTCTTTTCTTTATTCTCTTGAAATGATAATATAATTGGAGACGAGTCGGGGAAGCAGTGATGGTCACGAAGATAGCATTAGTAGTCCTCACTATTCGTAAAATAGTGTGATAATAATTATAATGAGGACTTTTTGTTTGAGTTTGTATAATATCTAAGAAGCGATATTTGTATTTAAACTCACAGTTTATGTCGTATTGTACCACAGACAGTTATGTTAATAAGTTGTTTTTAAATTACATACCATGTAAAGTGTCGACCCAAGATGGGTGATGTATACCTAATTTTGGGGCGTCATGTAAAATATCATGTTGACAATTTGAACGTTATTAGTTCCTGAATAAATTAATTCTTAAACTTGTTTTATTAAATTCTTATATCATTGTCATCATCCTCATGTTTATATTATTTTTGAAAGTCATCTATGACCTGTAGTGCATAGATGGACTTGGTATGATTATGACCAGGGATTATTCGGTGTAATCATAACCGTAATGTTACAAATGATGTGGTAAAAGTCCTCATTGTCGAAGTGCATTGATGGATGAGTTGTTGGCATGATCATGACCATTGATGAATACACAAATATCATCGGGCCGTGTGCATGGATAATTTGTGGTCGTGACCCTAATGAATATCCTTGGCCGTAGTGCAGGGATGTTGTCGATTATTTATTAAGTTGAGTCTCAGCGATAAAAGTGATGAAAACCTTTTTAAATCATAAAAGATAGTAGATTTTATTCTCTACTTGACTCTTTTAATGGATTGCATGTTATTACTGCAGCTTAAACTTGATTAATTACTTGATGTCTATTGTATTTTATCGTTTTAACATTGTTGAGGACTAATGATAATTTTTTCTACATTATCTTAGTCATAATATTTCTTATCGGGCTAGTTGAGCTCACCTTTCTTTCTTTATTCTCTTGAGAAATGAGAACGTGGCAAGCGGGACTAGTCGGGGAGCGGAGTGATGGTCCGAGATGGTGTCTTAGTAGTCCTCACTATTTTGTTAAATAGTGTGATAATAAATGTAATGAGGACTAAATTGAGTGTGAATATTGTCTAGATGACAATATTTGTATTAAACCCACAATATGTAATTTTGTCGTATTTTACACGACTGTTGTATAATCAAGTTGTATTTGAATTTAGTACCATGTATTTGGCGACTCAAGATGGGTGATGTATACCTATTTTGGGGGCGTCATATATATATATATATATGGCGATGATTTTTTTGAGCTATAATGACAGTTTAATTGACCGTTGTTATAGCCTAAAAAAATCGTCGTCATAGACGATTGTGTACTTACACAACTGTGTATATATATTTTTTCCATATATATATATATATATATATATATATATATATGGTTCGGATCAAGTGCATACCCCTTATCTTACTCACCCGTGCTCACCCCCCTTTAGCGACGGACCCGACGACAATTCGGTCATACAATCATCGTCTATACTTTTAGCGACGCTGTATATATATATATAAAAGAGCAATACCACCACCCAACACCGACGTAATCAACAGCTGTATTAAAATTGCAAACAACTAGGTAGTGGCGTATAATAAAGTACTCTATATATTAATATTTGTATATACACTAATTAAATAATATGGCAAACCCTACTACACAAACTCATTCAATATGATTAGTGACACATATATGATATCTCCCCTCCCCTCCCCTCCCCTCCCCTCCCCTCCTTTCCCTGAACTAGTCCAAATCTACAGTACTTTTATTTCATATATTGTTACTAATATATATATGTTGGGTCATGATATTTCTCCTATTGGGCCGAGTAGATTGGGCCTATTTATTTGATTAGTCTATTGGGTCCTCATTAGTGAGTCTTAAAGTTATTGGGCTTAGTCACTATCCTGTTTTACATTAAGTCCCTACGAGATCGGGGCCGGATCAAGGTTAACCTGATTAGATATTTTAATATCTCCAACTTTGACCGGTAATGATGAAAAAGCATGATGGTTGAGTGTTCTGACTGCAATGCATTAATGTGGATGGGATTATAACCTATTTAAGATAATAAGCGGTGCATGAACAAGGTGACTGCATGCAATGCGATGGTGAGAAATCATCGAGGAGTGAATGTGGTCGATGTGGACGGTGATGGGTGACACTGATGGCCAAACCGAAGAGTATAACCAAGCAAGGAAGTCTTCAAGAAAAGGTATACGCATTCAACTAAGATAATTCTCTCTCAATACACTAGATATTATTATCCTCCATTGTTAACCCTTGTGAACACCGACATCGACTCTCACGCTCGAATTTATCCCCGACCAATCAAGCCGTCAAGCTTTTGGTGTTGATCGTGTTTACTATGCAGGATCAGGGCGTCTTACGTGATTGGGACATCGGAGAAGATCTTGGCGTTAACATTGGCGCTAGAAGGAGGGGCAGTTCTAGTGTCTTGCAATTTTCAATCACAGAGATCTATTTGTTCTACGTCGGAAGATGGTGAGGAGTAGAAAGCAGATCTGGCGGAAGGAACGGTAGAGGATGTCACCGTCTGTCGAGCACAAAGACATCAAGGATCGTCTGGGTCCTTCGAAGAGTTCTCATAAGAGTGAGAGCACTGCTTCCAAGCATGTTTCCAAGGGTTCTCGTTCGAGAGCTCATGGTGGGGCTAGACGGAGGTTGGTGTTTGCTGATGATAAAGACCGTGATCAGGATCGGAGACAGGTGGAGGGTTCTCCGCCTAAAACACACCAATCAAGTGGTGAGATGATGAAGCGCCAAGTTGACAAGGACGCATCAAGAGGTAGATAAAGCTTTGGAAGTCCTTCTAAAGCAGAGAGAAGATATAGCTGTGCAAATGCTTTGGATGGCCGATCTGAAGGATGAGGCATCCACTTATGTCCAGTCCGAGAGGCGTAGCAGGCATAAGTTAAGCTCATACAGGTCATTGATGCTGAATTATTGACAAGAAACACATTATACAGAAATCATGAGAAAGAAAATCAAAATTTCAGTATAGTTAAACGATTACACAGAAAATAAAAATCCCTTACAAAATTTCTAACATAAAAAGACAGTAAGATCCTATTCAAGCACCACCCTCGTCTTCAGAGTCAAGAAGGGCCGGGTCTAATTGAGCTGCAGACAGCTTCTCCTTGCCTCGATCCCGACAGACTTCGTACCCTTCAGAATAAACCTTCAGAATTTCAACATTTAATTCATCAGAGGCCCGATATTCAGTTTGAATCTGTTTGCGAACCTCTTCAGTCAGAAGAGGACCTCATTCTTCAAGCAATTTTATTTGGCGACGAAGTTTATGACGCTTGGCCCTATATGCCTCCTTGTCGTCCTGAGCCTTTGCCTGAACTTCACCAAGTTGAATCGCCAAGCTTCTTTGGTTGGAGGCGAAGTTCTTCATTTTTGGTCTTCAGAATCAAATTCTTTTCAACCAGCCCAACATTCATATCAGTCAATGACTGCTGACTGGCCTCAGGCGCTTTCAGCTCCTCTTTCGTTGCTCTTAATTCGTCATCAGATGCCTTCAGGCCCTCTTTGGCTTGAGCCAATTCCCTTCGGAGGCCCTCGTCGGTATGAAGAAGACTTTCATATTGACTTCTCTCCCGAGCCAACGTCGCCTTCAACATATTATTTTCACTTCTTATGTACTTCTTCTTCGCTTCAGATTTATTTACATTCGGGGCGAACGCTCAAGACCGCGATTTGTCTCGCGATATGTCCAATAGGATCCAATCAGTTTCAGATACTTAAGAAAGAAAAGAATTGTATAAACCAAGAAAACTGTCACTTACCTTTGCCAAGTAGCTCATGCCTTCATCAAGCAGATCCCCGTTCGAATGATTACCGAATCGGTGATCGTCGGTTTCTCGAACGAAGGCCTCAAAGAGTTGAAATGGGAAATTGGCGTTGAACCGAGGCCATAAAGTAGGCGATCCCATTGCATCATTTTGGAATTCTTGAGACGAGGGCTTCGGGGGGGGGGGGGAAGGCATAAAGTGGTCACGAGTTGGTGAAGGGTCCATGTATACATTCTCTGGGATGGAGACCAGAGAAGGAGCGAACTCGTGTAATCGATAAAGGAATGATTATGGGGCTCGTTTGGCTATCAGAAGGGTGTTTCCTTTTTCGAGATAGGGCAGGGGCAGGTTGGATTTGCTCTTCGTCCTCAGAAACTTGTATTTCTACGGGAGGTACAAAAGGCGAAATGGTTGATGACGAAGGAAGTCTTCAAGAAAAGGTACACACATTCAACTAAGATAATTCTCTCTCAATACACTAGATATTATTATCCTCCATTGTTAACACTTCATGAACACCGACATCGACTCACGCCAGAAAGCTATCTCCCGACTGGTCGGGTTCATCAAACTTTTAGTGTTGATCGTGTTTCTTATCTGAGGATCGCAAGATCTTACGTGATTGTGACGGGAGAAGATCTTGGCGTTAACAATATATATACACAATTGATTTAACGCACTCCTCTTAAATATTATTCTCTTAAATTATATTACTAATATTGTAACTGAGTTAAATAAAGATTGCTCAAGAGTTATGAACTTTTCTTAAACGGTGTAATTATTAAGTATTATTATTTCATATAGAGAAAAAAGGGAGTGGCCAGGTTTGGGACGGACGGAAAGAATGAGTAAATTTTAAACAAACTTAGTCAAGCCTTAATTTGTCACGGTTCCAGGAGAGAGATATAGAGAGATGACGTTTGTCTTCTGATTTTTCCCATTTGCTACACCTATAAATACACCTTTCTTTCTTTCAATTCCCTCACTCTTTCACCATTAATTCTACACATATCTCTCTTTCTTTTTTATTGATATATATATATATATATATATATATATATATATAGTACTAGAAGAAAAGTATGGAGTAATCTGTTAAGCTCAGGAGGGATAGCGCCATGGATATATGTATGTATATGCTAATATATATATATATATATATATATATATATATATATATATATATATATATATCATCGATAGCGCTATCCATCTTGAGTTTCATGGCTTTTTCATACTCTCTCCGGTGCCTCCTATAAGCTAGCTAGGCTGCAATGGCAATGGAGTCATCAGTACACCCATTAGCAAATTGTCTAATTAAAAGAAGACCAACATTTTGTATTTTAATTTGGCACGTACATGCATTTGTTAATTTTATTAATTGGCTTATAATATATATATATATATATATATATATATATATATATATATATATATATTACATTCCCTGAACTTCATTCATTAGGCCGCTGATTTAATTTCCTCCTTTATTATTAATTCATGATTCTGCTTAATTCAATATTACTCCATTTTTAATTTGTTTCTGGATTAATTAGTTGGAGCTACTGCATGATGAGAAATCTTTTTTTGTCCACAACTTGAAACATAAGCAGAATTAAATATATATGCAATTAATTATTGCAAGTAATGCTTGTGTTGGAATGCATGTCATTTATAATTAACAAATTAAACAATAAAGCTGATTGATTTCAGTACTCATGTATACGACCAAATATGTAAGTCAAATGCTAGTACGTAGTGTTATACATATAATTAATTCATATATATATATATATACACACACACGATCTCCTTCTCCAAATGAACCAAATAAAAGCGAATCAAAAAATTTAGGCTGGTTATAGCGATAATTTTTACGAGATATAGCGACAGTTCGGGAAAAATCATTATAACTATGTCGTCGACTTTGTTTCTTATATAATGACAGGAAAATAAATCATTATAACCTAGGTTCGTTTTTTGACGCTCCCTATTATTTGCATATATATATATATATATATATATATATAATCTTTATTTTATGTGATTAATTGTTGGGTAGAAGTTTTTTTGAAATGACAAATAGGTACAGCTAAGAAGATATGATCTTTTGTTGTTTCATATATGAAGCTTGCACAGGTTTGTAGTCTTTCGACTCTCTCTATTAATATTTTTTTTAATTGAAAATTTGATAGGTAAAGTACAATTAGGGAATTATTAATCTCATTATTATTTATTTATTTACAGGAAGAGGAGGCGACTCAATCGAATATTGTTGACTAGTTCCCAACTTTGTGCAAGTCAGCCACGCCTTGATCGATAATTATCTGGTGCCACCTTTTGAAAATATATTCCACATTCCATTAGGCAATTGCTTCCACTAAATTACAATCACTAGCTAATGGCTAACTTCAATTTTTTATTTATTGTGATTATTACAAAGAGTTCCATCAGACTTTAATTTCTTCTCTTTAATTTGGTCTAAAGGACATCCTACCTGGAACTCGTCCCAACACTTAACTACACAATGGGACTCGGATCACTACCACAAGGTTAAGAGCCATTGGCTTTGTACGTGAAGGATTGGATTCCGCCAAGAAAGAATAGAAGATGCTATCCAGCTCCACTATACCTGCTCCTCGATGCAAAATAAAGCCACGAAAGGCGTAACGATCTAGGCACTATCTCAGAGAGAGACTCGCGGACTAGCTTAACTTGGACAAAAATATCCTATGAAGTTTCACTATTCCCTGGGATGGGTTTCGGATCTTTCCTACGCAGCTTAAGTGGATAACCGAGCCACAAGTTAAAAGTTTAATAACGCATAAAAAGATAAGAAAAATGAAAGTCAAAAGTTTCCTCAACCAGTTGAATTAAACAAACTCATATTTTTTATTATTAATGTCAGTACGACTATTTAATGTCTCTCTACTATTTTAAATTTGGCTCTCAATTTTAATTTCAAGATTAGAAATCTGAGTTGCCAAGCATTGTTGTATATATGAACCATCTTGGTGGATTCAACTAACTGTGAAGCCTCTTGTAGGAAGTAGCTAGAAGTTGTAGCATACTCATCATGTATCACAATGTAGCCTCCATTACAAATACCAGAGTACTCTTCTAAAAGCAAATTACTAATTGATCCATCAAGTATATTCTTAGGGAAAGTCTCATGGTCCATCACAAATTACCTATGTATATGCTGTATATGCATCTCAAGTTAAAAACAGCTCAAGAAATCATAGAGGAGTCTCATGAAACCAAAATAAGCTTGAAGTTGTTTCTATTTACAGCAAATGCAAATGATGTTTGTATAGAACTAGCAAGTAGGACTATTGATCATTTTTCCTTTATATTTACTTCAATTTGAGGGGTGATATTCGACTATCACTAATAGCTTTCTGTTCGATGTATAATATATATATATATATATATATATATATATATAGGTAAAATGGAGAGTAATACTGGCCAAAAAGTATTACTCTGCCATTTATCGTAGAAGACGATCACATAGTAGAGTGAATTCACTCTACTATCAAGAAACAACTATAAAAAGTATATCTTGTACAACATTTAAATTAAAAGTATATACCTTTATTATTTAACAGCTCAAGGTATAAAGAATTTATCACAACCTGAAAGAATTAAACAAACGAAATGAACTTTCAGATCACTTGTATACACATTTAACCAACAATTATATGATCTGTATGACTCTGTATATAATACAAGTATTCTTATGTAAATGTATATTGTTTTGATTCATTCGATTTCGGGTGGAACTGCAGCACCGTCATCACCAGTAGTAGTAATGCTGGTAGCCAGCTCCGGCTTAATCTCTTCCAGTTTCTGAAGAACTTCTTGAGGTTCTGGCCGCGCTGCAGGTGAGGGATCGACACAATGCAGGGCTAATTTCAGTGTATTAAGCAACTCATCGCTTACGTTAGACTTGGATGCATCCCCCATAAGTTCCAAATCAAACACTTCATTAGTCCACTCTTCGTTTACAATTGATGCCACCCACCGGGGCAAATCAAGGCCATCCGTTCCTTCGCTAGGAGATTTTCCTGTCAAGAGCTCCAATATGATCACCCCAAGGCTGTAGACATCGGATTTCGTGCTGGTGTTCTTGAGTTTTGACACTTCTGGTGCACAATAACCTAGTGCACCGGCTGTGGCTATCACATTGGTATTGGCAGCATTGGTCATGAGTCTGGAAAGACCAACATCTGCAATGGCTGGATTGTTGTGCTCGTCAAGCAAGATGTTGCTTGATGTGAGATTCGCATGAATTATATTCTCTTGAGAGTGAAGAAAGCAGAGGCCTTTTGCGATGCCCATGGCTATATTCATCCTTGTTGGCCAGGGGATCACAGTTTCAGGCCCTCGTGCTGCACATTAAAAATTAATAAAATTATTCAAGAGTTTACCGAACTAATCATTATTAATCCCAAAAATAAAACTTTTCAGAATTAATTGATTGATTGAACCAAATTTACCATGGAGGAGGGATGCAAGACTCCCATTAGGCATATAATCGAAAACCAGTAGCTTTTCTCCTTTAGGTCCCATATAATAGGCCCTGAGGGCCAAGATGTTCTGATGTCGAATCTTTCCAAGTGCAGCAACCTCAGCTTCAAACTCCTTCTGACCCTTTAATATTTTCTCCCTTAGCCTTTTCACTGCTACTTGATTATCATCCTCCATTGTTGCCTTGTAAGCTGTTCCATAAGTGCCCTTCCCCATAATCTCAGCAGTTGCGCATAACAAATCGTTGGCTGTAAACACAAATGGACCATCAAAATGGACTAATTTTCCACCAGTATCGCCTCCTGATTCAACTTCAGTTCCCACTGCTTGAACTGACTTTGCACCAGCCTGACCAGCTGTTTTATCCAATTTTGCTTTTGATTTGGCCCTTTTCCTGATCAAGCAGCATAGTAATATACAGCACAGAGAAAGCAGAACAATTAGGAGAGCACCAGCTGCTATAAGAATGATGTCCTTGGTGCTATGCCCTTTGTTTTTTCGATTCTTCGAAGCCTGTGATGATGGAGGTGAAAGTTCTAGAGGTGGGGGAGATGGGCATGGTGTTGAAGCACTGTACCCACATAGCTGAATGTTTCCAACAAAAGAACTTGAATTGAACTTGTCTAGAAGGTGAGAGGGAACAATCCCAGAAAGATTATTGTTGGAAACATCAAAAGAAGTGATATTTGGCAGACTTGCTAGTGAATTAGGAATTGCCCCACTAAAATTGTTTTCGGATAAATCAAGTTGGGTGATTCTAGACAAGTTTCCAATAGTGGCTGGAATGCCACCACTGAACTGATTATTTTTCAGATTTAGGACACTAAGATTTTGCAATCTGGAAACAGCTTCTAGAATCTGGTTATGGAGGTGGTTGCCTTTTAGATTCAACGAAACAAGAGAAGAGAGATTGGAAAGACTAGAAGGAAAGCTTCCATTGATCCCATTATTTGATAAATCCAACATTTGAAGCCTTGAGAGACTACCTAATTCATTGGGTATGGCCCCATCAATCTGGTTATAGCTCAGGTTAATCTCTTCAAGGCTACCTAATTTGCTCAAAGAAGTTGGGATATTTCCGGAAAGAATATTATGATCAAGTGTTAATAATTTAAGTTGATAATAGTAATTTTGTCTCAGTCCCCAAGTATTGGGAATTGAGCCAGAGAGATTGTTGTGTTGGAGTGCAAGCAATGTGAGAGAAGGAAAGTAAGTGAAGCTAACTGGGATTGAACCAGAAATTGCATTGAAGCTTAAATTGAGTCTATAAATCCTAGTAGAATTTGCAAGACTAGGAGGGATAGTACCAGTGAGCTGATTGTTACTAATATCAAGATTCTGAAGAAGTGGGCAGTAACCAATAGATGGAGGAATTGAACCCGAAAGCCGGTTGTTGAAGAGAAAAACCCCTCTGAGATTTGGAAGAAACCCAAGAGACTTTGGCACTTCACCTCCGAGAAAATTGTCATGGATGCTAAGCCACCGAAGGGATTGAAGCAGACCAATTTTCTCAGAGATTCTTCCACCCAATCCCTTAAATGGAAGCTGAATAGCAATAACTTGCCCCTTAAAACACTTGATTCCTTGCCAACTACCTGAACAAGCTCCACGGCCACTGTCGTTCCAGCTTCTTAAGATGCCTTTGGGATCGATTAATTCGTGCTTGATGGCCTTAAGTGCTTGATAGTCTTGTTGGACTAAAATTACCATGTCCCCTGATTTGCCTGAAACAGATGGAGAATCAAATATCAGAAGCAAGAAAAGAATAAACAAGTTGGTATTACTTGAGAAATTGCTCCATTTTTTCTTTTTCTTCGTATGTAAAACCCAGCGGCACCCATCAACTGTTACTTGCTGCGCATTATGCAAAAACCAATCTTTGGATTGGTTTTCCATAAAAACTTGGAAAGGGTTCAACAATGTTGATGAAATGGTTGAAGATATGAGGGATTGAACTGGGTATTGCTCTGTTTTCACTCTCCCCTCCCCACTTTTTCTGTTTACTTTTTCTTGCTTGTAAAGCTCTGCAAATGTAGTAAAGAAAATCTATGGAAGATAAATAGTAAGAGAGTGAAGTGGGACTGAAACGGAAAGAGAGCAGCAGTATGTGAGGAAGACTCTTAACGGCTACTCTGAAGATGGACTCGGTCTCTTCGTTTACGTTGAACACAACGGCTACTTTTTCTTCATAATTCCTCTACTCCGTGTTAAGGAGCAGTTTTTTACTTTATATTTTTTTTGGTCGGAAATTTGGACTTCATCTCCATTTCATTTCATGATCCATATTTAAAAAAATATTGATCATATTTAAAATGTATTAGATGTTACGATTTCATGATCCATATTTAAAAAAATATTGATCATATTTAAAATGTATTAGAATGTAACATCGTAATAACAAGGGATAGAGATGATTTTAAATGTGAATTATGAATGGAAGAATCTCCATTTATTTAAAACTAGTTATAACCCGTAAGGCACGGCGTAACGAAAAATTAAATTAAAATTCAAAAAATATTACATTATCTAAAGACACATACCACCACAATAATTATTACATACTCAATCATCAATACATATCCAACCACCAAAACATAGAGCTAGAATTTGAAGATAATATATATATTGCTCTCAAGAAAAGACGAAACACAAAAAATACAAAGTTCCAAAATGTTTCTTCAAAAAATAATTTGAAGATTGCTAGAGCTTGAACTCTAATTAGTTTTATGCTGCTTTAATAACCTTAACAAAAATGTTGGTCTTATCAATCATAACCATGTATAATTAGTTAACTTTACAAAAGACGGAACACAAAAAATACAAACATACAGAAAATAGAGAAACAACTTGTTGTGCATAAGACCCATTACTTTATTGCTTACACCAAGTATCCTTTAATGTATACCTGAAAATATACTAAATGTGATGACAAGGTTCTAAGTTTTTTAGATACAATTTTTCAATTTTGAGGTCTGAACTTTCAAATTAAAAGTTTGCAGTTTTTTGTGTTGAATAGAAAATCACAATCGGCTTTGAATATTCAGCAGAAATGGACTACTGTTTATTAACTATTCTACATAATCTGCTTTGAAAATCAAATTACTTCACTACTGTTTATTGACTAAGAAGCAGACTATTCCAAATTAGCATGTCCTGTAACATTTATACTTTGTGCAGTTTAAATGAGTTTTTGTTCATGAAATAGGGATTACATGCTTGAAGCTGAATTAATACATATTCAAACTGAAAGAATGAGATGCACCTCACAATTCTATGATAAAAATTATATGTTAAGCAAAATTCTTTTCCAAATAAAAACTGGGAAGCCTAACCAAATTGGACTGTCCTCTTTAGCTATTTTAGATGGAGATTTAGAGATTTAAAGGCACTTTGATAATGTTATTCTCTCTTTATCCCCCCTCCCCCTAAATCTTGGTTGTGTCACTTTGATAATTGGACTGTCCACATCTTGGTTGTGTTAATTGACAACGATTTTCACCATGCAAGTAGTCCACCCATTGTGTCCTATAAATTGCATTATCACTTCCTCTTAACCTCCCCACAGGCATCTACCACGCATCTCCTGGCAACAAATAAGGCAAAGATCATAAGAACATTGTGGACAGCTTCTGTGTAAGTCAGCAATTGAAGTTTTGCAATTGTTGCTAAATTGAACATATGAAATAATTAATCCCTGCCAAAATCTAAGGAATAGACTTTCATGGAAAAGACATTGCTTCAGTAAACCTACCAATACATACTTTCACCCAACCCACACTTTGTTTTTTGTACTTTAAGCTCGGACAAAGATAATCATGCGCAAACAAACAAATCAGGAATCACTAACATGTGTGGATATTATTTTCTACTCCATTTTTCAAGCAAGACTTTTGAGCATCCTACTTAATTACCTACCCAGTATAGTTAAAATGCAATCATAAAGAACTGTAACGCCTACCAAAATTCGGGAACTAAATTATAATACCTTGAATTTTAGCTTCTAACCGCTTCTCCACCATCTTCTCTTCATAAAATTATTTTACAAATGGGAGAAGCATATGTACGATATATTTAGAGTACTGAATCTTTTCTTCAACACATATTTAATTACTTTTGCCTTCCACGAAAAATTAAATTAAAATTTAAAAAATATTACATTATCTAAAGACATGTATACTCAATCATCAATACATATCCAACCACCAAAATATCGAGCTAGTTAGTACTAATTTCACGAAATTTTGGCAGAGTTTCCTTTAAAAATAGATATCCGGAAAATTCTAAACCTATCTACAAAACTTACAATCATCGATACATATACAAACCACCAAAAAAACCATCATTCCATACCCAAAAATCACCATAACCATGTATAATTAATTAGCTTTACAAAAGACGGAACACAAAAAATACAAATGGGCAGAAAATAGATAAACAACATGTTGTATAAGACCCATTACTGTACAGCTTACACCAAGTATCCTTCAATGTATACCTGAAAATATTTAAAATATAAAAATTATCGAAATATGTGAGTCTAAAATAAAACAACTGTAAATTCGAAACATAAGAACCCTTATTTTACCCTGAATTATCTAAAAAACAAATGAGCACACATATTTGTATGTAGTGGAAGGAATGATTTAGATTGATATAAGTAAGAATTTAGAGAGATTGTAACAAATTATCAATTTATTTAAGAAAAGATATGGTTGAATGTAGACTTACAATCAACTAAAGTATTCTTAGTACCATTTCAACAAACGGTTCATTTGCTTGATGATTTAACTCATAGATCTGTATTGGTGGCAGTATAATGGTGTGTGAGTTTGATTGGGTAGTGTTTGATTGGTTACAATTATGTGTATGTGTTTTTGCATGTATTGTGTGTGTTGTGTGTTTGTATGAGAAGTAGAGAAATATAGTCTTAGTCAGATAGACTTTCACACATAGACAATTGTTTGGTCAGTAATGGGTTAGTCATCGTCAAAGGTGGACAGGACGGTACTGGATTGCATATCATTTAACTCTCTTAAATGTCTTCTTCATCCCTTCAAACATTCTCTTCATCACTATCCTTATATAATATAACACTATTTATATTAAAGGAATAGTAAAGTTATTTTGATGCAGTGACATAAAAAGTAGATTTACCTGATTACGTCGACCCCATCCACAAAGGTCTATTATATATATTTTATCGTTCTCGTTGACAAATTCACTCCAATCCTACAAAGAATGAACCTCATTGTAAAATTAAAAGTTGAAATGTTACAGATACCACCGAAGAACAATGTCAACGTCTATCACTAAAAGGTCCTCTTCTATCCATATTACAAAGCTTGTCTTCATCTATTTTAGCAAGGTCTTGATATAACAACTCTTTTTATTAAAAGAATCACTTTTATCCTGAATCAATTTAAATAACTTTTATCCTGAATCACTTTAAATCACTTATTGTCTGTTCAAAGTAAATTTTAATTCATACAAGTAAAGTTTGAAATTTAAATTTACCTTATGGTGATCAAACGCACTAAACATTACTGTAGCAAATACTATAAACACTATAACTAAACAAACCCTAAAACGCTTTCTTAACTGCAATGTAGATTATGGATACAAAATCTAGTGAGACCAATTGGAAATAAGTCAATCATTTCCCCTTCAAGATCTAATTTTGTTTAGTGAAATGTTTTATACTTTGATGCCTCTTTTTCTTTTAACGAAATTCTCTAGTAGGATTGAAAGGTGTGCATATAGACCAACACAACTCAAATTTCTTTAAACTAAATTAATATAAATATTAAAACTTCATTTTAATTTTTTGGGTGAACCACATAAATCTTGTGTCTCGTGCGATTATTTTCTTTTAATTTTTGGCTGGAAAATTGTTTTCGCTGTGTTGTTATTCTCTAACACGTTTCTCTATTAATTTTTGAAAAAAAAACTTTGCGAAATTTGACCATAACCAAAAATATTTAAGCCAATAATAATAGCAGAGTATAATCTAGAATTAGCAATTCATGACAAATTCATTATTTAAGCTAAATTCGCTGTAATCATTCCACTACAAACTATGAAATTTCATCCAATTACTTATCATAAAATATGTTAAGCTGTGTTGCAATCAAATAGACCGTAGACTCAACTCTCTCAAGTTTTTTACAGTGTCATAAAGGTCAATGAAAATAGCAGAGAGTTATTTTGATTTTTAGAATGCTAGAACTACCAAACTATAAAAAACATCCATTTTACTACTTTAGACATTATGATGCTCAGTTTAGTCAATCTAAGAAAAATAGGTCTCAAGAAAGGCAAAAAAAAGGCAAATAAAATAAATAATAAATTGTTCATGAAAACAAAGTACAAAGCACAAATTTCTCAAATTCAACTTTTTTAGAGGAGACTATTCAAAAGATTATGTATTGTATTGGCGGCGTTTCCTTTGTCTATTTCATTATTAGATTTTGCCCACTAAATCTTGTTTCACCTCTAAATCATGTGATTGCCTAATTTTATTTTATTTTGGTTGTATTGCTTCAATCTGATCCTATTTTATTGTCTACTTTTCTATACAGGAGTCCAAATTAGTTTTAATGATTTTTCTGCTGATGAAAAGAACAAATTTCAAAGAGTAGTGGATTCTGGAGAGTAAGCAATTTGATTGAGCCATGGGAACCTTACCTGGTTGCTAAAGCCTTCCGCTATGTTATGGGGACTGACAAGAAGGAATCCAACTTGTTCAACCATTTGTGAAACATGAAATGACAACCTCATTGCAAAAGAATATGTTATGGGGACTGGCAATAGGATCAGTCATGCTTACCTTGAGTATGTATATCTTCTGTTTTGGGTCAAGGTAGGCATCCAGGAACCATTTCTGAAGCTCTGTCTCACTGTTTGGAGGGAACAAAAAAATGCATGCTCTCCAGCTTTCAAATACATTGGTGACTTGCAATTTGGTTTGGGAACCTACTTTCCCTTGGGGGAAACGCTTTTAGTTTTCCTGCTTTGTGATATCCAGAGGCTGGTTCAGGCTGCAGAGAGGGGAGTTAAAAATATTACCAACATGGAAATTCATTTACTAAGTTTTAAAAACTCAAAACCAAGGTGTAAGGAAAAGGGTAAAAAAGGACAAATGGGACTCTCACAATATTAGTAATTTTGGATTCCCTTCTTCCAATATATTGTTGCTATCAATGGTGACTATAAAATTGTCAACAGTGCAGTTTAGTTTCTTCTGCTCACCCTGATGCAATTTTCATAGGCTCTTTCTCAATTTATCAATATTTTAGCTACTTTTGTTTCCTTGTTACAATTTTCATGTTTTGATAGGTAAGTTTGCCCCCAAGTGCGGCGATAGTTTTTATTATTAATTATTTTACTATGGTCAGGCTCTGTTAACATTTAAAACTCTTAAGGGAAATGTGTATATCCAAAGCAATTAAAGCAGCTCTACACATACATTTAATACACCATCTTTAAACAGCGCAAAAGAGAAGTCTGATCTTTGATTGACCATTTAAAACTAACAAACGAAGAGCATTTCAAATCAAAAATCTGTCAAAACAATTTTTCTTTCAGTATCCTTTAATTCTTAGGTAGTGCAAAATGATTAAACCAGCTGATTTCTACTGACCTGACCAGTATCCTTTAATTCTCCTTTGAAAACTTTGTCAAATCCTCATTCACCAAGAAAGTAATCTGGCCTGAAAACTTTGTCAAATTCTTCGTGGATTGAAATTCACCAGCTGATTTCAAACTGTTGGAAGTTGAATCAGAATAAAAGGTTGAGTTTATTAGATATAAATATAATATTAAAGAAATTGAATATTAATTTACTACTGTTGGGTATAAGGATTCTTTGGCAATAAGAATATATAGTTAAATCGATGGAATATAATAAAAAATAACAAATGGATTACAATGAAATAGAAATATTTTTTCTTCCAACAAAATGCACATGGTGAGTAAAGCTTAATAGAGAAATTCCACTATGATTCTCAAAAAAAGAGCAAAAGTATGATTACAACTATTAGAGAACCCCGAAAGCATAGAAAGAACTCACAAAAAAGTACACAATTCATAGAACTCACAAGAAATAATTTCTATAAACACTAAGGCTGAACACATCTAAAAAGTCTAAGTAACAATAAAATGATGACATTAATTGATGACAAACTACAAAGTATCATGGAGTCTGGAAATGAATTATATTTACCCCAATCAACCTACCTAAACTGTTTGGCTTACACTTTTAGTTACCAATTGCAACACTATCCATTCAAGAGGATAGTTTAACCAGTTTCTTTCCATAAAATTTGTTAGTGATGTTGGGTTACCAGTGATGTTCGTACAGTTCAGTAATTTTCTTTCAGGTATTATGGAGTGTGGTTGATTACAAGATGTGGTGCACTATATAAATCAAAGTATGATCTTTCGCATTGGTACACATAAAAAGTGAACTCCATCACACTCCACAAATAAACCAGATCCTTTGAACAAGGAGACTTCTTAAACACTATTCTACCTAACAAACATTTTTTATATGTTTTACATAGAACTATAGACCTCAACCACTCCAACAATATTCTTATCACTACTATGTACTTCTCAAACTATAGAAATTTGCAACTGAGGTACTTGAAATAGAAAGAAAATGAATTCCAGTGCCTTCTAAATTGAGAGACCAAATAGACTCATATGGTACCTCATACCTGGAGGAAGGATCTATTTAGAATATTTACTAAGTGACCATGACCAGTTCCAGTTACTTTAAAATAAAGTTGCTAGAAGCAAAAAGAGTAAGAAGGTAAAAGGACACAATTTAAATAGACATAAGAAGTACTTGTTTCTGAAGATTTAGAAGAGTCAGTATCTCTCTTCTTAATTCAAGATGCTCTGCGCAAATAGCTTTGGTTGGAACCTTTGGTTTCATATTAACCTGTAACAGGAATATATGTAGTGTTTATTACATTTATCATGATAAACTAAAGAAAATTATTTAGCAAATAAAGAGTTATATATAGAAACTCTACTAAATGTAAATCCATAGAACTCCACTTACATTCATTCCCAAACCCCTCCCCCCATGAAAAAAAAGAGGAGGTTTCTTTGGGATGGAACAACTACCACAGGTACAACTGAATGATATTAGTTTTTTTTCTGCACAATTAAGTTAAACAACAATGTACCTGATCAATAAGCATATAAGTTATTGATATATTCCCATGGTAATGAAGCGGATGCAGACACTACGAATAAAACAAAAAAAAAACTCCATCACTCGCTAATCAAAATTTAACCTAGCCCATGATACTGCAGTTTACAATAACAAACCCATACCAAAGAGAAAGAGAGACGGATAATACTGACAGGCACATCTGCTAAAACCCTTGATTGGAAATTCCCAACAACAAAAAATTCAAACTAAAACAAAATGAAATAGGAAAAATAAGAACACTTAAGAAAAAAAAGATAAATTCATAAACACAAACCCAGCAGAAAATCTCAAACATCAATGCTCAATATTGAACCCTCTACATACCAAAAGACTTTAAAATAAAATCAGATAGAGAAAAGAACCTTGCTGCTTGCTGCGATAGTGATCGAAAATGAATAATCCCCTGCGATATGGCATCCGAAAAAGGCTTAATTTTGGGGGAAATCTTTGTTTGTTGAAACTGTCAATGACAACGGAGAGACAAGGATTGATCTCTGAATGTGTATTGATCTTTATATGGTAGTTATAGATTCATCGTCAATTTAGCAATTAGCATAGCTAAAAAAAATGGACAGCTAGATAGTGATCTGCCACATAAATTATATGCATTTATTGTAATAATTTTTTTTTAAAAAAAAGTGCCCAATAATTTGCACAGTACATACTACATATGCTAAAGTCACCAAAAAGTCATGTTTGTGTATCATCATACAATAATTCACAATATATATAACTTAAGTTTCCATAATGAATCATTATGAACAGAAAGATGAGCTGAATGCTTCTTTATTTTCCCCTCCTTGTTTTATGAGTTCGCTGGTCGGTGTCTCATCTAGAACAATTTTTTATTTCTGGTAAGAGAAAAAGACCACATGAATATCCAGTTAGATAGTTTAAGCTTGATTTACTGGTATACCAACTGCCAAGCCACCAAGACGATGTTTGTTCAATAGCTAAAAATCGCCCTTTATACATACATAGAGATAAAGGTTCTTCTGCATTAATATTATTACACAATTTATACATAATCGCCCTTTATACATAATCGCTATATATTGCCCATTATACTATGCATTAATATTATTACACAATTTCCAAGGACTTCGTTTTGAAGGGGAAAAAAGCAGTACAAATAAAGGTTCTTCTTTTCATTTCAAATTCTTCAAGTATCAATAAACAAAGTGTGGAATATGGGAAGAAGAAAAAGAACTTGCAAAGATGAGCTAAATCAAAAGTGACTTTTCTGTCTTTACCGTTTTGGAGGAGGCGGAGTAACTCCAGTGATGGCCGAAGTATTAGAACTACCACTAGTGGTCCATTTGCTAACAGTTTGTTTCGAAGCCAATCCAAGCCCTACCCCTATGCCTACGCTCAATGCCGACAGAATTAATTATTGACGCCGGAGGAAAGTGACGCCGGACACGTCGGAGTTGTCGATATTAGGGGTTGGGTATGATATTTAGGGATGGGTATGAGAGATAAGAGAGATAAGCTCTGTGTGTAAGAAGATAGAGGGCTGAGTATTTTTGATGTATGAGAGATAAGCTCTGTGTGTAAGAAGAGAGAGAGAGAGAATGAGAGTTTGAAATGAGAGAGAGACCGAGGGTTTGAAATTTGAATTTGGGGAAATGAGAGAGACCTGCTCACGTGAATGTTGATGGGACATTTATCTTTTTTCTCTCTCTGCTCTATTTTATATTATAGATGTCTAGATGTTTAATAGATGATCTTATTATGTATGTACACGCTACAAAATTGATTTTTTCTTTACTTAACGAACCTCACCTGTCCATAAAATTTGGAAACCGTAATTTACCAACACAAATCCTCCATTTACCCCACCACAACCAACGTAACTCACTTTCAGAAACCAACCTTTAAGTTTAACTGGCTTTACAAGATAAGTTATATACTTGGTTTTCTTAAGGGTAAAATGTACAGATTATGATGCCTATATTTATCATTTACAGGTTCTGACAGAGTTGAAGCCAAAAATTAATTGCCAGAGCTTAAACTCTAATTAGTTTTCTGCTGCTCTAAAACCTTACAACCTAAATGTTGGCCTTATTCATCTTACATAATTGCAATTTTTTCCTCTTTTCCTCTTTTCTTGTATTTAATCCTTTCCCTATTATTATGTCCAAATCCTTTCCCTATTATTATGTTCAAATTATCTATAAACTCTTCTATTATGATGCTAAAGACAAAATATTTTCTATAAACTCTTTAAAATTATATTTTTTTCACCTTTACATTCATTTGGGAAATTTTTATTATGATGCTAGAAGAACTAAAACCCCAACATACCTTTCTCATGAATTTGCTTTTTCTTTAGAACGAAAGGAATCATAAGCGACTTCGAAGACTAACAAATGACAGAGAGGGTTCAATATTGAGCATTAATTAAGTGCTTAAAAAGCTTTACACAGTGATGTGAGAGGCTATGTTTCTCTGTTCTGCTTTTTAAATTGTCATGTATTTTTGTAGACTTTTTTAGAAATGGGACTGAACTCCCATTTTGGAAAAGTGATTAGTAAATAAACACTTGCGTATAGAGAAAGAATGAATGATTGAATTTGTGAATCACTCAATGGACATGTATAATGCTTTGATAAAGACAAATAAAGACAATGTATAATGCTTTGATATTTAATTGGTTCATTAATTAGCTTCTCCCACTTTGCGCTGATGCCCATATTTAATTGGTTCATTAATTATATGTATGGCCTCAATGGACATCTCCAGGATATGACCAGGTTAAATATAAGTACAAGCATGTGGAAACATTTTCCCTACTCTTCATGTAGAGATTTTTGTAAATGGTGAATGAATAACAAAGTTTAAGTTTAATAAAGTAAGATGTTCAACTTCAAAGAATTAAACAAATTCTACTACTACAGATACTTTTTCTGAGCGCCCCCAAAAAAAAAAAAAATATAATATATAATATATCTATATATATTCAAGCTTGTGCAATATATCTATCTATATATCTAATGAAGCATTCAAGCTTGAAACATTATCTTACATCTACAAATAATTTTACTTAAGTTGGGATATGATGGACACTTCCAAAATATACAGAGAGAAGTACAGAAGTGCCAAATCTATAAATAAAACACCCGTATTATTGAGAACATGGCGCCCAACCAAAAGAAAGTCTTGTTATTACCCCCAACCGAGCGCCCGCCCCCTAAAAAGCACCCAAAAATTGCCCCTCAAAAGTAAAAATTCGATGTGTAATAAAATTTTCAATGCTTGTTTTAGAAATGAATTTGTCTTTCTGAAGGCACTAATAAGAAGATGTTATCGAAAAGAATAAATTTTAAAACTACTGCAATATGAAAAGATAGTTAACATGAATCATCCAAATCCAAGCATGTAACAAGAAGCATTTTTAACACCTAAATAGTGTGTGCATGTGTATCTGATCTTTTTTGCGCGTCATCAACTTATGATCCTGAACTTTTTACTGGTAACAACCCTTGGGTTATAATTCAACAGAGGTTATTGTGTAATTATCTACAAATTAACTCTCACAAATTTTATCACATTTTATGCGACGCCCCCAAAATAGGTATACATCACCTATTCTGAGTCGCCAAATACATGGTATAGAATACAAATACAATCTTTAATATACAACAAGAAAGCTGTGAGTTTTAATACAAATATTATCTTCTAGACAATATTCACTCTCAGAATAAGTCCTCATTACATTTATTGTCACACTATTTAACAGAATAGTGAGGACTACTAATCTTATCATCCTGACCATCACTCCATTCCCGATTAGTCCTTGCTTATGTTCTCATTTCAAGAGAAAACGTTGAAAAGAAAGGGTGAGCTCAACTAGCCCAAGAAGAAATATTATGACTAAGATAATGCGAGAATAAATTATCATTAGTCTTCAATGATGTTAAAGCGATAAAATAAAATAGACATCAAGTTTAAGCTGCAGTGGAACATGCAATCCATTAAAAGAGTCAAGTAGAGAATAAAATCTACTATCTTTTATGATTTAAAAGGTTTTCATCACTTTTATCATTTGGGACTCGACTTAATAAATAATCCACATCATCCTTGACTACTGCCGAGGATATTCATTAATATCACAACCATAATTTATCCATGCGCACGGCCGAGGATATTTGTGTATTCATTAATGGTCATGATCATGCCAACAACATCCATCAATGCACTACAGGCCAATGAGGACTTTTACCACATCATTTGTAACATTACTCATGATTACAAGAATAATCCATGTTCATAATCATACCAAGTCCATCATGCACTACTGAGCCATGAGATGACTTTCAACAAAATATAAATATGAGGATGATGACAATGATATAAGAATTCAATAAAACAAGTTCAAGAATTAATTTATTCGGGAACTAATAAAGTCCAAATTGTCAACATGATACTTCTTTGTAAAGTAAAATTTAAGAATGCTCAAAAGAATATTTCCACGAAAAGTCATTGGATGAAGCGTAAATATCAAGGATATTCCACCAATTTCATGGAGTATAAAAGTCAAAATTTTAACCAATTGAGTATAATAAAGAATGGAATAACAAAAGAAATCCCCGTGCATGCGAGATTACTTGGCATAAAAGTTATTCCACAGAATAATAAGTAATAACCGGATGAAATATCATGACCAAGCAGGATATTCCTGCGAATAATAAAGAATGGAATAAAACGAAATCACCAAATGCGGTACTTAGGATAGGCGAGTTATTCAACAGAATAATAAATAATGAAATGGAAGCGTAAAAAGCATACGACGGGATATTAATGAATAAATAAGATGGAACCCGAGTTCGGCGTAAAATGCATGACGAGGATATTCCAATGAATAATAATAAAGGCGAAACCGGTCCGTATAACGCATGCGAGGATGTTCCAACAGAATAATAACGAATGGAATAACAATGAAATCACCAAGTATAGGGTGTATCGCGTATCACGAGTTATTCCAACAGAATAATAAAGAATGGAATAACTGAAGTTCTCTTCATGAATATGAAAAATAATACCCCTTACCTTATAAAGAAGAGTACTCTGACGGTAGGGCGGGGATATACTTGAAGAAACTTGCACTACGCTCAAAACTTTCTTAAACGCTAAAGACACTCAAGATTATAGAAGAAGAATTCTCTCTGCAGTTTCTCTCTCTAGAGTTTTAGTGAATTCATAAGAAATAATGAAGGAATGAGCTTATTTATAGAAGAATGGGTGAATAGTAACCAATCCATGAGCGGTCTGGATCGATTTATTTTTAAGCGAAGCAGTGCTCTAGATTGGTTTACAATAAAATATAATATATTCTATTTATAATCTAGTAAAACGAATAACTTTTAAAAAGATTTTACTATGCAAACACTATGCAGGCACTATGCAAATACTATGCATAATAAAATATAATATATTCTAATTATTGTCTAATAAAACGAATAACTTTATAAAAGTATTCTGTTTTATATAAAAAGATTTTACTATTAGCCTAATAAAACGAATAACTTTATAAAAGTATTTTGTTTTATATAAAAAGTTTTTCTGTTTTATTACATTAATAATAATAATAAAAAACAAAACTTCATCATCATTATTATTATTCACACTATTAATCGACCAGGTCGTTCCCAAGAAAGAGGGGGTTTTCCAATAAGGATTTCTCCCTATTAGCGCACAATTAGGAGACCAAACCTCTCCTTGGCAGAACTTCTAGACATCGTTAATAATGCAAATAATAATAATAATAATAACTCTGTAATCTCAATTATTGATTTAATAATATATAAAATATCGACAATAATTGAATAAAACTGAATGACTTCTCACGTAAGCATCAATAATCAATACCGTGTGCTACTATGTAACCACACGTATCCTTGTACTTTTAACACCGGGTGTTTCAATAGTTAACGGTAAAACTTCCGCCGTTATCTTCATAAAAATATTTTTGTCATTTTCTCAATCCGACAATAAATCCGTTGTGGGATCCACCAATGATTGTGTCGTCGTACGAATATTCCCCGACCAATCAAATATTATAAACAACTTGCATACTTTGCAAAATTTCTAAATATTACCCACAACTATAACATTATATCAAATTCATTCCATAATATTTAAAAATGATAATTATAGAAAATTCATCTTTATTCATAAAAGTTGGGGTCTTTACAATCTCCCTTCTTATGAAATTTTCCCTCGAAATTAGGGGTATTACGGTATGTCGAAGAGGTAAGGATACCTTGATTTCATTTTGATTCTAACCCGGTCATTTCCTCAACATCGTGGTTCCTCCATAAAACTTTGGCTTGAGATATAACCTTGGGCGTAGAATATGTTCCTTCTTATCCAAGATTTGAGCAGGAACCTCTTAAATACGTTAAATCTTCCGCTTATTTAAATCGGTTCTAACTCAATAATGTGGTTCGGGTCTTTCACATATTTACGTAACATGGATATATGGAAAACGTTATAAACACGAGACATACTTGGCGGGAAAGCGAGTCTATAGGCTACAGTCCTTACTCGATCGAGGATTAAAAATGGGCCAATGAATCGAGGATTGAGCTTTCCTCTCTTTCCAAATCTCGTAACTCCTTTCCATGGAGCAACACGTAACAACACATGATCTCCAATATCGAATTCCACGTCCTTTCGATGAAGATCAGTATAACTCTTTTGTCGGTCTTGTGAGGTTTTTATATGTTGTCGAATTGCGTGAATCTTTTCCGTAGTCATACGTACCAACTCCGGTCCCAACAACGTTGCTTCACCCACCTCATCCCAACATACTGGAGAACGACACTTTCTTCCATACAACGCTTCGAATGGAGCCATGCCAATACTTGCTTAATAATTGTTGTTGTAGGAAAACTCCACCAATGGTAAGAACTTATCCCAAATTCCCTTGAAGTCAAGGACACAGAGTCTTTGTGACGCCCCCAAAATAGGTATACATCACCCATTCTGAGTTGTCAATACATGGTACAGAAACAACTACAACTTTATTATTACAACAAGAAAGCGTGAGTTTGAATACAAATATTATCTTACAGACAATATCTATACTCAAATAAATCCTCATCATATTTATTGATACATTATTTTACAAAAATGGTGAGGACTACTAAACAACTCTCTAGAACCTTCATTCCATACCCAGGCTCGTACTGCATTTATATTCTCGCCTCACGAGAAGAAAAATGGAACAAAAAGGGAAAGGGTGAGCTCAACTAGCCCAAATAAAGAATATTATGACTAAGATAATATACAACAAATTATCATTAGTCTTGACAGGAAAAATCTAATAGAATACTGATAGACAACAAGTTTTTAAATCAATATTCGCAATGAAATAATAATTCATTAGAAGAGTTAAGTAGAGAATGCAAACTACTATCTTCTATGTATGAATTTAAAAGTTCATAAATCTATCTTTTATCCCCTGTAACATCAATCAATATATATCTGGAATCAAATATTCATCTTTGCTTTACTGAGGCCAAAGATATTCATCGATTGGTCAGTGTTCATCTAAACACTGTTCATCTTTTGCACTACGGGCCAAAGATATTCTTTGAAATCATTCATCTTTGCACTACGGGCCAAAGATATTCCATAATATCATCATTTAAGATGAAGATGATAAAAAATATTTTTAAAGAAACAAATCCAATTGAAACAAAATGATGAGGATTAAGGATTAAGGATTAGTACTTTGTTTTATCCACGCCCAAAAAAAATACCTCAAAAATAATCACAAAGTGGTGTAAAATTCAAGAATGATCAAAACATGGATACAATCAAAGCTAGTATCCGAATAGATATTTTAGACTTAAAAGAAATTTTTTATTTTTAGATGAATAGTGTCAGTATTCGTGAATAGGTCATTATCGTGAATAGTGTCAGTATCGTGAATAGTAACCGACACCAAAAGTTCCAAATTTGATAAAAACTTCATATCAATATTTCAACATAATGATATTGAAGAAATAATATCATTCTGAAAAAATAATATCCACACCTCGAAAGGCAAGTACTTCTAGTTTGAAAACAGGATATAGGTTATGACTTGAACTTGCAGTATAGTAATACCCAAAGTATACTCAATATACTCACAAGAATACGCTCGATAATATAGAGAGAAAACTTGAGTTTCTGGTGTGATTTTCAATTCTAACCTAAGCACCCTATTTATAAGAAATTGCTTAGAACACCAAAGCAGAAAATTTAATAAATTAATAATATATATATATTTTTCCAATGCACACTTAATTTGCCCAACATCAGCCACCAACCAGCCCACTACACAAGACTAACAACAAAAAACGTTTTTCTAATTTTAAATATTTTAAACTTCCAAAAATCAATTATTTCGGAGCTTCGGAGCTTCAATAATTCATAATAAATAGCCCTTTTGCCAGAAAATTCGAATCTTGTGACTTTTTATAGGAAATTCAATTCTCTACAACTTTGCAGAAGAAAGTTTTTCCAAATTCCAAACAAAAATTGACCGAAATCCACAAACGGGCGATTTTATAAATTTATAATCAAATTTCCCAATAATAAATGGGGTCCACAGACATGTTTAACATGTTTTAAACATTTATTGCAATAAAAATACTCTTCCTCCTCGTATACTCATATATCCCACATTCGTTGTAAAAATATCACCATTATTATATTATTAAAATATAATAATATATTTAAATGAATTATTTTATCGAGAAAAGATAAAATTTCAATTTTCAACAATTGTCACATTAAAATTTTCTCCATCTATATCCACATAAAATTAATATTTTTCTCATCATATGAATCAATAATTAATTATTCATAAATAATATTACGAGAATCACAATATCGACGTTGGTGCGCGGTTCAGAAAAGAGGGGCTTTTCAATAAGAATTTTTTCTTCTTGGCGCGCAATTAGGTGACCAAACCTCTCCTTAGACGAACTTTCTAGACATTGCCAATAATGTTATCTAATAATATTATTAGGATAATATGAATTATTGCTTCGATAATGAAAAATAAGTGTAATGACAATTATTGAAACAACAAAGAATATAAAATATCAACACAATTATTAAATCAATAAAATCTTTGAATAAAGTAATTATCAGTAACCATTATTGAGTAGTGCCTTCTTACGTAAGAATCAATAATTGGTGCAATCTGGTGTCTTCTTGTGTGTTTTAACCAAGGAGTATTTTAACAAGATTAACTCAGAATAACTCATGTTGTTATTTTTAAACAACTTATATTTGTCGTTTTCTTCATCCAATCGCTTTAGTTATGGGGCCATTAAAATCATTGTGCGTCATGCGAATATTCTCCGGCAATGCAAGAATATTCCACGACCAAACGAATATTCCCCGACAACAATGAATATTTTATAACCACTTGCTTATTTTGAAATATTTGCGTATTTTACCCATAACTATCCACATTAATCAAATCAACCCTTACTATTTTAAAATAATAAATAGAGAAAATTAAATTTCATTAATAATAAGTTGGGGTCTTACAGTCTTAATAAATCTTCAAGAGTTTGAATAGTCCTCTCTGATCGTCTGTCCATTTGAGGATGATATGCCGAACTAAATCATAAATCCGTGCCCATAGCTTTTTACAAACTAACCCAAAATCGTGAAGTGAATCTTGGGTCTCGATCAGAAACTATGGATACTGGCATACCATGCAATCTTACAACCTCTTTTATGTACATACGAGCAAGACGTTCAAGTGTAAAAGTTTCTCGTATAGGTAAAAAATGAGCAGACTTGGTCAATCTATTAACAATGACCCAAATTGCATCTATACCCTGAGAAACCTTAGGAAGACCAGTAACGAAATCCATGGTAATGTGCTTTCACTTCCATTCTAGAATTTCAAGTGGTTGCAATGGACCTTTTGGTACCTGATGCTCCGCCTTGACTCGTTGACACGTTAAACATCTTGATATAAACAGCGCTATCTCTCTCTTCATATTGCCCCACCAAAATATATGTCGAAGATCATGATACATTTTGGTACTCCCAGGATGGATTGCAAACGGTGTGTTGTGCGCCTCCATCATGATTTTACACTTTAACTCAGAGTCGTTAGGAACACTAAGTCTGGAGTTGACTCGAAGTATTCCTTCTTCATCGATTCTTGCTTCCAGCATTGCACCTTCTTGTACTTTCTTCCTCATATGCATCAGTTCCAGGTCTGTAGCTTGAGCAGCTTTAACATTATTGATTAAAGTCGGTTCTACTCGTATATTCGTCATCATCACGTGGGTCCCTGTACTTTTTATCTCTATCTCCATCGTTTGCAAGTCAAACAAAATGGGCCTTTGCGTTGACAATATCACACTCGTACCCGCATATGATCTTCTACTCAATACGTCAGCTACCACGTTTGCTTTTTAGGATAGTATTGGATGGTATGTGTGACGCCCCCAAAATAGGTATACATCACCCATCTTGAGTCGCCAACTACATGGTACTAAATTCAAATACAACTTGATTATACAACAGTCGTGTAAAATACGATAAAATACATACTGTGAGTTTTAATACAAATATTGTCATCTAGACAATATCCACACTCAATTTAGTCCTCATTACATTTATTATCACACTATTTAACAGAATAGTGAGGACTACTAAGACACCATCTCGGACCATCACTCCGATTCTCCGATTAGTCCATTACGTTCTCATTTCGAAGAAACAGTGAAAGAAAAGGGTGAGCTCAACTAGCCCGATAAAAAATATTATGACTAAGATAATGCGAGAATAAATTATCATTAGTCCTCAACAATGTTAAACCGATAAAATACAATAGACATCAAGTTTAAGCTGCAATGAACACGCAATCCATTAAAAGAGTCAAGTAGAGAATAAAATCTACTATCTTTTATGATTTAAAAAGGTTTTTCATCACTTTTATCGTTGAGACTCAAATTTTAATAAATAATCCACATCATCCCCCTTTTACGACCAAGGATATTCATTAGGGTCACGACCACAAATTATCCATGCACTCACGGGCGAGGATATTTGTGTATTCATCAATGGTCATGATCTCATCAACAATCATCCATCAATGTACTTCGGCCAATGAGGACTTTTAATACATCATTTGTAACATTACGGTCATGATTACAACGAATAATCCCTGGTCATAATCATACCAAGTCCATCTATGCACTACAGGCCACAGATAACTTTCAAAAATAATATAAACATGAGGATGATGACAATGATATAAGAATTTAAAAAAACAAGTTCAAGAATTAATTTATTCAGGAACTAATAACGTCCAAATTGTCAACATGATACTTCTTTGTAAAGTAAAATTCAAGAATGCTCAGAAGAATATTTCCATGAAAAGATACTGGATGAAACGCAAATATCAAGAATATTCCACTAATTTCATGGAGTGTAGAAGTCAAAACTTTAACCAACTGAGTATAATAAAGAATGGAATAATAAAAGAAATCACCATGCATGCGGTACTTCGCATAGACAGGTTATTCCATCAGAATAATAAATAACGGAGCCAGGTCAAGCGTAATACATACGCAGACGGAGATTCCAACGAATAATAAAGAATGGAATACAACGAAATCACCATGCATGCAGTGCTTGCATGTAGACAGTTATTCCAACATAATAATAAATAACGAGATCGAGTTCGATGATAAAATGCATGAGACATGATATTTCAATGAGAATAAATAAAGGCGGAACCCGGTCCCGGCAAAAACGCATATGAGCAGGATATTCCAACAAAATAATAAAGAGGCGGAACCAGTGCGGCGTAAAAGATGACATGTGATATTCCAACGTAATAATAAAGAATGGAATCTGTAAGAATTTCACCAAGTATAGGGTAGCTTCGGCGTATGTATGTTATTCCAATGAGAATAATAAAGATGGAATAATAGAAGTTCTTTTCATGAATACAAAAGAAATAATACCCACTACTAGTAAAAGAAACTTGATATCGGAGTAGTGAAGTAGCATAATACTTTTCTTCTTTCTCTCTATAGTTTTCTCTCTAAAGTTTCAGCGAATTCGTAAGAAATAATGAAGGAATGAGCTTTATTTATAGAAGAATGGAATGAATAGTAACCAATCCATGAAGCGGTCAGATTGATTTACTTTAATCAGACGATCCATATTTAAATCAAAATCTTTTAAATAAAATATAATATATTCTATTTATAATCTAATATAACGAATAACTTTTAAAAAGATTTTACTATGCAAATACTATGCATAATAAAATATAATATATTCTAATTATTATCTAATAAAAGCGAGATAACTTTATAAAAGTATTCTATTTTATATAAAAAGATTTTCTTATTAAGCATAATAAAAGCGAATAACTTTATAAAAGTATTACATTTTATATAAAAAGTTTTTCCATTTTATTACGTTAATAATCTGAATAAAACAAAAACGTCATCATTATTATTATTATTCACACTATTAATCCAGAATGTCGTTCCCAGGAAAGAGGGGGCATTCCAATAAGGACTTCTGTAAGACCTCAACTTATTATTAATGAAATTTAATTTTCTCTATTTATTATTTTAAAATAGTAAGGGTTGACTTGATTAATGTGGATAGTTATGGGTAAAATACGCAAATATTTCAAAATAAGCAAGTGGTTATAAAATATTCATTGTTGTCGGGGAATATTCGTTTGGTCGTGGAATATTCTCTCCGCTTCGGGGAATATTAAATGCGACCGGTAAGATCTTTTGTGGACCCCATAACGGAAAGTGATTGGATGAAGAAAGCGACAAATATAAGTTGTTTAAAAATAATAACAGTAGTTAGTTATTCACAGATTATCTTGTTAAAATACTAAATTGGTTAAAACACAAGAAGACTTGCAGTATTGCACCAATTATTGATTCTTACGTAAGAAGGCTTTACTCAATAATGGTTACGATAATTCTTATGCTCAAGATTATTTTATTGATTTAATAATTGTTGCGTTGATATTTTTATATTCTTTGTTGTTTGATAATTGTCATTTACGGTATTTTTCATTATCGAAGCAATAATTCATATTATCCGAATAATATTATTAGATAACATTATTGGCAATGTCTAGAAAGTTACATCTAAGGAGAGGTTTGGTCACCTAATTGCGGCGCCCGATGAAGGAGAAATTCTTATTGGAAAGCTCCTCTTTCTAGGAGGCGAACGGTTGTCGATATTGTGATTATGTAATATTATTTGTGAATAATTAATTATTGATTTATATGATGAGAAAAATATTGATTTTATGTAGATATAGATGGAAAAATTTTAATGTGACAATTGTTGAAAATTGAAATTTTATCTTTTTACGATAAAATAATTCATTTAAATATATTATTATATTTTAATAATATAATAATGATGATATTTTACAACGAATGTGGGATATATGAGTATCTGAGGAGGAAGAGTATTTTTGTTGCAATAAATATTTAAAACATGTTAAACATGTCGGTGGACCCCATTTATTGACCGAAATTTGATTATAGCTTTATAAAATCTCCGTTTGTGGATTTGGTCAATTTTGTTTGGAATTTGGAAAAACTTTCTTACGCAAAGTTGTAGAGAATTGAATTTCCTATAAAAAGTCACTTGAGATTGAATTTTACGGCAAAAGGGCTATTTATTATGAATTATTGAAGCTCAAAATAATTGATTTTGGAAGTTTAAAATATTTAAAAAGAAAAAACGTTTTTTGTTGTTAGTCTTGTGTAAATTTGGTTGGTGGGTGATGTTGGGCAAAATTAAGTGTGCGTTGGAAAAATATATATATTATTAATTTATTAAATTTTCTGCTTTGGTGTTCTAAGCGATTTCTTATAAATAGGGTCTTGGGTTAGAATTGAAAATCACACACGTAAGCTGAAGTTTTTTCTCTCTATATTATCGAGCGTATTCTTGTGAGTATATTGAGTATACTTTGGGTATTGCTATCTGGTGCAAGTTCAAGTCATAACCTATATCTGGTGTTTCATTTAGAAATAATTGTCCTTTCGAGGTAAGGGATATTATTTTTTTCGTAATGATATTATTTCTTCAATATCATTATGTTGAAATATTGATAAAAAGTTTTATCAAATTTGGAACTTTTGGTCGAAGTTACTATTCACGATATATCTGACTATTATTCGATTATACGACCTTTATTCACGAATACGGCACTATTCATCGAAAAATGAAAAATTTTCTTTTCGTCCAAAATATCTAATCTGGATACTAGCTTTGATTGTATCCATGTTTTGATCATTCTTGAATTTTACACCACTCTGATTATTTTTGAGGTATTTTTGGACGTGGATAAAACAAAGTACGAATCCTTAATCCTTAATCCTTGTCATTTTGTTTCACCGGATTTGTTTCTTTAAAATATTTTTCATCATCTTGATCTTAAATGATGTTATTATGGAATATCTTTGGCACTGTAGTGCAAAGATGAATGATTTTGAAGAATATCTTTGGCCGTAGTGCAAAGATGAGCAGTGTTTAGATGAACATGATTAATCGATGAATATCTTTGGCACAGTAGTGCAAAGATGAATATTTGATTCAGGATATATATTGATTGATGTTACGAGGATAAAAGATAGAGCGATGAACTTTTAAATTCATATGTAGAAGATAGTAGTTTGCATTCTCTACTTAACTCTTCTAATGAATTATTATTTCATCATGCGAATATTGATTTAAAAACTTGTTGTCTATTGTATTCTATTAGATTTTTCCTTTTGAAGACTAATGATAATTTGTTGTATATTATCTTAGTCATAATATTCTTTCTTGGGCTAGTTGAGCTCACCCTTTTCCTTTTGTTCCATTTTTCTTCTCGGAGGCGAGAATATAGCGAAGATGCAGTCTGGGTATGGAATGAATGTTCTAGAGAGAGTTGTTTAGTAGTCCTCACCATTTTTGTAAAATAATGTATCAATAAATGTGATGAGGATTTATTTGAGTATAGATATTGTCTAGAAGATAATATTTGTATTCAAACTCACAGTTTTACTGTTGTAATAATCAAGTTGTAGTTATTTCTGTACCATGTATTGACAACTCAGAATGGGTGATGTATACCTATTTTGGGGGCGTCACAACTTCTCCATATTGGAGCGCAATTAGGTGACCAAACCTCTCCTTGGCAGAACTTCTAGACATCGTTAATAATGCAAATAATAATATTAGCAACTTCATCATCTCAATTATTGATTTAATAACATATAAAATATCGACAATAATTGAATCAAACTGAGTAACTTCTCACATAAGCATTAATAATTAATACTGTGTTCTACTATGCAACCACGCATATTATTGTACTTTTACTACCGAGTAGTTCAATAGTATCAACGGTAAAACTTCCGCCGTTATTTTCATAAAAATATTTTTGTCGTTTTCTCAATCCGACAATAATTCTGTTGTGGGGTCCACCAATGATTGTGTCGTCGTACGAATATTCCCTGACCAATCGAATATTATATAACAACTTGCGTACTTTGCAAAATTTATAAATATTACCCACAACTATAACATTATATCAAATTTATTCCATAATATTTAAAAAATGATATTTATAGAAAATTCATATTTATTCATAAAAGTTAGGGTCTTACAATGTCAGCATTTCCAGATATCTGTATGGGTATTCCTTCGAAAGATGAAGATGTTCTTTTTGAGCAGTGGTTTAAGATTGGATTAAATAACAGGAAAAGGTATGTATATTGGAGTTTGATATATTTGCATTATGTTTTTTAATAGGATATAAAATCATTTATTTTATATTTCCAATATGTTATTGTTTTGAAGGACTGAAAAATTTCCGGGTAACAATGACAAAATTGAGCCTTCATTCAGATTTGGGTCTGTGTCAATAGCCTCAAAAATGTGGTTTTACAAGCTTAAGACCCCAGGGCAGTGGCTTGATGATGATGTGAGTTTTTTTATTACCTTTGAATCTATGTTTGTTAGTTTCGATTACCTTATATAATCATATTGGTTACTATATGTGTATGTATTGATTCTTATTATATTCTGAAGATTATTATTTTTTCCTTTGTTTATCTCTCGATTGTTATTTTGTTTTTAATTTTGTTCAAAGACATCAACATACTTTGTATTACATTAAGTGGAACCTGCCAGCACTCGACCAAAATTCAAATAAGGGTTACAACAATAGATTGTTGGTTCCATATCAAGTTAACCAATTTATATGAGAAATATTGTAATAGAAATTGTGAAAAGAATCTGTTGTTGGGCTCTGATGATATAGCTGAGTATATTCATGGCTTTCTTATGGAAGTCAACACACCGTGGAGATTCCAGATTGATTTTGTCGTGTTTCACATTCATATATCGCCTCCACGGTCATTGGTTTTGCTAGTTTTTGATGTGCATCGCAGAGTATTAGTGGTTTATAATTCTCTACAACAGGACATGAATGTAATGCGCACAAATATTATGGATGTGTGTGAGCCGTACATCTTTATTCTTCCCATAATTTTGTCTAGTTGCGGATTTTGGAAGAATAGATCCGATATCGATTTCAATAGTGTTCCATACCGTAACAAAGGAGAACATGATATCATTGATCTCGAATTTGCCGAGGGTCTTCCGGAACAAATTGAAGGGTAAGTTTACATTGTTTTTATTTTTTCAATTTTCCATATATCATGAAGTTTATTTTGATTTGTTTTATATCTTTATTGTTTTTTCAGCGATTGCGGAATGTTTACAATTTGTTTTGCGGAATATTTCCTTCATCAGACGATTTTTGAAATGCCAAAACCATTTCCAATCCTTCAATACCGCAGGAAGCTATGTGTCAACTTGTTTAATCATGCGAGGAACAAACAAGTAGGTGGATATGAATCTGACTCAGAATATCCAGGAAGATTCGCTAGTGAAGACTAGTATGCTTATGTAACTTGTTATTTTTTTTTTGTCTATTTCATACTATTTGATATGGTTATTGGTTGTGGAAATATTTTGTAATTATTCTGATTTGATATGGTTTTTGGTTGTGGAATGTTTTGTAATTATTTTAATGATTGAATGATGTATTAATTTTTACTATTGGAAGTATGAGTATGTTTTGTTGGATCACATTGTTGTTTTTTGTTTTGTATTTAATTTTCGTAAATATTATTGTTAACATTTTTATTTATGGTACAGTGGGTTGCTAAATTTGAATATTAAGGTATCTATTTGAATTGGTATTGGTATCCAATTAGTATTAATAATATATTGTAAAAAACATTTACAAAATAATAATGTTGTTTCTGTTATGATGATCATCGGTTTTTGGGTGGGCAAATAGTTGTTTTATGTACAAATTTAAAATTCAATTTGTTAGATTTGTTGCCAGATTTGTGGGTGTGCAAATAGTTGTATTTATGTACAAATTTAAAATTCAATTAGATACAATTTGTTGCCAGATTTGCATATATAGTTAACACTTTTCGTTGACACAAATATTATTTTTTACATGTAATACAGTTGGTAGCCAAAATTTCAATTCTGTGTAACTATTTTAATTTTAGGTAGTAAGCAAAATATACATAAATATATACATTATATATTATTTTATTTGAAGTTAGAATTACTTGTTTTTTAAAAGAAATTAATGAAAATAAACATATTTCAAATCAGGGAATCAGCCATAACAGGAAATTATATCACAATTTACACCTTATATTATGTTTTGTTTTGTTATGGTTGTGTTGGTTCACAAACAACATATATTGTTTATAATAAACAGCATTTGTGGTTTACCAAACAGTTATATTAATTAAAAATTACTCTATTAATGTTTGTAACCACAAATACTATTTTTTGCATGGTACAGTTGGTAGCCAAAATTTCATTTACAGGTAACTATTTTAGTTTTAGGTAGTAACCAAAATATACATAAATATGTCTGTTATATATTATTTTATTTGAAGTTAGAATTAATTGTTTTTTAAAAGAAATTAATGAAAATTTACACATTTCAAAACAGGGAATCAGCCATAACAAGAAATTATGTCACAGTTTACACCTTATATTATGTTTTGTTTTGTTATGGTTGTGTTGGTTCACAAACAACATATATTGTTTATAATAAACAGTATTTGTGGTTTACCAAACAGTTATATTAATTAAAAATTACTCTATTAATGTTTGTAATTGCATATGTTTTTTACATGGTACAATTGGTAGCCAAAATTTCAATTACAGGTAACTATTTTAATTTTAGGTAGTAACCTAAATATACATAAATATGTCTGTTATATATTATTTTATTTGAAGTTAGAATTACTTGTTTTTTAAAAGAAATTAATGAAAATAAACACATTTCAAAACAGGGAATCAGCCATAACAGGAAATTATATCACAGTTTACACCTTATATTATGTTTTTTTTTGTTATGGTTGTGTTGGTTCACAAACAACATATATTGTTTATAATAAACAGTATTTGTGATTTAACAAACAGTTATATTAATTAAATATTACTCTATTAATGTTTGTAATTGCATATGTTTTTTACATAAGTAGAGTTGGTAGCCAAAATTTCAATTACGTGTAACTATTTTACTTTTAGGTAATGTAAAGATACATAAATATATACATTATATATTATTTTATTTGAAGTTAGAATTACTTGTTTTTAAAAGAAATTAATGAAAATAAACACATTTCAAAATAGGAATCAAAACCCATAATGAGAAATTATATCACAGTTTACACATTATATTATATTTTTTTTGTTATGGTTGTGTTGGTTCATAAACTACATATATTGTTTATAATAAAGCAAGATTTGAGGTTTACCAACAGATTATATTAATTTAAAATTACTATATTATTTTGTTTTGTAATTGCATATATATTTTTACATGGATACAGTTGGTTGTCAAAATTTCATTAATAGGTAGTAACCAAAATATACATAAATAGTTATGTTATATATTATTTTATTTGAAGTTATAATTACTTGTTGTTAAAAAGAAATTAATGAAAATAAACATATTTCAATATTGTGCAATATAAATTTTGTTTTATTTAATCAATAAAATGATTACAATATGAATGTATATTGAGCAACCTCAGTAAACATCAAGGAGCCTGTTACAATTTTTTTGATGTTGAAGTATATTATAACGTTTTTGGCCTCAAAATTGGTGGATTATTGCATGTTTTTTTGTTGTGTCCTTTTTCTTGGCATCGTCTGCATTTATTTTGAATCGTATTTTCGCATACATGTTTGTACCTTCCAATCTTTGGTCGATCGGTAGGCGCCTTTCAGATTTGGTGGTTTGACACATATGTTTTTAATCTCGCCCAGAACATCCCAATTCTCTTTGTCATCGAGCATTATATGATGGAAGTTGAATATGTAATACCAAAGTTTTTTTTAATAGTATTTTGAGCAAAAATCATAATAAATTTCATATTCCTTTTGCTAATAACAAAGAAGTTAGTGTAATGAGCAAGGCATCTCATGGTATTGAAATTTACGGCATGTGCATGTCTTTTGTTCCATATCCACGATAAATTGTTTGGTGACATCGTAAATAGTAAAAATCACTAGATTCGATGTCTCAACCTACAACACAATTTAATAGTGTAGTTAGTATGTATAATAATTACTTCTTCTTTTTTTGTATATATGGAATAATTTAAGTCATATGTACTATTGGTAACTTTTACAGTTTATATTGGTAACCAAAAATGCATATTGTGGTTTTATATAAATATTAATGTTATTTTTTTGAAGATATGCAGTAACAATTTAGGGGTTTTATGACTGATCTTAAGTTTCTTTGACTCGTTGATATTATCTTGCAATCTTCTCTCAGCTGTTGTGGAAAGGTTTGTGAAAGTTGATATTGCTGATTGTTTGTTTGTGAAATACCACCTTTGAACCATACAACGTAGGCATTCAATCATCGACGCAACTGGAAGATCTCTGATTCCCTTAATTGCGTGGTTAATAGATTCAGCGGTGTTTGAAGTCATTGTTGAATACCTGCTTACAGTTCCATGGAGCCTCGTGCACTTTTCTAGCTTAACTTCTTCCTCCAGATATGTCCTTATTCTAGTATCAATTGCATCAAGTTCAGCCATATGTATGTTGAATTCTTCTATAGTGTAAGCCCTACAAGTTGCATTGTATGCTTTTTTATCTCTTCTCCTTTCTTTTTGAATCTGTTTTTTATATTTTTCAAAATATGGTATGTGCATGAACCGTGTATGACATCAGGGAACACAGAGTTAAGTCCTTTGATAATTGCTTCATGTCTGTCTGAAACGATGCATTGTCCTTCTCTAACACCACAAGCATTTCTCAAATTGATGAAAAACCATCTCCATGATGATTCATTTTCACTGTCAACAACTGCAAAAGCAATCGGTATGATGTTCCTGTTTGCATCTTGCAAGGTGCTTCTTATGAAGCGATGTACTTCAAGAGTTGATTGTATGAATGTCCCATCAACTACAATGATTGGGAAACAATGTTGCCATGCTCAATGGATGCTCTATCATGCGAAGAAGAGATATTTGAAGCGACCATTTTTTTCCAACTCCGAGGATGTGATGGATCCTGAAATGAATTTTAAAGTAAGGTTAATGTAATTATATGTAATAAATATTGTCCAAATTTGTAGTTAGGATTACTATGTGTATTACTTTTGCTATATAATTACTTATATTTTAATGTCTTTCATAGTGTTCAGATGGTATCTAAAATGCTATTTAATAGTTTCACTTCATGTAGATATTTGTCTGCTGTAAAAATCAGATTTAGTTTTGTTTCATTAAAATAGGTATTAGCCATACATGTATTTGTAAGTAACTAAATTACTTAATTTGAGTAACCAAAATATTTGAAATATTTAATAAATAGTTTTCAATTGTTACCTGGATTTTTTTTTTTGCAATATGTGCAACCAAGAAGGGATCAGAGTGTAGTCGTGTGAAGGGATCTCCATGCTTTTTGGTAGGAGATGGACACATTATACTCCGTCATCATGTCTTCCACAATGTCGGTTGGTGTGTAAATTTTCTTGAAGTTAGTTAGTTTGTGCTTTATGCACTCACTAACCATCTCATTGTTTGCTTGTCTGTGATCTCCAAGCAGTATGTTGGACGAACAAGTGTGTACATCATTAAATTCTCTTACCTTGAACATAGTTGTTTTCCGAAACTTTGATGCTCTTAGTTTCCATTTGCAATTTCCATTGTCTATGCATACCAGAACAAAATCTCAACCACTTGTTCTTTCAACCTTGTGTTGTCTGTTTTGCCTTATAGAATGTAGCCTTATTGCTTGTGAAAGATTTTTCTTGTTTATGTAAGTTTGATGTATTTTGACTTCAAACTTATTCGGATCTGAAATGACCTCATCACATTGTTCTACAGTGTTTGCTATGTTCTGGTTTCTGACTTTTTCTTTGTCAATTACTTCAATTGTGATCCATTTTGGTCTTCTTGTGTTGCCAACGAAACAAATTCAGAATTCCATTGTGTCAATCTCATTTGCGTTTCTACTTGTACTATATATTCTTCTTCATTTATCACGTTATGTAAGCTTGTAATCCCTCCAATGATGTGTTCATAATCTATAATTAGTGGAAACTTGACATGTTCATCTGATCTTTTACTAACTTCCATATAGAATCTTAAGGTTGCTTCATTTGTTACCTTGATCGGAGGAATGTTGTTTTTAATCTGAAATTTGATTGTCAATTCCGTTGTGTTGTAGTCTAGATTTAATGCAGTACATATCATGTTGTGCATTTCTGTGAATGAACAATTTGAAGGGGCTATTAGGCCGGTAACTTCAAAATTTTGATATTGGCTACTGTCGATCCACGTTCCGTTGAAGTAAACTACAATTGAAAGCATATCCATGGTCCGAATACTGAAACAATAACATTCACACAATAATGTAATTAGTATCCAAACCTATATATGAATGTTTCCAAAATTTTGTATGCGCAACGAAATATGAATGTTACTGTTTCAAAAGCTATTTTGTAACTGATATAATTTGTATTCACTATTTAGATACTAAAGTAACTTTTTTCAGTAACCAAAGTAGACGTATTTAGTATCAATTATTATGCATCAAACTGCTTTCAATTTGTTTATAAACAAATCACAATTTATAATGCCCTGAAAATGAAATACTAAATATTAAACACTAAAAACAAGTAATCCAAATATTTATATGAATGTTGCCAAATTTTTATATAAATGCTTCCAAAATATGCATTTGTAACAAATATTATTTGGTTACTGAAATTACAAAAGCTATTTAATTGGTTTTCAAATTAACATTATTCAGTAACCAAAATATACGTTATCGGTATCTCTGCTACTCTAAAGTAATGTTTTCATTCCTTCCATATTCAAAACACAAATTATAATGTCGTGAAGGTGATTTGCCAAATATTGAACACTTAAAACAAGGTAAACAAATCTTTATATGAATGTCCCCAAAACTTTGTATGCCTATCAAAATTGTATTGAACAACAAAGAATAATTTAAACTTTATTTCATACAGTCGCTAATATTACTTATATGATATATACTAATAGAAATCTGTGAATTATTATATTATGTTTTGTTTTTTGTTATTGTCATAAAAATTACACTCTCAGTTGAATTCGTAGGTAACAAAAAATGATTTCAAAATATAGATTAACTGATTCGTACCTTTGTATTCACTTTTCAAATTCAGTTTGCAATCTCTGTTTAAATCTTTTCTTTCAGTTTTGGAAACCTGTGATCGGTTTGTGCATGTCGATTTTCTGATACTTTGTATTTGGTTCTCTGTGTATTTCAATTAGGCTTCTTTTGTATGTATGTTTCTGCTTCATTTTCGATTGATCCGATCTTGAAGATGAACAATTAGTTGAAGATGATGATTATATGTAAAAGCTTTTAGATTGTTCTCATATGGAGCATTCGTTTTTTGCGTTATTTTTTGAATGTTTTTTTTAGTAGGTAACTGACGTGAATAGTGTAGTTTTCTCCTTGAATTAAGGTGTTTGTATTTCAGTTGATTTGGTTTATGTGACAAGGATTGCACTAATATTGATATTATTATATATTATTGTACTATTACTATAATTATTTAATTGGTGTACAATTCTTGTAATATCTTTTTAATAGTTGTATATTTATGTAAAGGACCTTAATATTATTGTTATTAATTTATAATACTAGTCTATTAATGCTATATTAATCCCTTATATAATTTTGTATGGAAAGGTAAAGTGAAATGGTCATTTGCCCACCCCTACCCCCTACCCCCTACCCCCTACCAAGGGGTTCAGCAGACGATTCAAATACTACTGAAATAACATCTCATCAAAATTTTGACAACACAACAAGCTCTCTGTCAGCTCCTTTGAAAAAAACACATATAACCTTTCAAAACCCGGCCTCTAGTCAGTTACAGACTCCTCCTTTGCTTTTCCATATCCCAAAAAAGCAACAAAAATAAAGTAAATAAACATAAAGAGATTCAAACAAGCAACCATAATAAATCTTTCCTCCAATCACTGTCCCCAACTAAAGCAATCTTGCTCTCTTTTTTCTCTCTTTACTGATATGCAATCATATATATATATATATATATATATATGAAAGTGATTAGCATAAAATTTATTTTTGAATATGATAATTAATTAGTTCATAAATGCGGATATACAGGCAAAATTCTATATGTATCAATATTTTATTAGTTAATTGACCAATTTACTAAAAAAATAAACTTCATACTAACCGAATCCTATATATAAATATACATGCGACTTTCTTTCTTTCTTTACAACAATATTGTCTACCATAGATGTGAACAAATATTTTAATTTTAATCAATCATATATCAAGATATGAGATGATCTCTCTTTGCATATTAATAACAATTATTCATTATATTAGTTTAGTACCCACAACTCAAGCGGAGTAGTAGGTATCAGATTACTAATTAATATAACGTCACCACACACACACACATTCAACTTTTAAAACTCCAAAAATTAAGTAACTAATCGAAACTAAACAAAATGACCCAAACCCAAAAGTTCTTTCCTTTATCTTTCTTATTAGTCCTAGACTACTAATATGTAGTAGTAGTAGTAGATTTGCGGACAAAGTATCGATAAGCCGCAACGTTTCTTTTTCTCGAGGCCGTGTTATCAACGGATAACACCATTTTCCCGGCTTCTTTTGATGTGTATGAGTTGTGGACCGCCTCTTCCGTGGCCGCGATCTTCCTCGGCTTCTCCACTGCTACCGCGTAGCTCCCATCGGCATTGGGCACAAACTCGGCACTGTATTCCAATTCCCATCCACCCACCACTATGTCCCATGTTATTGTTGCACCGGCCTAATAACACCCAAATAACCAACCACCACAGTTAGATTAAATATTTATATACCTCTACTATCAGTAATTATCATTCTAACAAGTCGTATCTAAAACATACATTTCTTAAATAAGAAGATATATCTAGCATCAGTCCTCTCTTAAATAACATACCTCTCTTAAAACTAACATTTCTCTCTTAAAACTATGTTGTTGCTTTGAAGATTCTTTTCAAAAATATCTATAATATAATATTAAAAGAGAGTGGTCTCACTTGTTTTTCTTCTATTTATAAAAATGCTACTCGCAGCCCCATTTATTTTTAAAGAATTTCCAAAACGACATATTTTTAATAAAAATATATTATTTAAGAGAGTATGTTATATAAGAGGTATGTTTTAGCTCCGTTATTATCATTCTAAATTCTATATCTTTCATTTCATACTAAAACTTTATATTATAATCTGTAGCAGCAGCAGCCAGCATGATCAAGAAATTCCCTTAGGATACAGACATGGTAAGAAAAAATAAATTAGATAATGAATATATATTCATACTCAAGTAAAAAAGGAACAGCTGAGAAATAATTAAATGAACCTCAATGCCCTCGATTTGTATGTTCACTTTCTCTCCTCCTTTGACAGTGAACTCGGATGCTGGTTTTGGTGGACCATTCTCCATATCACTGGGTCGACTCAGTCCCCCATACTGAACCGGAACGTCCTCTGGCCTAATGAACCTGAACAGAGTATAAAACCTCCCTTCATATAACAAAAAATCCAAAATACACCAATTTTGATAATTTGGACCCAAAAAAAAACAAGAATTAAAGCGAGGCAGAAAATAGGTAATTGTTCTATAAGTAGCAATCTTAGAATTGAACACAGAAGCAGATGCATTAAAGATGGATACGGAGAGAGAAAAACATAGAAATTATACTTAAAAAAAACTCACTTGTAAAGGGTCTCTGCAACGTTTCCTTCCTTACAGATTACAAACTTGCTCTTAGTTCTCTGAGTTAGAAACGGACTAAACACAGAATAAAGCATACTGAAGTACCATGGCACGTTGATGAATATCTGTCGCAATAAAGAAAAAGATTAAAACAAAGATTGAGAGGCAAACCCACTAAAAAACATGGATTTCAAAAAAAAAGAGAATTTTGAACACCTTACGAGCAACCATTTCTGGGTAATTATCTTGGAAGAGAGAGAGAATGTGGTTAGAGGCAACCCTAAGCACCCTTTTTGGCATGTCTTTGAGATCAGTGACTTGAATAATGGAGTTTATACCACCAGACTTAAAATGCAATAACTTGATACCTCTCTCAAGAACTTGAACCCTCCACCTCAAGAACTTCTTCAATTTCTCATCATCCCCAAAAGTCCTCTCATACATTCCCTTATCTCTAAAAACTCCATAAGCATTATAACAAACTGGGTGTCCCTCTCTATCAAACCCATTCATGTAAGCCACAAGACCCTCAAGTTCTTTAAAACCCAAATCTTCTTCCACAATACCGTCAGCTTCAAAATCTTTTCTCCAAGAGAGACAATTTAACAACATGTGAAGCGAGTCTTGGACTCTGAAATCTCTGGCTCTAAGAAATTTCAAGAGAATCACATCAGCCTTTTCATCACCGCCTAAGAGCGGAATGCCCCACATGGAATCAGGCCCGTGAGAAGCCTTGAGTTTGTCTTTGAGCTCTTGGAGGGATTTTCTCTCTGATGATTTCAGATGAGTGAGATAGTAGGTGTCTTCTTTGAATGAGGGTGTACGAAGGGTGGCTGCCTCCATGAAAGAAGTCACAAGGTTTTTCTTGAAAAGTTGGGGTTTTGGGGAGGATTCTGGAAGTGGGTCTTGGAGATGGAGGGTTTGATTAATAGAAATGGGTGACGAGGCCTCCATTTTAGACATTTCGAGTGATACCCAGATGGTATTTCGAGAAAAGAGATTAGCAAAATGCAAACTTTAGATCTACAGAGAAGAATACAGCGAGAAAATATGGTTGATTTTATGGCTTTGTAGCTCTGAGGACTGAGGAGTGTGTTCGATTCTCTGATGAAAGCCGCAGGGAGAAAGGGATGGACGAGGAACAGACGAAACAGAGACAAGATAAAAGAGAGAGTAGAGAGTCAGGGAGTGACAAAATAATTTATTGGGCTAGAGGTGACATGGTTGTATATTGATTAGAGTGCGCCTAACCGTGGTGCAGGTTCAACTGTTTGAATCTTCAAACTTGCTTTTTTTGAACTTTTAAAGCTTATTAGGGGGAAAAAAGAAGACAGGAAAGGATAGAATTGGAGTTTACTTCTCTTCTTGAATTATTATGCTTTGCAGCTTGTATTTCTATATTTACAATTATATTTTCTTACATTTTGTAAAATGATTGTGTGCGTGAGACTACGAAAGACTACTTTCAGTTTGTGTGTGCAAGTCAAAAAAACAAAAGTATGGATAAATATAGTGGGAGATAGAGATTATCTATATGACTAACGGATAGTATGGAGCCATCTGTTTAGTATGAAATTTATTTTTTTAGTAAGTTGATTAATTGGTCAATAAAATATTAATATACATAGTTTATTTTTTTAGTAAGTTGATTAATTGATCAATAGAATATTAATACACATAGAGTTTCGCATGCGTGTCAGTACTATATTGACCAATTGACCAACTTACCTAAAAATGAACTTCATGCTAACCACTTCCGTATGGGAGTAGCTTAGAAAAAATAAAAATAATACTTACCAAGTATATGAAACAACTATTCAAGTTGGACATGTAAATTGAATATGAATGTACTTAAATTTCGTTTATTTATATTTTTATTCACCATTAGGGTCAAAGTATAAATAAGTGAAATTCAAATATACTATTGTCCACGTAGAATTTTTGTATATGAAAACAATTAAAGTAGAAAAAAAACAAATAAGAATCCAGAAATTACTGCGCCGTGAAGGAAATTCGCAGCGTCGTTGTACCCGTGATGGTGGAGGAGATTAGGTGAAAAAAGAGTTGTGAGCCTCCCCCACCGCTGGGTCTTTCAGGCTCCGCTCACACTGAATTGCGGCAAAGAACGGATGATGCTGAGCCTGTGCAACATCGATTATAGCAATGTTTTCAAACTCAGACCGACTATCCAACCAAAAAAGTTATCAAGTGGGCCGTCACCGATTTCGTAGCGGGATTTTTTTATACACTAAAATTTAGGATTAGATTAGTATGAAGTTATTTTTTTGATAAGTTGGTCAATTGACTAATAGAATACTAACCAACTTACTTCAAAATAAATTTTATACTAACCACTTCTACTAAAATATAATAAAGAGTTGAGTTACAGTAGTTAATTTTAATAATAAAAAGATCTTGATACAAAAAAATACTCCCTCCGTCCAATGATAAAAATTCTTATTACTATTTTGGGTAGTCTTATGTTAAATATCTATTTTCCTATAATAATCAAATTTTTACACATATTTTTCTATTATACCCGTAGCATTAAATATCTTATAGTAGTACTTTTCTTATTCTAATTCTCTCTCCATATTTAATGATATTATTATGGGCAATTTTATCATTTCATTCATCTTCTTAATATGCGTAAAAAATCCATTAGGACTTTTATTTTGAGACGGAGGGAGTAATTAAAACCCATTTACCGAGTATATTTAACTGAATAATTAATTTAATCCGGACCGAAGTGCCCATGAATTCGGTTTTAATCAGTTTAACCTTCAGTCTGACAACCATGGATTATAGATTTAAGAGTAGTTCTATATTAACAGTTTTTTTGGACCGGTCCAAAATTTGGTTTTTGTATAGTATTTATTCTGATTGAAATTTTTATAGAATCCAGTTAGAATAAAATGTTTACAGTTTTTTATATATATCTAAATTACACTTAAATTATTAAATTCTATAAAAATTCCAATTAAAATAAATACTATACAATTTTTTATAGTCAAAGCAAAACAAAAGAGAAGCAAATTTTTTGGACCAGTCCAAAAAATCTGTCTTCTTAGACTTATTGTAGATTTAAAGGGCCAACCTGAAACATGCTCCCTTCCTATGTTTGAAAGTTTTTGATTTTACTCTCACCTAGTCACCTCACCTTTATTAATTAGTTATTATTATTAAAATAAATAATACAATCTTGTCCTTTTGAAAATTTGATTTTGCTACATTCGTATTTTTTTAATATTCAGCAAAAAAAAAATCAACTAAAAGAATAAGACTGAAAACATTAATTGAATGTTTTTATGGAGATTTAATTAATTAATCTGGGAAAGTTAAAGTAATTTTGAATCTTTGATTACAAAACCAACTTTATAAATAATGTTACTTAAAAGAGACCTTTCGGCCCAATTTTGGACCATAAATTATGGATCTGATTATCATAAATTTAACTTCAATTGATGAACACGCAATGAGAGATTACTTTTGAAATGCGTGTCAATATTACACTACCTCCGTTCCTAAAAGATTATCGTTTAAGGTTTTTGCACATGGATTAAGAAAGTACCATTTACTAAGTAAAATTTGTTTGAAATTTCATCACTACCCCTTTATGGAAAATTAAAAACTATTAATACAAAGGACAGAATTTTTTGAGACAATGAGAGAAGGTAGGGATAATATAGGAAAGTAAATAATTTATTCTCCTCAAAAGTTATAAACGATAAACTTTTTGGAACAAATTTTACCTTCTAAAACGATAATCTTTTAAAAACGGAGGGAGTATTAATAAATGGACTAAAGTTAAAATTTTAGTATTTGATTTAAATTAGATTAGATTAGATGTTTGGGTGGTTATAATAAGAGGTCCTTTACATAAGTATACAACAAATAGAAAGTAATTACAAGAAAAATGCATCAACTAAATAATTATAAAAAGAATGTAATTATTACAAAAATAGTACAATTCACATTAATAAGGAAACCTAAAATCAAGGATAACTAATAATTCAAATTCAAATTCAAATCTTGTCTCTAACAACAATTTCAAATCCATGTTTCAAAATTCAAATCAAAATGAAAAATTAAAAAAAAAATTATGAAGGAGCTAATGTTCATCATCCTCCTCTCTCGCATGCCACGCTTGCATCATTACATTGCCATGCCATGGCCATGGAGTTGCTATTCTGAATTTCTTTTGACGATTTGGTTACTCACAAAAATTGAAATGGTTACCTTTATACGAATTTTGACTAGTAACTGCATCACATTTAAAATAAAATTGGTAATCAAATAAAACTGAATTGGTTACCTTATCAAATGGTTTGGTAACCAACTATATGAAATTTGGTTACCAATTGCATCACATCCAAAATAAATTAGTAACCTAATAAACTAAATTGGTTACCTTATCGGAAGGTTTAGTAACTTAATTCATAAATTTTGGTTACCAACTGCATCACATTCAAAATATATTAGTAAACTAATAAAACTGAATTGGTTACCTTATCAAATGATTTGGTAACCAACTACATGAAGTTTGATTACCAACTGCATCACATCCAAAATAAATTAGTAACCTAATAAAACTAAATTGGTTACCTTATCGGAAGATTTCGTTACAGTGAAAATAAAGAATAGGACCAGGTGGCGGTGGGAGGCGGAGGGATCGAGGAGAGGAGGGGTGGGAGGAGGAGGGTGGAGGAGAAAGGGGCGGGAAGAGGGGAGGAGAAAGGAGGCGAGGAGGGGGATGCGGGAGGAAGGGAGGCAAGGGGAGGGGAGGTGGTGAGGCGGGAAGCGGGAGGGGCGGCGCAGAGGAGGAGAAAGGGGGGAGGAGAGGGGGGGGTGGGGAGGGAGTGGCGGAGGAGGGGAGGAGGGAAGAGGGAGGCGGGAGGCGGGAGGAGGAAGGAGGGAGGCGGGAGGAGGTGGAGGAGGAGGAGGAGGGAGGAGGAGTGGAGGAGAGGAGGGAGGAGGGGAGGCGGGAGTAGGGGAGGAGGGGAGGCGGGAGGAGGAAGGAGGGGAGGAGTGTGACGCCCCCAAAATTAGGTATACATCACCCATCTTGGGTCGCCACTTACATGGTACAGAATTTAAATACAACTTAATACATAAACTGTGAGTTTAAATACAAATATCGTCTACTAGATATTATACAAACTCAAAAAGGAGTCCTCATTACAATTATTATCACACTATTTTACAGAATAGTGAGGACTACTAATGCTATCTTCAGGACCATCACTCGTTTCCCCGACTCGTCCCAGCTATATTCTCATTTCCTGAAGAGAACAGTGAAAGAAAGGGTGAGCTCAACTAGCCCAGTAAGAAATATTATGACTATGATAATCTGAGAATAAATTATCAATAGTCTTCAACAATGTTATCTTGATAAAATACAATAGACAACCCGGTTTAAGCTGCAATGAATATGCAATCCATTAAAAGAGTCAAGTAGAAAATAAAGTCTACTATCTTTTAGGTTTAAAAGGTTTTTCATCTTTGTTTATAGTTGAGACTCGACTTTAATAAATATTCCACATCATCGAATCACCCTTACACTCACCGCCAAGGATATTCTTTAGTATCACGACCACAATTATTCATGCACTACGGGCCAAGAATATTTTTGTGTATTCATTAATGGTCATGATCATGCCAACAATCGTCCATCAATGCACTACTACCATCGAGGATTTTTATCACATCATTTGTAACATTACGGCCATGATTACACCGAATAGTCTCAGTCGTCATAATCATACCAAGTCCATCTATGCACTTCTGAGGCCACGAGATGACTTTCAAAAAATATAAACATGAGGATGATGACAATGATATAAGAATTCAATAAAATAAGTTCAAGAATTATTTTATCCAGAATTATTAACGTCAAATTGTCAACATGATCTTGCTTTTGTAGAGTAAAATTCAAGAATGATCGGAAGAATATTTCCATGAAAGATATTGGATGAAACGCAAATATCAAGGATATTCTACTAATTTCATGGAGTATAGAAGTCAAAGTTTTAACCATTTGGGTATAATAAAGAATGGAATAACAAAAGAAATCACCATGCATGCGATAGAAGATCGCGATGCATGTGTTATTCCAATGTAGAATAATAAATAACGGAACTGTGTCGGGTGAAATTCACACAAGCTGGGATGTTCCAATGAATAATAAAGATGGAACTGCATCCGGTGTAAAACACACGAGATAGGATATTCCAATGAGAATAATAAAGGCGGAACCGGTCAGGTGTAAAAAAACACATGTGGGATGTTCCAACAGAATAATAAAAAAGCGGAACCAGTAGGTGTAAAACACATGCATGAGGATGTTCCAACAGAATAATAAAGACGGAACCAGTGTCCGTGTAAAACACATGCATGAGGATGTTCCAATGAATAATAGAAGAATGTCACCAAGTATAGGGTAAATCAGCGTATCTGAGTTATTCCAACAGAATAAATAAGCAATGGAATAACATGCATTCTCTTCATGAATAAGAAAGAATAACACCCTTACTTTTGGTAGGAGATTGAATCATTGCAGCGATTGTAGTAACAAAATACTCTTCTTCTTTCTCTCTTATTCTTTCTATAGTTTCTCTCTCTATAGCTTGAATGAATTCGTGAAAAATAATGAAGCCCTAGGTGTAAGACCCCGAAATTTTTTAAATAAAAAGGAATTTCCTTTATTTATTATTTTGAAATAGTAAGGGTTGAATTGATTAATGTGGATAGTTAAGGGTTAAATACGCAAATATTTCAAAATAAGCAAGTGGTTATAAAATATTCATTATCGTCGGGGAATATTCGTTTGGTCGTGGAATATTCGTACTGTCGGGGAATATTCGTACGACGGCGCAGCCATGTGTGGGCCCCATAATGGAAAGCGATTGGATGAAGAAAAACGACAAATATAAGTTGTTTAAAAAAAAAATAACGGCGTAGTTATTTAAGATTATCTTTCGTTGGAATACCCGGTGGTTAAAACACACTAATGTCTGGCGTTGTTGGCGATAAGACTGCGGTATTGCACCAATTATTGATTCTTACGTAAGAAGGCACTACTCAATAATGGTTACAGTAATTACTGTTCAGTATTTTATTTTATTGATTCAATAATTGCTGCGTTGATATTTTATATTGCTGTTGTTTCAATAATTGTCATTTACACAAGATTTTCATTATCGAAGCAATAATTCATATTATCTGAATAATATTATTAGATAACATTATTGGCAATGTCTAGAAAGTTACGTCTAAGGAGAGGTTTGGTCACCTAATGCGGCGCAAGAAGAAGAAATTCTTATTGGAAAGCCCCTCTTTCTGAGAACCGCCTCGTTTGTCAATATTGTGATTCTCGTAATATTATTTGTGAATAATTAATTATTGATTTATATGATGAGGAAAATATTGATTTTATGTGGATATAGATGGAGAAAATTTTAAAATGACAATTGTTGAAAATTAATATTTTATCTTTTTACGATAAAATAATTCATTTAAATATATTATTTTAATAATATATTAACGGTGATATTTTTACAACGAATGGGGGATATATGAGTATACGAGGAGGAAGAGTATTTTTTGTTGCAATAAATGTTTAAAACATGTTAAACATGTCGGTGGACCCCATTTATTGATTTGAAATTTGATTATAGCTTTACCGTAAAATCGCTTCGTTTGTGGATTTTGGTCAATTTCTATTTGGAATTTGGAAAAATTTTCTTCTGCAAAGTTGTAGAGAATTGAATTTCCTATAAAAACTGCGAGATTCGAATTTTCTGATGAAAGGGCTATTTATTATGAATTATTGAAGTTCGAATTAATTGATTATCATTTTTTGGAGTTTTAAGTAACTTTTGCATGAAAAACGTTTTTGTCACTTATGGAACATGTGTTAGTGGTTTATTTCAGCTGATGGTGTGCGTAGGAAGATGTGGAAAAATAATATTATTAATATATTAAATTTTCGCTTTGGTGTTCTAAGCAATTTCCTATAAATAGGTGCTTGGGTTAGAATTGAAAATCACACCAGAACTCAAGTTTTCTCTCTATATTATCGAGCGTATTCTTGTGAGTATTTTGAGTATACTTTGAGTATTGCTAGAGGCGGTGCAAGTTCCTTCAAAGACTATACCTTTAGATTCTAGCTAGAAGACTTGATCTTTCGAGGTAAGGATGTTATTTTCTTCTCAAATGATATTATTTCTTCAATATCATTATCTTTGAAATGTTGATCCAAGTTTTTATCAAATTTGGAACTTTTTCATGTCGGAGTTACTATTCATGAGTTCTTATTCATGAGTTACTATTCACGAGTTACTATTCATGAGTTCTTATTCACGAGTTACTATTCACGAGTACTATTCATGAAGCGTGAAGATGTTTTTTGTGGAATTTCTATCTTTTGGTGTTGAGTTATTATTCACGATATCTGGACTATTCACGATACGGCACTATTCACGTATACTTGATTATTCATAGAAAAATAAAATTTTTTCTTTTCGTCTAAAACATCTATTCTCGGATACTAACTCGATTGTATCCATGTTTTGATCATTCTTGAATTTTACACCACTATGATTATTTTTGAGGTATTTTTGGACGTGGATAAAACCAAGTACTTAATCCTTAATCCTTAATCTTTGTCATTTTGTTTCACAGATTCGTTTCTTTAAAAAAATATTTTCATCATCCTCGGTCTTAAATGATTATATTATGGAATATCTTTGGCCCAGTAGTGCAAAGATGAATGATTTCTTAAGAATATCTTTGGCCCAGTAGTGCAAAGATGAATGATTTCTGAAGAATATCTTGGCCCGTAGTGCAAAGATGAGCAGTGTTTAAATGAACATGACTAATCGATGAATATCTTTGGCACGTAGAGTAAAAAGATGAATATTTGATTCCAGATGTATATTGATTGATGTTACGGGGATAAAAGATAGACGATGAACTTTTAAATTCATACATAGAAGATAGTAGTTTGCATTCTCTACTTAACTCTTCTAATGAATTATTATTTCATTGCGAATATTGATTTAAAATTTGTTGTCTATTGTATTCTATTAGATTTTTCCTCGTTGAAGACTAACGATAATTTGTTGTATATTATCTTAGTCATAATATTCTTTCTTGAGCTAGTTGAGCTCACCCTTTTCCTTTTTGTTCCATTTTTCTCGGGAGGCGAGAATATAAAAGTACAAGTCTGGGGTATGGAATGAAGGTTTTAGAAAGAATTGTTTAGTAGTCCTCACTATTTTTGTAAAATAATGTATCAATAAATGTGATGAGGATTTATTTGAGTATAGATATTATCTGTAAGATAATATTTGTATTCAAACTCACGCTTTACTTGTTGTAATAATAAAGTTGTAGTTGTTTTCGCACTATGTATTGACAACTCGGAATAGGTGATGTATACCTATTTTGGGGCGCCATGATTGGTATCGAGCTTAGGATATGATCTCTGGCGGAGATCTGGGAATAGAACTAGGAGGGAGAGACGAGTAAATCCTTCGCTAGTGTGTCCTACCTAAGCTTATTTGTTAGTTTGTCAAGATATAGGGATATTATGTGATATATTGATTTCCTTAATTAACCCTTGTTTTATGGACAAGATTTGAGAATGTCGAATCGAGAATATTAACAATGGAAATGAGACCGTGGAGATGCCTTTACTCATCAACGAGGAGAGCGCAACAGTCGGGGCAATGTTCCTCCCTGTGAACAACACCAATGAATTGAGATGATGAACGAGGGATGTTTAGAAGTTTTTGCAGTTTCATGCAAAATCGACGAGGAAACTCGTGTTCAAAATACAGGAGAAATGATAGCAATTCACGGGTTGTCACAAGCCCAAGCGATTCAAAGAGTTGGGACCACCGAATTTAAGGAAAGCCGATCCGATCACGGCGGAAACATGGGTCAAACAAATTACCAAGATATTCGATGTCTTGGGATGCACGGAGGAACAGAAGGTTCCATTCGCCACCTTTTATGTTCCGTGGCGGAGGCGATCACTCTGTGGAGTGGGATGCATGAAGCGTACTCCATCCAAACCGCACTCAAAGATGTCTTGGGAGACGTTTCAGAGTTATTTAATGACAAATACTTTCCGAAAGTGTTCGCTATATGAAGGAAGTGGAGTTTATTAGGATGGAAGCGAACAACAAATATGCGGTGTCTCAAAGACGAGGCAAAGTTTGAGAGTTATCGAGTTTGCACCTCATTTGGTGGAGAATGAGGAACGATGACGCTTGGATGTTTCTTAGAGGTTTGAAACCCAGATACGTCAAGATCTCATTTCTCATAAATTTTCTCTTTATTCAGATGTTGTAAATGTGGCTCAATTATTAGAAGCGAGATAACGAGTACGGGCCAACTGAGGACCACAACCAGGATCGATCGAGAGATAGCGATCAAGCAGAATAATGATAACTCTGCGGAGAAAGAAAGCAGACGGACAGAAATGGTAACCACTCTGGTGGTAATCATGGCCATGAAAATAGAAGAAGCGAAGTCGGGAGGAGATTTTAAAAAGAGGAGATTTAACAACGACTATGTGAAGATGACAGTCTTGGCAGAAGAATCGGTTCTAAGGGAGGAGAACGACCACCCATTCATATATGCTACAAATGCGGAAAAGAGGGACATATCACCAAGCGCGCCCACAACGATTCAAGGTATGCTATAATTGTGGAAAGGAAGGACATATCGCTCGAGATTGCGATGGCGAAACCTAGTTCAATGAGGGACGGTGACTCAAAAGATCGCCCCAGAAAAGTCAAAGTCAACGATTCCGGAAGAGCGTTTGTTGTATTGATCGGTCATAATGCGAGGAACCCAAACGAGGTGATCACGGGTAAGCTATTTATAAATTCTTGCGAAGTTTATACCTTACTTGATACCGGTGCTACCCATTCATTTATCTCTCCTACATGTGCTCAACGTTTAAACTTGACTCCGGAGAAATTAGACTTTGACCTATCTGTGGAAACTCCGTTAAGAGAAACTTTCATCACATCCACTGTTTATAAATCTTGTTTGATTCAAGTTGGCACCATTACCTTACCTGTTGACCTTATCTCTTTAAAGATACTTGCTTTTGATGTGATTTTAGGGATTGATTGGTTAACTACTCATCATGCCAAAATTGATTGTTTTCGTAAGGTTGTTAGTTTTCATATTCCTAACCAACCCTGTTGTATTTAATTCAAGCAACTAAACCATTAAAATCGATCATCATCATATCTAATCATAAAGCTATTCGTTTTATTAAAAAACGGATGTCAAGCTTTCTTAGCCCATGTTATGGATTTGAATAAAGACACGTCAAATTTGAATAATATTCTGTTGTTATTGACTTTCCCGACGTATTTCTCAAGAACTTCCCTGGCCTACCCCGTAACGTGAAGTTGAATTCTTTATTGATCTTGAACCCTGTACAAAGCCCATTTCTAAAACCCCATATCGAATGGCTCTATTGAACTTGAGGAGTTGAAGGTCCAACTACGAGAATTGTTGGACATCGGTTTCATTCGCCCTAGTACATCTCCTTGGGGTGCTCTGTTTTATTCGTAAAGAAGAAAAGACGGAGTATGCGACTTTTGTATTGACTATCGGAATTGAACCATGTCACCATCAAGAATAGGTATCCTCTACCTCGTATTGATGACTTGTTTGACCATTCTGTAAGGCACAATTCTTTTCAAAAATCGATCTTCGCTCGGATATCATCACCAAGATTAGAATCGAGGATATTCCAAAGATCGCCTTTAGAACCCTCGGTGACGGACATTATGAATTCTTAGTCATGTCTTTCGGATTGACTAATGCTCTCCTGGCTTTCATGGATATGATGAACCGAGTATTCAAGGAATATTTGGATCGATTCGTTGTTGTCTTTATTGATGACATCCTTATATATTCCAAAAGTCGTGAAGATCATGAGCACCATTTGAAGTCGGTACTCTCAAAGGCTTCGTGAAAACCAACTATATGCCAAATTGAAGAAATGCGAGTTCGCTTGAGGAAGTAGCATTCCTTGGGCACGTGGTGTCGAAACATGGAGTATCTCGTTGATCCGCCAAGATTGAAGCAATACAAAGTTTGGAGCAACCAAGTCGGTGATCAAGACGTAGCTTTTTGGGCTTAATGGTTATTATCGGAGATTCGTGGAAGGGTTTTCGAATCGCTACTCCATTAACTCGCCTAACTCGGAAGGATACAAAATTCGTTTGGAGCGAAGAATGCGAGAAAAGTTTCCAAGAGCTTAAGAGGAGACTTATTTCTAAGACTGTTTCTAACAATACCATCCGGTTCGGATGGATTTGTTATCATGCACGATGATTCTTCGTGCAAAAGGTTAGGATGTGTTCTCATGCAACGTGGGAAAGTCATAGCCTATGCCTCATGACAACTTAAAGAGTATGAGAGGAATTATCCTACTCATGATCTAGAGTTGGCGGTGATCGTTGCGCTAAAAAATATGGAGGCACTATCTATATGGGGAGAAAGTGGAGATATATTCGCACCATAAAAGCCTTAAATATTTCTTCACTCAAAAAGAACTCAACATCTGCGGCAATGACGTTGGCTCGAGCTATTGAAAGACTACGACCACACTATTCAATACCATCCTCGTAAAGCGAACGTGGTAGCTGACGCATTGAGTAGAAGATCATATGCGGGAACGAGTGCGATGATGTCAAGTATACGCATAGAGCCAACTTTAATAGAAAAAGTTAAGGTTGCAGCCACCCAATCTTGAGTCGATGCGTATGAAGAAGAAAGTACAAGAAGGAGCTATTCCTAAGCGAGAATTGATGAAGAAGGAATACTTGAGTCCACTCTAGACTTTGTGTTCTAACGACTCGATTTGAAGTACAAGATTATGATGGAGGCACACAATACGCCATTTGCAATCCATCTCGAAGTACAAAATGTATCGTGATCTTGACATACATTTTGGTGGAACAATATGAAGAGAGAGATTGCAAAGTTTATCTCGATGTGTTTAACTTGCCAACGTGTAAAGGCGGAGCATCTTGTACCTAAGGGTCCGTTGCAACCACTTGAGATTCCGGAATGGAAGTGGGAACACATTACTATGGATTTCGTTACGGGTCTTCCTACGGCTTCTCAAGGCATCAATGCTATTTGGGTTATTGTTGATAGATTAACCAAGTCTGCTCATTTCTTGCCGATACGGGAGACTTATTCCCTCGAACGCCTTGCTAGTATGTACGTGAATGAAATTGTGAGGTTGCATGGCATGCTCGTATCCATAGTTTTGGATCGTGACCCAAGATTCACTTCAAGATTTTGGGTTAGCTTGCAAAAAGCTATGGGCACGGATTTGCGATTTAGTTCTAAGGCATACCATCCCCAAAGCGGACGGACAATCGAGAGGACTATTCAAACTCTTGAAGATCTATTAAGACTCGTGTCCTAGACTTCAAGGGTAGTTGGGATAAGTATTTACCATGGTGGAATTCTCCTACAACAACAGCTTATCGTGCAAGTATAGGTGTGGCTCCATTCAAGCATTATATGGACGAAAATGTCGTTCTCCAATATGTTGGGATGAGGTGGGTGAAGCAACATTGTTGGGACCCGAAGTTAAGACGTATGACTCACCGAAAAGATCCAAATGATTCGACAACGATACAAACGGCACAAGATCGACAAAAGAGTTATGCGGATCTTCATCGAAAAGGACGTGGAATTTAATGTAGGGATCATGTATTGTTGCGAGTTGCTCCATGGAAGGGAGTTACAAGATTTGGGAAGAGAGGAAAGCTCAATCCACGATTTATTGGTCCATTTCAAATTCTTGACCGAAAGTAGGAAATGTAGCCTATAGACTTGCGTTACCTCCGAGTATGTCTCGTGTTCATAATGTGTTTCATATATCCGTACTTCAGTAAATATGTGAAAGACCCGAACCACGTTATTGAAGTTAGAACCGGACGAGATAGCCAAGACTTAACGTATGAGGAGGTACTGCCAAGATCTTGGATAGGAAGGAGCATGTCCTACGCCAAAAGGTCATACCACAAGTTAAAGTTTTATGGAGGAATCATGCTATAGAGGAAATGACAGGGAATTGGAAACGGAAATGAAAGCGAGGTATCCTCACCTTTTCGAAACACCAGTATCGTGACGTCAATTTCGAGGACGAAATTTCATAAGGAGGGAGGTGTAAGACTCAAATTTTTTAAATAAAAAGGAATTTCCTTTATTTATTATTTTGAAATAGTAAGGGTTGAATTGATTAATGTGGATAGTTAAGGGTTAAATACGCAAATATTTCAAAATAAGCAAGTGGTTATAAAATATTCATTATCGCTTGGGAATATTCGTTTGGTCGTGGAATATTCGCAGATCTTGTTGGGAATATTCAATTTGACAATAGCAGTAGTAGCCATGTGTGGGCCCCATAATGGAAAGCGATTGGATGAAAAAAACGACAAATATAAGTTGTTAAAAAAAAAATAATAGATAGTTGTCGCCAAGTAATTATCTTCATTGAATACCCGGTGGTTAAAACACACTAATACGCGTTGTTGAAAGCAACAGTACACGCTGCGGTATTGCACCAATTATTGATTCTTACGTAAGAAGGCACTACTCAATAATGGTTACATGAATTATCGCTCAAGATTATTTTATTTTATTGATTCAATAATTGTTGCGTTGATATTTTATATTTCATTGTTGTTTCAATAATTGTCATTACACGGTATTTTTCATTATCGAAGCAATAATTCATATTATCTCGAATAATATTATTAGATAACATTATTGGCAATGTCTAGAAAGTTACATCTAAGGAGAGGTTTGGTCACCTAATCGCGCCAAGAAGAAGAAATTCTTATTGGAAAGCCCCTCTTCCGGGAATTCACTCGTTGTCAATATTGTGATTCGTAATATTATTTGTAAATAATTAATTATTGATTTATATGATGAGGAAAATATTGATTTTATGTGGATATAGATGGAGAAAATTTTAAAATGACAATTGTTGAAAATTAATATTTTATCTTTTTCGATAAAATAATTCATTTAAATATATTATTTTAATAATATATTAACGGTGATATTTTTACAACGAATGGGGATATATGAGTATACGAGGAGGAAGAGTATTTTTGTTGCAATAAATGTTTAAAACATGTTAAACATGTCGGTGGACCCCATTTATTGATTGAAATTTGATTATAGCACAGTAAAATCGCTTCGCTTGTGGATTTCGGTCAATTTCTATTTGGAATTTGGAAAATTTTCTTCTGCAAAGTTGTAGAGAATTGAATTTCCTATAAAACTCGCGAGATTCGAATTTTCTGATGAAAGGGATATTTATTATGAATTATTGAAGTTAGGATTAATTGATTATCATTTTTTGGAGTTTTAAGTAACTTTTGCATGAAAAACGTTTTTTGTCACTTATGGGACATGTGTTAGTGGTTGATTTCAGCTGATGGTGTGCGAGGAAGATGTGGAAAAATAATATTATTAATATATTAAATTTTCGCTTTTTGGTGTTCTAAGAATTTCCTATAAATAGGTGCTTAGGTTAGAATTGAAAATCACACCGTAAAATCAAGTTTTCTCTTTATATTATCGAAAGCGTATTCTTGTGAGTATTTTGAGTATACTTTGAGTATTGCTAGGCGGTGCAAGTTCCTTCAAAGACTATACCCTTGTATTCTAGCTAGAAATAATCGATCTTTCGAGGTAAGGGATGTTATTTTTTTCTCAAATGATATTATTTCTTCAATATCATTATCTTTGAAATGTTGATCTGAAGTTTTTATCAAATTTGGAACTTTTTCATGTCGGGGTTACTATTTATGAGTTACTATTCATGAGTTACTATTCACGAAAGTTACTATTCATGAAGTTACTTATTCACGAGTTCTTATTCATCTTAGTACTATTCATAAGCGTGAAGATGTTTTTGTGGAATTTCTATCTTTTGGTGTCTGAGTTACTTATTCACGATATCGGCACTATTCACGATATACCAACACTATTCACATATACTTGCAGATTATTCAAGAAAAATAAAATTTTTTCTTTTCATCCAAAACATCTATTCGGATACTAACTCGATTGTATCCATGTTTTGATCATTCTTGAATTTTACACCACTATGATTATTTTTGAGGTATTTTTGGACGTGGATAAAACCAAGTACTAATCCTTAATCCTTAATCTTTGTCATTTTGTTTCACTAGATTCGTTTCTTTAAAAAAATATTTTTCATCTCCCTCGTCTTAAATGATTATATTATGGAATATCTTTGGCCCGTAGTGCAAAGATGAATGATTTCTTAAGAATATCTTTGGCCCAGTAGTGCAAAGATGAATGATTTTCTGAAGAATATCTTTGGCCCGAAAAAGAAGATGAACAAGTGTTTAAATGAATATGATTAATCGATGAATATCTTTGGCTTTTGTAGTGCAAAAGATGAATATTTGATTCCAGATGTATATTGATTGATGTTACGGGGATAAAAGATAGACGATGAACTTTTTAATTCATACATAGAAGATAGTAGTTTGCATTCTCTACTTAACTCTTCTAATGAATTATTATTTCAATGCGAATATTGATTTAAAATTTGTTGTCTATTGTATTCTATTAGATTTTTCCCTCGTTGAAGACTAACGATAATTTGTTGTATATTATCTTAGTCATAATATTCTTTTATTGAGCTAGTTGAGCTCACCCTTTTCTTTTTGTTCCATTTTTCTCGGGGAGGCGAGAATATAGCGAGTACGCAGTCGGGGTATGGAATGAAGGTTTTAGAAAGAATTGTTTAGTAGTCCTCACTATTTTGTAAAATAATGTATCAATAAATGTGATGAGGATTTATTTGAGTATAGATATTATCTAAGATAATATTTGTATTCAAACTCACGCTTTTCTTGTTGTAATAATAAAGTTGTAGTTGTTTACGCACCATGTACGACAACTCGAATAGGTGATGTATACCTATTTTGGGGGCGCCACACTAGGCCTCTATTTATAGAAGATTTCTAGCTTAGCACTGCTTAGTGTGAAAAGGCAAGTGGCTTGATTTAATCGGGTTGGACGTTTGTAATGTGAAACGACAATTGGTTCGACGTCTGGTAAAGGTAATTACTATTAACGAAGGTAAATACTATCGTGAAGGTAATACTATTCACAAGGGTAATTACTTATCGACGTAAGGTAATTATTATTGACGAAGGTAAATACTATTCACAAGGGTAATTACTATCGATGAAGGTAAATCTTATTGATTGAAGAGACTCTTAGATGATGACATATGAGCCCCCATAAAATAATCAAACTTACCACAAATCATAACACATATTTAATCTTTCAACAATTATTAATCATTTATAACTTGTCGTCTCAATTATTGATTTAATACTATAACATATTATACGATGATAATCTTGTGACAATAATTGAATCAATAATATAAGAGATATGATCGCAAAGAATTCAGAAGTAATAATTGAGCATGGTGAGTGACTTCTCACGTAAGCATCAATAATCAATACCGTGTGCTACTATGCAACCACGCCAGACATTCGCATTTCTTTACCACCGGGTAGTTCAAGGTTTTAACGGTAACACCTCCGTAGTTATTTTTATAAAATATTTTTGTCGTTTTCTCAATCCGATAATAATGTTGTGGGGTCCACCAATGATTGAGCCATCATACGAATATTCCTAACACAAAAGAATATTCCCCGACTAAAACTAATATTTTATAACAACTTGCATACTTTGCAAAATTTATAAATATTACCCAAAACTATAACATTATATCAAATTTATTCCATAATATTCAAAATAATATTTATAGAAAAATTCATCTTTATTTATAAAAGTGGGTCTTACAACCTCCCTTCTTATGAAATTTCGCCCTCGAAATTAGGGAATACGACTGGTATGTCAAGAGGTAAGGATACCTTGATTTCATTTTGATTCTAACTCCCAAGTCATTTCCTCAACATCGTGGTTCCTCCACAAAACTTTGACTTGAGGTATAACCTTGGAGCGTAGAATATGTTCCTTCTTATCCAAAATTTGAACAGAACCTCTTCATACGTCAAATCTTCCGCTATTTCGATGGGTTCTAACTCAATAATATGGTTCGGGTCTTTCACATATTTACGTAACATAGATATGTGAAAAGCGTTATGAACACGAGACATATTTTGGCAGAAAGCGAGTCTATAGGCCACGATTCCTACTCGATCGAGGATTAAAATGGACCGATGAATCGAGGATTAAGTTTTCTCTCTTTCCAAATCTTGTAACTCCTTTCCATGGAGCAACTCTTAACAACACACGATCTCTTATATCGAATTCCATGTCCTTTCGATGAAGATCAGCATAACTCTTTTGTCGATTTTGTGAGGTTTTTATACGTTGTCGGATCATTTGAATCTTTTCCGTAGTCATACGTACTCAACTCCGGTCCCAACAACGTTGCTTCACCCACCTCATCCCAAAGATCTTTGAGAAGCGACACTTTCTTCCATACAATGCTTGAATGGAGCCATGCCAATACTTGCTTGATAAGCCGTTGTTGTAGGAAAACTCCACCAATGGTAAGAACTTGTCCCAACTCCCTTGAAATCAAGGACACAGAGTCTTAATAGATCTTCAAGAGTTTTAATAGTCCTCTCCGATCGTCCGTCCGATCTCGAGGATGATATGCCGAAGCTAAATCGTAAGTCTGTGCTCATAGCTTTTTGCAAACTAACCCAAAATCGTGAAGTGAATCTTGGGTCTCGATCAGAAACTATGGATACCGGCATACCATGCAGTCTTACAATCTTGTTTATGTACATACGAGCAAGACGTTCAAGTGTATAAGTTTCTCAAATCGGTAAGAAATGAGCAGACTTGGTCAATCTATCAACAATGACCCAAATCGCATCAATGCCTTGAGAAACCTTAGGAAGACCGTGCAGAACGAAATCCATGGTAATGTGCTCCCACTTCCATTCTGGAATTTTAAGTGGTTGCAATGAACCTTTTGGTACTTGATGCTCCGCTTTAACTCGTTGACAAGTTAGACACCTTGAGATAAACAGCGCTATCTCTCTCTTCATATTGCTCCACCAAAATGTATGACGAATATCATGATACATTTTTGGTACTCCCAGGATGGATTGCAAATGGTGTGTTGTGCGCCTCCATCATGATATTATACTTTAAATCGTGGTCGTTAGGAACACAAAGTCCGGAGTTGACTCAAGTATTCCTTCTTCATCGATTCTTGCTTCCGCGATAGCACCTTCTTAGACTTTCTTCTTCATACGCATCGCCCCGTGTCCGTAGCTTGAGAAAGCGACTTTAACTTTATCGATTAAAGTCGGTTCTACTCGTATACTCGCTTATCATCACATGCGTCCCAGAGTCTTTAACTCTATCTCCATCCTTTGTAAGTCACACAAAATGGGCTCTGCGTTGACAATATCGCTTTTCGTATTTTGCATATGATTTTCTACTCAATGCGCCACTACCACGTTCGCTTTTTCGAGGATGGTATTGGATGGTATGATCATAATCTTTCAACAGTTCAAGCCAACGTCGTTGTCGCATGTTGAGTTCCTTTTGAGTGAAGAAATATTTGAGGCTTTTATGATCCGTAAAGATCTCCACTTTCTCCCCATACAAGTAATGCCTCCAAATTTTAAGTGCAAAGACAACAACTGCCAACTCTAGATCATAAGTAGGATAATTCCTCTCATATTCTTTGAGTTGTCGCGAGGCATAGGCTATAACTTTTCCATTTTGCATAAGAACACATCCCAACCCTTTGCTCGAAGCATCACTGTAGATGACAAATCCCTCCGAGCCAGATGGTATTGTCGAACAGTCTTTGAAATAAGTCTCTCTTGAGTTCTTGAAAACTCTTCTCACATTCTTCGCTCCAACCGAACTTTGTATCTTTCCGAGTCATTTGAGTCGATGGAGTAGCGATTCGAGAAAATCCTTCCACGAATCTCCGATAATAACCAATTTAAACCGAGAAAGCTACGATTTTGATCATCGATTTAAGTTGTTCCCTACTTTGAATAGCTTGATCTTTCTTTGGGTCAACAGATATTCCATGACTTGATACCACATGCCCAAGGAATGCTACTTCTTCAAGCCGTAACTCACATTTCTTCAACTTGGCATAAAGCTTATATTCACGAAGCTTTTGGAGTGTCGACCTCAGTGTGTTGCTCATGATCTTCACGGCTTTTGGAATAAATAAAGGATGTCATCAATAAAGACGACCACAAAGTGATCTAAATATTCCTTGAATACTCGGTTCATCATATCCATGAAGGCGGCGAGGAGCATTAGTCAATCCAAAGGACATGACTAGAATTCATAATGCCCGCATCTAGAGTTCTAAAAGCCGTCTTTGGAATGTCGGTGATTCTAATCTTCAATTGGTGATATCCTAACGAAGATCAATCTTTGAAAAGAATTTGGCTCCTTGCAATCGGGTCAAACAGGTCATCAATACGTGGCAATGGATACTTATTTTGATGGTGACATGATTTAACTCCCGATAATCAATACAAAGTCGCATACTCCCATCTTTCTTCTTCACGAATGTAACAGGAGCACCCCAAGGAGAAGTACTAGGACGAATAAAGCCAATGTCTAACAATTCCTGCAGGTTGGGTCTTTAACTCTCGAAGTTCAATAGAGCCATTCGATATGGGGCTTTGGAAATAGGTTTTGTAACGGGTTCAAGGTCGATACAAAATTCAATTTCACGCCTCTGGGGTAGGCCAGAAGTTCTTGGGGAATACGTCGGAAATTTATTAACAATAGAAATATCGTTCAAAACTAACGTATTTTTGTTTAAATCTGTGACATGAGCTAAGAAAGCTTGACATCCGTTTTTCAATAAACGAATAGCTTTATGGCTTGAGATGACCATGATTGATTTTAATGGTTTGGTCGTTTGAATTCGCATAATAGGTTGATTAGGAATATGAAAGCTAATAACCTTACGAAAACAATCAATTTTTGCATGATAAGTAGTTAACCAATCAATCCCTAGAATCACGTCAAATGCAAGTATTTTTAATGAAATAAGATCGATTGTGTAATGTGAGGGTACCGAATTTGAACCAAACAAGACTTATAAGCGAGTGGATGTAATGAAGGTTTCTCCCAAATCTGAGTTTCCACAGATAAGTCAAAGTCTAATTTCTCTGAGTCAAATTTAATCGATGAGCAAGTAGGAGAAATAAAAGAATGGGTAGAACCGGTATCAAATAAAGTATAGACTTCATTAGAGTTTATGATAAGCTTACCGTGATGACCTCATTCGGATTCCTTGCTCTTTGGGAGGTCACAACAAACGCCTCCTCAGACTATTCTGGGTTTGAATTTTTACGGAATGGCCTTTGGTGCCTCCATCCTAGTGAATTTGTCTTGATGAACGACAAAAATCGAGCTAAGTGACCTTCTCTTCCACAATTATAACATGCTTTTGGACTGGCATGACATGGCGCAGATTTGATCGATGTGTCCTCTCTCCGCATTTGAAGCATATGATAGGTGGTCTTTCTCCTTCCTTAACAACGGGGTGTTGGTGCCGACGTCTTTCCACCATTGTTGAATCTCCGCTTTCTTGAAATGTCCATTCTTATTGTTTTGGCCCCGATTACCACCCAAGTGGTTACCATATCCGCCCGTTGATTCCTCCACGCTTGTTGTCACCGCTTCGATGACTACTCTCACCGGTATTATAATTTTTGTTTACCGCTCTCTTTTAGTTGTGTTGACTCATTATCGCGTTCCACTAATCGAGCCCTATTTACAACATCTGAATATAAACACGGTTTATGAGAAATAAGATGTTGACGTATCTCGACTTCAAACCTCTTAAAAACATTCGCGCCATTCTTTCTTCATTATCCACCAAGTGGGAATTTAAACGTGATAACTCGCAAATTTTGCCTCCACCGGCCATATTATTTTGTTCCAACTTGATAAATTCCACCTCCTTCATGTGGCGAATACTTTCGTGAAAGTATTTGTCGTTGAAACAACTCTGGAACTTCTCCCAAGATATCTTGAAGACAAGAGGTTGAGTAAGTTTTACCGATTCCCACCAAGAATCCGCCTCTCCGTAGCAACATAAAGGCGGTAAAGGAACCTTTGCTCCTCGGAGCATCCCAAGACATCAAATATCTTGGTAATCTGCTTTATCCATGCTCCGCTTGAAGTGGTTTTGGCTCTCCCTTAAACTCCGGTGGTCCCAGCTCCTTAAATTGTTTAATGATGTGACCGCCCGAGAGTTTTCCGTGTTTCCACCTACGTTTTGGGACAGAGTCGCTCTCGCTTTCATTGTTGCATAAATTGCATAAAGCCTCGAACATTTGATCATTCATCATTTGGTCATGTTGTTGTTGTTTGTATGAGGATTATCGCCTTCGATGCACATTATCCCGATTATTGATATGTGGTGAATCAACGATCGCTGCGGCTCCATTGCTATTCTCAACATTCTTAGATGTCATTTTCAGACATCGCCACAAAACAAAAGGTTAATTGACATGTAACAAATTATCCTTATCTTCCGACCAACCAATAAAAAAAGCACATAAACTTAGGTAGGTCATACTAGCGAAGGTATTCCCCTGCTCTCCCTCCTAGTACTATTCTCACATCTTAGCCTGGGGATCATATCCCTAAGCTCGATATTAATTGTGGACGCCCCAAAATTAGGGTATACATCACCCATCTTGGGTCGCCACTTATGTGGTATGTAATTTAAATACAACTTAATACATAAAGCGTGAGTTTAAATACAAATATCGTCTCTAGATATTATACAAACTCAAAAGGAGTTCTCATTACAATTATTATCACACTATTTTACGAATAGTGAGGACTACTAATGCTATCTTGTAACCATCACTCGCTTTCCGACTCGTCCCGCCTATATTCTTATTTCACGAAGAAACAGTGAAAGAAAGGGTGAGCTCAACTAGCCCAAGAAGAAATATTATGACTATGATAATCGCAGAATAAATTATCAATAGTCTTCAACAATGTTATACCGATAAAATACAATGATAAACCGGTTTAAGCTGCAATGAATATCGCAATCCATTAAAAGAGTCAGTAGAAAATAAAGTCTACTATCTTTTAGGTTTTAAAAGGTTTTTCATCATTGTTTATAATTTGAGACTCACTTTTAATAAATATTCCACATCATCGAATCACCCCTTACACTACGGCCAAGGATATTCTTTAGTATCAACGACCACAATTATTCATGCACTACGGCCGAGAATATTTGTGTATTCATTAATGGTCATGATCATGCTAACAATCATCCATCAATGCACTACTGACCCATCGAGGATTTTTATCACATCATTTGTAACATTACTACCATGATTATACCGAATAGTCTCTCGGTCATAATCATACCAAGTCCATCTATGCACTACAGCCACGAGATGACTTTCAAAAAATATAAACATGAGGATGATGACAATGATATAAGAATTCAATAAAACAAGTTCAAGAATTATTTTATCCGGGAATTATTAACGTCCAAATTGTCAACATGATCTTTGTTTTGTAGAGTAAAATTCAAGAATGATCGGAAGAATATTTCCATGAAAAGATCTTTGGATGAAACGCAAATATCAAGGATATTCTACTAATTTCATGGAGTATAGAAGTCAAAGTTTTAACCAATTGGTATAATAAAGAATGGAATAACAAAAGAAATCACCGTGCATGCGATAGGATCGCATGCAGATGTGAGTTATTCAACAGAATAATAAAGATGGAACTGATCAGGTGTAAAACACACAGATAGGATATTCAAACAGAATAATAAAGAGGCGGAACCAGTCCGGTGTAAAACACATGCATGGATGTTCCAACAGAATAATAAAAAGATGAACCAGTCCGGTGTAATAATAAAGATGGAACCAATAATCAAGGCGGAAGACGGTGTGTAAAACACATGCACAGGATGTTCCAATGTAATAATAGAAGAATGTCACCAAGTATAAGGTAAACCGCGTATACAAAAGTTATTCCAAGCAGAATAAATAAGCAATGGAATAACAACAGTTCTCTTCATGAATAAGAAAGAATAACACCCCTTACTTTTGGTAGGAGATTGAAATACTAAGAAATGTAGTATAAAAATACTCTTCTTCTTTCTCTCTTATTCTTTCTATACTTTCTCTCTCTATAGCTTGAATGAATTCATGAAAATAATGAAGCCCCAGGCCTCTATTTATAGAAGATTTCTAGCTTAGCACTTAGTGTGAAAAGGCGAGTGGCTTGACGATTTGGTTTTGACCTTTGTAATGTGAAACGACAAGTGGTTCGACGTCGGTAAAGGTAATTACTATTAACGAAGGTAAATACTATTGACGAAGGTAAATACTATTCACAAGGGTAATTCTTATTGTGAAGGTAATTACTATCGATTGAAGGTAAATACTATTCACAAGGGTAATTACTATCGATTTGAAGGTAAATACTATTGTGAAGAGACTCTTAGATGATGACATACGAGCCCCCCCATAAAATAATCAAACTTACCACAAATCATAACACATATTTAATCTTTCAACAATTATTAATCATTTATAACTTGTCGTCTCAATTATTGATTTAATACTATAACATATTATACGGATGATCTTTGTGACAATAATTGAATCAATAATATAAGAGATATGATCGAATTATCGTAGTAATAATTGAGCATAATTGAGTGACTTCTCACGTAAGCATCAATAATCAATACTGCAGTGTCTTCTTGCAACCACGCCAGACATCGCATACTTTTACCACCGGGTAGTTCAACAGTTTTAACCAGTAACACCTCCGTAGTTATTTTTATAAAATATTTTTGTCGTTTTCTCAATCCAAACAATAATGTTGTGGGGTCCACCAATGATTGAGCCATTGTCACGAATATTCCTAACAAAAGAATATTCTCACCAAACGAATATTTTATAACAACTTGCATACTTTGCAAAATTTATAAATATTACCCACAACTATAACATTATATCAAATTTATTCCATAATATTCAAAAATAATATTTATAGAAAAATTCATCTTTATTTATAAAAGCTGGGGTCTTACAAGGAGGGGAGGCGGGAGGAGGGGGAGGCGGAGGAGGTGGAAGCGGGAGGAGGGGAGGAGGGGAGGCGGGAGGAGGGAGAGGCGTGAGGGTGGGGAGGGGTTGGACAGGAGGAGGCGGAGGGAGGAGAAGAAGAAGGGAAACAAAAATGGAGTGGGAGAAAATCGTGGGAAAGATGGGGAGAAAATTGTGGGAGAGATGGGGGAGAAAATCGTGGGCATAATTAAAGGGATAAGATTACACTCTTTTTGTAATTAAGTATTGCACTAGTATTGTAAATAAATATGGAAGTGTATTAGTTGTGTAAAATTTTTATGAGGACACTATTGTTGTAATTATTTTTAAAAATATAATAGAATATGTAATTGTCCCTATAATAAGTAATCGTAGTAAATAAAAAAGGGTGGGTTTGTTTCGGAGAAGAAAATTTGCATAAATGAGAAGGATATAAATGTAAGATACTTATTCCTCCACGCTCCGGGTTAGGGTTGCAATGATCCGATCCAATCCAATTAACAAAAAGTAGTTATATTATATTGAATAATGTTAGAGATGCAACTTATTCTATAATTATTTTACAATTTGTTGATGTGACATATTCTATGTCTGCTTTTATGTGGGACATAAGATTAAATTAAAACATCAATATGCTGAGATAGAGTATGTCACATCAATAAATTATAAAATAAGTTGTGTTTTTAATATTATTCTATTATATTTTGGCTTGAAACATCGAAAATGGCTGGGTAGTAAATAGTAATTGTTTAAAGAACATTCAAAGATGCCAAATAAATTCTTTTCAGCTTCTCAGTTCTCACTTTTCTTTTTTGGGGTGGGGTGGGTTGGAGTGGGGTGGAATGGGGTGGGGTGGGGTCGTCTACTATAATTACAATTACAATTACAATTACAATTATTGAGAGTCATACAATTAATTGTTAAAGTCAAATTTTTACTTTTTGAAAAGAACATAACATGTGCCTTAAAAGAATAAGTAGGAGTGGTAATAAGTAGGGAAATGGGTATATCATCATTTATTCTCTTTTTTTTTTTTTTGGTAATTGAATCATCTATTCATATTAATCAGTAATTATTATTAAGATCGTAAAATGAATTAAATAATTCGGACTTAATTCCTATTAAATCAAATTAAAAGAAAGTGATTATATTAAAGCTTTAATATCACAAGAAAATTGATAATACCCCATGCATTTAATGGCAGTCCAATATCACAGCTAAATCTAAGAGTTCTTCTATGCAGACAGGAATATGAGACATGAGGTGTATTTAATTTTTATTTATTTATATTTTTACCCTTATTGAAAGTCAAAATATAAATAGATAAAAGTTAAATACACTCCTGTTCAATATTTTTGTATGTCTAGACTTTTTGTAAATCTAAATATAAGTAAGTTGGGCTGGGGAATGGAGCACTTGGTCATAGTAACCTGGGCTACAAGGCCCAAATCACAGGCCTGCCTTTGGGTCAGTCTTCTTTTGCAAATTAAAAGGAAGGAGGGATTGGTTTTTTACATTATTCATGTTGTTTTTACAAGTAACACATTTAGTATGCTTTTTATAGTGTATTAGCACCCCATGCCTTCAGTAGGTAAATTATGTGGAATAAAATAAAATTTTATAAAAATATAAAGATAAATATTTTAATATAAAAAATTAAAATAATAATATAATTAAAGTCACGAGGACAAAGATATTGTATATACAAATTTGGTAGAACTTTCTAACACTATCATTGCTCTAAAATAATATGGGAATACACTAATACTTTAACGAGAGAAAAATAAATAATATTTTCATAAAGTTCTATAAATGGTAAGAGATCAGGGGTGTTTATTTAGAGTTGAATCTGAATGGTTGAGTCGGTCAGTGTATTTATTTTGGTCTGAATGGCTGAATCGGTAAGATGGACGAGCTGAATGGTTAAGTCAGATTTTTTTAGATGAATGACTGAATGAGCAACCGAATGAAGTAAAAAAAAATTAAAAATTAAAAAAAATATATTAATTATTATATTAAATAATATTAAATTAATTTACAATAATTTTAAATTTTTTTCAGATGGATAAAATAATAAAATTTTGTCATTCAGATGTTTTCAGATTCATTTAATTTTTATCAAACATCCTAAGAGAATTACTATACAAATATCAAAACTTTACGGGGATAAATAAATAAATTAAAAAAAATTCTCAAAATGTAGTAAAAAAGTAGATAGTTTTCTTCATAGAGTCAGCCGGTTAGTCCAGTCTCTCTTCGTCATC